>JADRCH010000232.1:2313497-2389939 GCA_019843965.1 Rhynchomys soricoides | reverse complement strand
CTCTCTCTCTCTCTCTCTCTCTCTCTCTCTCTCTCTCTCTCTCTCTCGTGTGTGTGTGTTCAAGATTATAAAAATGATAATCGTAGAATAGGTCATGAATTAGAGAGGAAGCTAGAGGGGTAGTGGGTAGTGGGTGAGTTGAAGTGGGAAGATTGGGGCATAGAAATTATATAAATATGGTACTTATGTAAAAGATTCTCAAAAAATAGATTTTTTAAGAAGGTGAACATAATGGTTGCACATGTAATTTTAGTGGTGGCAAGAAAAGTGGTGGAGATAAATGATCACTGGAGCTTGCTAGTCATCTAGTTGGTGTAACCGAGGCCAATAATAGACCCTATGTTCTACAAAAGATATCAGTGGGCCTGATGAATGACATTTGAGATTATCCTATGACTTCCACACGTAAACACCCTCACATACACACATATTCTCCCACACACATGAAAATAGATGACATAGTAATCCTTTTGTTGTTGTAGATGTGGGTGGATATAGTGAATTTAGTTAATCATTTAAGGAATTTAAACATTATTGTATTTAAACATAAATGCTCATTCTTCTATGCTGGAGATGAAACCCAGGATTATCCATATACTAGTCAAGTTTTGCCAACTGATCTAAAACCCAAACCTATGAAGTAAACATTAGACATCTCTAAAGAATCATTCTGATGGACATGATAACAGTTTAATGAATGTCTATGTCATTGTAAGTGATAATAGCCAATTGTGAAATGTGTGTAATATCTAAAACAGTATTTTTTCTTATGATTGGGTTGGGTGTAAAATTCAGTAGTGGAGCCCTTGTATAGCAGAAATAAGCTGTAAGCCTGATTCTTTTGTTTTGTTTGTTTGTTTATTTATTTATTTATTTATTTATTCATGCTTTATTTACATTTCAAATGTTTCCCCCTTTCCAGATCTGCCCTTTGGAACCTCCCCATTCCCTCCCCCCTCCCCCTGCCACTATGGGGGTATTCCCCCACACACCCACCAATCCATTCTCGTCTTCCCTCCTTGGCATTCTCCTATACTGGGGTATCTAACACCCTCTGACTCAAGGGCCTCTCCTCCCCCTGATGGCTAACAAGATTCTCCTCTGCTACATATGTGGCCTGCACTGTGGGTCCCTCCATGTGTATTCTTTGGTTGGCTCCAGTCTCCAGGAGCATGGAGGAGTCAGGCCAGTTGCCATTGTTACTCCCTCCCTGGGGCTGCAAACTCCCTCAGCTCCTTCAGTGTCTTCTCCAAGTCCTCCATCTGGGACTTTACACTCAGCCCTACAGTTGCTGTGAGGTGACTCTTGGGTATTTCAAACTTTTAGGCTAATAACCACTTATCAGTGAGTATATACTATGTTCATTTTTTTGTGACTGTGTTACCTCGCTCAAGATGATATCTTCAAGTTCTTGCTCCATGTGAAATACCACCAGCTACCACTGCTGCTAGGATTACTACTACTAGAGGACTCTGCATCACAGTATGGATCCTGGGTTAAAGACTTATTTCCAATATGTTCTTAGACAAATTATTTACCTTTTCTGTGCTTTGCTGCCTTCAACTATCAGAGGAAATGAATACTAAATAGGACTATATGTTATTATGAAACATAACTCTAATGAGCTCAGTGAAGCACTTTAGGGAACAATTGCCATGAAGTCCGGACGTAATAAATATTTACTGACTACTTCTTCAGTAGTGAGGAGCACCAGATGACAACAATCCCTGCCACCTCACCCATCTCACCCCCACCAGTCACTGAGCCATTGCATGCAAATGAACAGGAAGAAGTGAACTTGAGGACTGTGCTGGAGCCAAAGGACCTAATGCTTGGGTTTTTCTCCCCAGAGACTCCTTGTTTTAATCAGGATGTTTCTTTAATAGGTCTGTATTGCCTGAAGGAAACAGGATTGAACAACTGAGAGAGAGTAAATCTGGTAAGAAGCAATAACCAAATCAAGTCATTAAAACAAAAGTATGAGCCCCTTACTCCCATGCCTACTTTTGGGGTGGTAGCCTCTGAAGACAGACAGCCAGTGTTACCCACATTAATGCACACAAGGTAATGGGAAGACAGTAACCTCAACATAGCCTACCTCATTTTCACTTTGTGTCCACTAAAAACATATAAATGGCATCTCTCCTTGAGGAGGCATGTGGTTTTAAAGGTTATTCAAGCTTGACAAAAGAAAACGTCTAAGTTTGGGACGCTTCCAAGAGATGCCAATAAATCCCTGCATCTGCTTTATTATCTCAATTGCACCAAGAAACATTCTCTCGATTAGTTAATTAACTTTAAGAACAAACCAAATTAGTTTAAAATGCAATTTAAATACAAGCCTATAAATTGTAATTAAAACCGCATGTTGTTGGTATAAATTTTTCAAAATATTTAAGGAGGGTAGATTTCAGAGAACACACATTTCATGGGAGACTGATAACTAGAAGCAAATTTATTCAAATGGTGGATTTTAAAATAATGTTTTAATTAGCCCCTTAGTCACAATGATTTAGAGATGTGGAAGCCCGGGTAAGGAAATGCAGTCTGCTCATTGTATAAATGACTAATATGAGATTTCCTCTTATAATCTCAATGGACAATAAAACATTTTAAACATCTGTTTAAAATTAGTCTGGTTTTCCTAATAATAAACCAATGAGTAGCAAATATAAAATATAAATGAGGAAACAACATGAGCTAACAACTCTCTGAGCCCAGTGCTACTGGGCTATCCTAATACGATTCTCAATACTAATACTTAATACTCAGATGTAGCACTGCTTAATGCTAAAATGGATTCCACTGTGGATATGAATGTGCATGTGACAAAGACTTCTTTAAATGCATTTATTAATTATCAAGAGAAATGAATGACTTTATCCTTACTAGTCACTGGCCATCATCAAATAAAGTCTCATTCATCAAAAATTCATGGAATTTGCTAAACCATGTTTGTCTTAAGGAAAAGTATTTTCATTCAAAGAACATGGCCATTTTGTTGCTTAGAGTACATATTCTGGTTTTAGACAAAGAATGCAGTGATTGAATTCTTTTAGTCATACAATACTCTCGAAGTGCCAAACATTTTGACTAATATTCCATTTTTTCAGAGTTTGGATGGACACAGAGGGCTTTGACATATTCATGGGATGTAATGTTTGTAAATGGCTCACGTTATCGAAGCCTTCTTGGGTGTTTTTGCTGAATCTCTATCTTTTGCTTCATGTGTCCTTTCCTCTAGCTTTGTAACCAACAGCATAAAAGAATATATGGAGATTCGTGTCCTCAGATTGGTTCTCTCGGTTACTTAATCCACAGTATAATTGTGTAGTTTATGCTTCATTATAGAGAGAGTTAATCTTAAAGAGAGGATTCCACCAGATTTATCCACAAAGTCTTTTAAATTTCTTTTCAGAAATTGATCTATAGTACTGATAAAAACACAATGTGCCACTCTCTTACAGACCAAGTACTGCTTGCTTATGAGAGATATATTCTTGTGTTGGCCTTCCTTTTTCCCCCCCAAAACTACTATGAACCTATAACTGCTTAATGGGTCCCTTATTCTTGTCAGCATATTGTGTCAGATTCTCTCAATTTACTATACTCTCAAACTTCAATATATCTCATTACGACTTGCCACAAATCCATGACCTCATTGGCTTCTTTGATTCAATGATCAAGGTTCACAGGAGATTCAAGATAGACATCATACTCTTCTAAAATCTGGCTTTGGATTAACAACTCTTTTCATCTTTGCCCACCAATCCTGACACCACCTGAATCTAGGATACTTCTATAAACTCTTATCCCTCTCTCCCTGACCAATAGTCAGGATCAAAGTTTCATCCTGGTCTGGCAGTATTCTCCAATTTCTTTGGTTTCTTCACTATTTCTCCTTCATGTTTTTTTTTTTTTGTTGTTGTTGTTGTTGTTTTGTTTTGTTTTTTACTTACTAAAATATATGTTAATATTTTACTTGCATTTGCTTCACAGGAGACCTGAACTAACATAACCAATTCCAAAAGCAGTCTGAGAAAACAGAAGGTAGGATACATACTTGGGGCTGGCTCCAAGGTAGGATGGGGCATAGTTAAAGTACAAACATCATTATTAAAGATCTTACCATTATTGACTTTAGAATCACTCCTGTGAACATGGATTCAATGATGTAATTCTTGAAATGTAGGTGGTAACAAACTATAAATAAAGCAGAGTTGGCTATTTTCTGCCAAGTTCTTCTGGCTCCCTGCAGAAGGAAAACGAGAGAGTGGGGGCTTGGAACAGGCAGTTACTAATGGCTGTTAGCCAGAGAGACTGCCTGTTAGGTTTAAAAGGCCCTTACCACCTGTACTGTCTGTGAAGGTTGAAACAGAGGAACAGCAAGCCGAAGACTTAATTGTTCGAGAAAAAGCTCCAGAGATGTTTGAGAACTTAGGCACAGCAGTCCTGTACGTAGAAGTCAGAACCTAGAGGGGGAAATTGTGGGTCCTAAAAACTTGGAAGAAGCTATCTACTTGAATATCAGAGTTGACCAGTTTTCTTGTAGGCCATCTGAATGCCAAGGGTTAGAGTAGATTTATTGTAATGTCTTATGCATTGGGAGACAATAAGGAATAGCTTTCAAACCTGAGAAAGGCAATGAGAACTCCCTTACAGCTTCCCACCTTTTGTCCTAATTGCCAGACTATAAATAGGTTTAAGTATTATCACAAACTGGACTCCCATGGTCAGTGTGGTGGTTTGAATATGCTTGGCCTGGGAGAGGCACTGTTAGGAGGTGTGGCATTGTTGGGGTCAATGTAGCTTTGTTGGAGGAAGTGTGTCACTGTGAGGATGAGCTTTGAGACCTTCCTCCTAGTTTCCTGGAACTCAGTCTTTTCCTAGCTGCCTTTGGAACAAGGGGTAGACGTCTCAGCTCCTCTAGCATCATGCCTACCTAGAAGCTGCCATGCTTCCTGCTGTAATGATAATTGACTGAACCACTGAACCCGTAAACAAGCCCTAATTAAACGTTGTCTTTTATAAGAGTCATGGTGTTTCTTCACAGCAATAAAACCCTAACTAAGACAGTGGGTCTATAAAAATATAATGTGAATAAAGGAATAAAAGAGTCAGTTTCACCTACCAGCAGGAGCTGATGAAATTTTCAGTGGTTGTGTTTTAGGGTGCTTCACCGGGCTATTGGAATTTAAGTTTCAGTAAACAAAATTCTATCCACTTACACATGCATCATGGAGGTGCCTGATATAATACCCAACAAGGACACTTAGTGGATGAGGCAGGTTTGTACAGTAGTTCTTAGAAGTCTAGGGGAAGCTAGGCAGTGGTGGCACACACCTTTAATCCCAGCACTTGGGAGGCAGAGGCAGGTGGATTTCTGAGTTCGAGGCCAGCCTGGTCTACAGAGTGAGTTCCAGGACAGCTATGGCTACACAGAGAAACCCTGTCTCAAAAAACAAAAGAAAAAACAAAAACAAAAACAAAAACAAAACAAAAAACAAACAAACAAACAAAACAAAAAAGAAGTCTAGGGGAATATACATCTGGGTCTCCCTAAAGATGAGGAATACTAAAATGGAAAGCATAAAAGAATGTGAGAGATAACATTTTTATTAACTTATGGTGTCACAAGGTACCCAGATGTTTGGTCTAATGTTATTTTTCATTTTACCTATGTGGGTTATTCTGGGTAAAGTTACCATTTGACTGAGTAGATTGAAGAGAACAGATTATCTTCCTCACTGGAGATAAAGTTTAAGTTGTCAGGGCCAGAATGAGCAGTGAATGAATAAGTGTGGCCCCTTCCTGACTAACTGATACAGGGCATTTGCTTTTGTCTACCTTTGGACCTGGACTCACATTTAAACTTGTATCATAAGCTCTACCGCTTGTCAGGCTCTTGGACTTCATCAAACTTCCCGAAACTGGAGTTGGAAGAAGATATAAACTACCAAATATGGGTGGTGAGAACCAAAGTGGGGCCCTTTACTGGATTTATATGTGCCTTTACCCACTAAACTCGCTATGTAGCCCAATGACTCTTAACCTCTGGATTGCAACCGACATAGGGACAGGGTGCGTTATAGATAGTTACATTATGATTCATATCAGTAGCAAAGTTATAGTTATGAAATAGCAATGAAATGATTTTCTGATTGGGGGTACACCAACATGAGGAACTGTACTGAAGTGTTGCAGAATTAGGAAGGTTGAGAATCACAGACTAGCCTGTCTTTTACATTTCTGTGTTTAGATCTTTTATGTACTGGTTTCTCTTCTCTGTAATTTATTTAATGTTTAGTTCTTGTTATGTTAGATTATTTGGTGAAATATTTCATATACTATTTTGATAAACTGAGGGAATCTTGGATTATGTTGCCCTCCTCAAAAGAGAGGTTTTATTCTAAATGGTAACAACATGTCTGTTCAGAATCGACCCCTTATACATCACTCAGATCTAAACTGACTTA
This sequence comes from Rhynchomys soricoides, assembly GCA_019843965.1. Taxonomy (NCBI): domain Eukaryota; kingdom Metazoa; phylum Chordata; class Mammalia; order Rodentia; family Muridae; genus Rhynchomys; species Rhynchomys soricoides. Next base: position 2,383,463 of record JADRCH010000232.1, on the reverse strand, counting down.
TGGTAACTTTGCAGCCCTCAAAGGCTTTAACTATTTCCATTTTCAGAATGTAGCCCACAGAGTTCCAAATGGGAGTCAGCAGTGTTTACCTAGCTCTTTCCAACATCCCAATAGCAGTTTCTCAAGTGAAACTTAGGACTACGTTTTACATGTGTAACTATAAAAATATCTACTCTTTCTGCAACTTCCCTGTATCTTTCTGGTCTTAGAAATAATATGAATGCATTATTTCTGTAGATGTCTGCCATATTCACAGCCAGCTCTCTGTGCCTTTACTCTCAACAAAAACTTGTGTTTCAAGTCGTCGCTGCCCTGGTGACCATTACCTCCAATTTATATTTCCACTCATTGGAAGAAGTCTATATTTTTGCTGGATCACTGTTTCTTCTCAGCATTCTGGTAATGTTTGATTCTTGGTCCTTAGTGGCATTCTCCTGCAGCAAGCATTGGCTTGGAGAATGTTGGCTTATTTTCATTATTCTCTTTCAGAAACCTTGGTCAATGTTTATACTTTCAAAACTTGTATGTCTTATTCTACAGTTTGTATTATTTTGTTTTTTGGGAAACATGATTAATTCCACAATACGCTACCCCTATAAGAAGCTGAAGTCTTGTCTGGAATGTTCCTGAGATGATCCACATGAAGGGGATTGCTTTTAGCTAGTTATAAGCATACCTACCAAGCAAGGCATCTTAAGTCAAAGAAGCTTGGGTTTGTCAAAATGTTAGTTTAGAAAGTAGGAAGTGATTAGTTAACTGAAAAGATGAGTCAACAGTTATTGTTATTCCAAATAGCTCATTTTTGTCAATTCTGAATTCTTATAGTTTATATCATGCCTGTCTTTCTATCTTACTCTTCATCCTCCTTTTCTTTACCTTGTGGTTCTCTCTGTCTCTGTCTCTGTCTCTCTGTCTCTCTCTGTACCTATATATACATACACTTACATATGTAGAGGACAGAGATCCGTCTCAGGTGTTATTCTTCAAGAGCTATTCACCTTGGTTTTGGAGACAGGGTCTCACACTAGGACCTAAAAATCACTGACTATGCTAAGTGGGCTGTTGAACACGTCCAGATATCAGGCTGTCTCAGCCTTCCCAGAGCTTGGATTAAAAGAGCACACCACAGTGCCTGGGTATTTACTTGACTCTTAGAGATCAAATTCAGCTCCTCGTGAGCAAATGGAAAGCACTACTGGCTAAGCTGTCCCTACAAACAACTATATTTTCTTAGTTGGTATTAAAAGTATAGTAAAATAATAATATATATTTAGACATGAATTTTTATTATTGAATCTAAGGAACATAACCAATTCATTCATGTATCATACCATACACACATACCATACATGGTATAAAAAGTAAGAAGTTGTAAAAGTATGTTTATTATTTCTTTATCTATAAAATATAAATAAAACTTGAATGGTGTTCCTTTTAACTATGTATTAGAATAAATTAAATTTTGTACTTTATTTCAGGCAAAATAGCAATAATACATACTAATAAACCATCAACAGTAGATCGAAAATTCTGATAATAAAAACCATGGAAACAAACATTACAATGTCATTTAAATAAATTTTAAAAACACCCAAAACAATAATATAAATATGAAAACAAGAAAACAAATCAAGTAGTTTGATTTAATAGGGATCTTTATGGACAAAGTTTCGATAATTCTAAAATGATTATTGGAATACTCAATTATGTGCATAGTTTGATTTATAGCTAAAGTCAGCACGTGTTAGAAATTACATGTTTATAGAAGGCATGAAGCAAACCAAATGAAAAGTGGAATGACCACTTCACTTTCAGATATAGTAACCTGCGAGTTAGGAATTGTTTCTAATGCTGTGTATATTTCATGCTTGTAGAAGAAGAATAGACTTTACACATAAAAATTGAAATTTCTATAAACATAATAGGTTGTATTAAGCCAGCCATTATGCCAGATACGATTTTCATTTAATGTCAGAAATTGGCTTTTGAAGATAACACTTTAAAAAAAAATCGAAGCTTTCATTTTTTTTTTTTTTTCAGCTTCTAAATTGATTAAAGTAGAAAAAGAAGTGTTAAAGAGTTTTAAGAGCAAGGTCATTCCAATCTCGTATTTGCTGGTGGGGCAGGTAGTGCTTGGTTTTTGTTACACAGAAAGGAAAAGGAGTGATGAAAACCAGCAATAAAACGATAAGATAATTGTGTCAGAGGGAAAATACCCAGATCCCAGCTCTCCAGCCCTCCACGATTATAATGCAAACACTTTTGTCTTATGAACTAAGAAGGAAAAGAGTCTCTTTCTCTTTCAAGTGCCACAGCAGAGGAGGGGAGCCAGTCTCTGAGATTTGGGAGAGCTGCCTCCTAAGGACTGTGTGATCACAAATGGGAAAGCCACTCATGTGGAAAGGCAGATATTTGAAACTCGCAAACGTGGTCTTCAGTGCCAGGAGTAGTAAAAGAAAGGCTCTCAGAAGATGTTATCCACTCATGAATCCATGCGAGGGCAGCTGGGGAAATCTAATTGTGAACATACAGGAATTCTACTCAATAATTCTTCAAGCATTTGGACATGTTTTATTCAGAATGCTTTTGCTTTTCTGAAAGCAATAAGGGAACACTTGTTTGCAGCAAAGCAGAGGTGGGGAAAATGCAGAGCCTTTAAAGTGTTGTGCCCTAGGACCAGTGCAGTTTACTTGTGAGGCATTTCGCTCTATATAATCTCAGAAAGAGCACTTCCCAGTGGTATACACTCTGCCTTCTCTCAGTTGTATAACTGATGTGGGGTGTGTGCAGGAATAAAAATCTTGCATAGAACTTCAGCAAAGCCTTTTCCTCAAAACTCTTGTCCAGATTTGACACATGATGGCCACCTTCTCAGAACAGGTTACACCAGACCGATTGCCACAATTGTTGCAGGGTTTTATTCAAAGCACTTCCGTCTATGCATTGTACATTTAATTTAAAAACATCCTTGCAGGTCTAGGGAAAGAATCAAGTGCTTGTCATGCAAGCCAGAGGTCCTGAATCCCGAGCCCCAGCACCCATGTATAATGACAGCACAGTGGTACGGCTTGCTGTAGAGATCCTTGGGGCTTTCTGGTCAGCTAGTTTAGAGAATCAGTGATCCTCGGGCTTCATGACAGATAATTTCTTAAAAATAAACTGGATAGTGACTGAGGAAGATGCCAATTGACCTCACATGTGTGTGCATACACATACACAACGATACCCTAGCAACTAAATACATGCTTTCCTGCACAGACTACACACACATATTTATATGTGTTTGCACACACATACACATAGGCAGATGCACACAAGCATACACACACTCCTCTCAGTGACTGATGTTCAACATTCATTTTATCCTTAATAAATATTTATAAATAGCCATTTTATTAAACATCTATCTGAATACTAATATACTGGCACGAATTAGGTCAAATTCTGTGCTTATCTAGATCCAGCGAGAATATTGCTTACTAGTACATTACTATTACAATGCACAATTTAGTTAACCTCCTTCAACATAATTTTATCATCTATAAAACTTCATGAATGTTCTATAAATCATAACATCCTTTTATAGAGCCAAACATGTCATAAATTTTCCTATGGTGTTTACTAACTTACTATTTGTAGGTGAAAGATTAGCCTTCATCTTTTAAATTTTTGCAACTGTTTTTCTTCCCCATTTTTTTATTTAATCTTTTATTTATTCATTTTTTACACTCCAGATTTTATTTATTATTCCCTCCCCCCACCCAGTCCGGTCCACCCTCCAACTATTCTACATCCTATACCTCCTCCCCATTCCCCTGTCTCCACGAGGATGCCCCCCCCCCAATCCCCACCCAACCAGACCTCTAAACTCTCTGTGGCCTCCAGTTTCTTGAGCATTAGGTGCACCTTCTCTGACTGAACCCAGACTCAGCAGTCCTCTGCTGTATATGTGTTGGGGGCCTCATATCAGCTGGCGTATGCTGTCTGGTTGGTGGTTCAGTGTCTGAGAGATCTCGAGGGGTCCAGGTTAATTGAGATTGGTGGTCCACCTACAGGGTCACCATCCTCCTCAGCTTTTCCCTAATTCAACCACAGGGATCAGCAGCTTCTGTCCATTGTTTGTGTGCCAATATCTGCATCTGACTCTTTCTGCTGCTTGTTGGGTGTTTCGAAGAGCAATCATGATAGGTCCTTTTTTGTGAGTGCTCCATAGCCTCAGTGATAGTGTTAGGCCTTGGGACCTCCCCTTGAGCTGGATCCCACTCTGGGCCTGTTGCTGGACTTTCTTTTCCTCAGGCCCCTCTCCATTTCCATCCCTGCAGTTCTTTTAGACAGGAATTATGGGTCAGAGTTTTGACTGTGGGATGGCAACCCCCTCCCTTACTTGATGCCCTGTCTTCCTGCTGGACGTGGGTTCTATAAGTTCCCTCTCCTTACTATCAGGCATTTCCTTTAAGGTCCCTCCCTTTGAGTCCTCAGAGTCCTCCCTGGTCTCTCCTGCATTCTGGAGGGTCCTTCATACTTCCTGAGGTTTCCTGTTTCCATTCTTTCTGCTGGCCCTCAGGGCTTCAATCCTTTCTCCTTACCCAATCAGATTCCCTCTTCCCCCCTTTCCACTTTCTCTCTCAGGTCCCTCCCTCTCTCCCCACTTGTTATTGTATTTTTCTCCCTCCCAAGTTGGACTGAGGCATCCTCACTTGGACCCTTTCAAATGTTGACCTTTTTGAGTTCTGTGGACTGTATCTTGGGTATTCTATACTTTTTTGGCTAATATCCACTTATTAGTGAGTTTATACCAAGCATGTCCTTTTGGGTCTGGGATACCTCACTTAGGTATTTTCTAGTTCTATCCATTTGTCTGAAAAACTCAAGATGTCCTCATTTTTAATAGCGGAGTAGTATTCCATTGAGTAAATGAACTATATTTTCTGTATTCATTCTTTTTTTGTGGAACATTTAGTTTTTTTCCAGCTTCTAGCTATCACAAACAGGGCTGCTAAGAACATAGTGAAACATGCACCCCTGTGGCATGGTGGAGCATCTTTTGGGTATATTCCCCAGAGTAGTATTGGTGGATCGTCAAGTAGATCTATTTCCAATTTTCTGAGGAACCTCCAGATTTATTTTCAGGGTGGTTGTACAAGTTTGCAATTCCACCAGCAGTAGAGGAGTGTTCCTCTTTCTACACATCTTTGAAATCATGTGTTATCACCTGAGGTTTCGATGTTAGCCATTCTAATTACTGTAAGGTGAAATTTCAGGGTCATTTTGATTTCTCGGATTACTAAGGACTTTGAACATTTCTTTAGGTGCTTCTCAGCCATTCCTCTGTTGTGAAGTCTTGGTTTAGTTCTATACCCCATTTATTGATTGGGATGTTTGGTTTTTTGGTGGTTAGCTTCTTGAGTTCTTTATATATTTTGGATATTAGCCTTTTATCAGATGTGGAGTTAGTGAAGATTTTTTTTCGCAAGTTGTAGGTTGCCGGTTTGTATTATTGACTATGTCCTTTGCCTTACAGAATCTTTCCAGTTTCGTGAGGCCCCATTTATCAATTCTTGATCTTAGAGCATGAACCATTTTAGTTCTGTTTAGAAAATTGTTCTCTGTGCCAATGAGTTCAAGGCTCTTTCCCACTTTCTCTTCTATTAGATTCAGTGTATCTGGTTTTATGTTGAGGTCCTTGATTCACTTGGACTTGAGCTTTGTGCAACTTGACAAATATGGGTCTACTTTTATTTTTCTATGTACAGGCAGCCAGTTAGACCAGCTCCATTACTTTTTCAAATGTTTATCTATATTACATAAGTCCCAAAGTACCGCCAGAATGGGTCAGTGACCAATTGGTTCTATTTTATGGTTGTTATTTTGGTTATTACTTTTTCCAAGATATGTATTTAACTTTAGTCTCTCATACAGCTCTATAGGGTTTGGTATAATTTCTATTAGTGATGCTAACCTTTCTCCAACCTGACCATCTAAGATTCTGTAGCCAGACACAAGATTTTGAAGTTCCTTTCTTATTCCTAGACCTTCCTTCATCCTTTAATGTGGTACTCAAGAAAAGGTCTCAGATGGTACTGCTGCAGGAATGATTTAACACTTCCAGGGATTGACAGCATACTCCTATGGGAAGTTGTTCAAGAGTGTGTCTGATTATGATTAATATTAATATTACACTACTAAATATAAACAAGGCATTGGGACTCTCAGAATACCACAAAAAGAAAGGTATGTACCTTTGAAGATAGCCATTCAGATAGCATTGTACTTAGTTTTGGATAGTAATCTGTTTAAGAGAAATAGTGGATAGAGAAAGATAAGTGGATAGAGAAAGTAGTGAATAGTAGAAAGAGAAACGCTGTAGAAAGACTTGGTTTCTGTGACAGAAAGTACTCCACCCTTCAGAGGATGGCTGTTGGCTCATCCATTAAGTCAGAATGGGCAGGTAGTTTCTCTCTAAATTTTAATGACTTCCTATAACAGTCTTCATGGCTGGACAGGAAGTGAGGGCATGATACAATGATAAATAGTCTTCAGACAGTGGCTGGCCAGAACAGTTCATTAAAGTGAAACTGGAATTACAGGAAGTTGGGAGTCAGGACCTCAGAAAGTCCTGAGACATCTGCCTCCTCAGAACTGTTATCATAAGCTACAAGTTCCCTTCTTCCACTGCCCTGTTAAAAGCCTTCCCCTTCCCCTATTCATCCCAGAAGTCTTTAAGATTTCATACTTTGTCTTCTCAGTTTCTCAGTATAGATGTACAACACTGACTGTCTCTTTTTTTTTTAGGACAAATGAAGACAAAAGACTGTGGCTCTTACTTTGAAGGCCCATCAAGCCAGGGATTATATATCAGCTGTTGAAAGAAAGAATGCTTAGGCTCAGAAAGGGTCTTTGCCATTGCTCTGTTTTAGTGATTCTATGTTTTGTTTGCTCATTCTCAGTGTTTTACCTGCACTGTGAAATGTTTGCTTATATTTGTGTATGCATACACGGCACAGCCATATTTCACAATCCACCTACAGACAGAACCTGACATCATCCTGAAGAAGAGAATCAATCCAAAAGAACGACATCATGGCAAGGCCACCCTGTTCTTACAATAAAATGAAAAGAGAAGCAACACCACTTTGTATGTTGTCTAGTAGATAAGAACAAAGCCACTGTGCACATTACACTACAATGTAAAACCTACTTGCTGGCTAATGTCAGTGACTGCTGCATGGTGATCAATGGCTTATTCACTTTACTCTGTCCTGTCACTTGGTGAGATTTATTAACAGATCTAATCATGGAACTGTGCTCTGCTTTCTGATATGATCTAATGCATGGGCAATCTCTGCTCTCTTGACTCTACATGGAAAGCACATACACAGAGCCAAGATTATTTTACTTAAGGAAAATGAAGTATATATGCATTGTGTATGGTACTAACTTTCATAAAGATAACTTCTGTCAAGTATCATTTTCTTTTATCATATTCACCTTCTTCTATTTTCCTGTTCTCCCATTTTCCCTTACCCCTCCCACTGGTTTCTTTCTTCAGTGTCCCTTTACTTTCATGTCTCTCTGCTTATATAATTTATACATATATATGCTATATATCCAAATATATGTGGTTAAATATACATAAAGCTTTCTCTATATATTATATATATTTGTATATTCTTATTATAATGGATATATATATATATATATATATATATCATGTATAAGACCCACAATCTAGGATCCACAGCAAAAAATACATGAGATACTTGCTTTTCATTGGCATATAACAGATGCTCAATAAACATGTTATAAACATGTTACAAAATGCAAAATACTGCTTCCAGTTTCCATCTGTGGCAGGAGGCTTCTGCCTGGGCCACAAAGGCTCATAGCCAAATAGCGCTGGGAGAAAGCTAGCCTCCCACGAGTGTGGAAAAGCTCTTGAGAGGGAGGAAGAGGATGAAAACTGCTCAGTGGGACTCACCCGGAATCCTTGGGACACACGGATTGAGGAACAGCTAGGAGGAAAGAGGTTTCCAGTTTTCATCTGTGGCAAGAGACTTCTGCCTAGGCCAACAGGGCTCCATAGCCAAATAGCACCGGGAGAAAGCTAGCCACCCAGGAGTGTGGAAAAAACAGTGAGAGGAGGTAAGAGGAGTAACACTGCTCAGCAGGACTTGCCAGGAATCCTTGGAACACAGCCAGAAATAGGAACCTTCCAGTTTCCATCTGTGGCAGGAGACCTCTGCCTGGGCCACCAGGACTCCATAGACGAATAGCGCTGGGAGATAGCTAGCCTCCCAGGAGTGTGGGCAAGCCTGTCTGCTCAGAGAGAACCATATATTCAGGACACAGGGACTGTGGAATGGGGTTCTTGTTTCTTTTGGTGGCTGGAGAACAGATCCTGAGACACAGGGGTCCATATTCAAATAGTGCCAGGAGAGAGCTGGTATACCAGGAGTGCTGACACACCTTTAAGCACAGGCAAGACTAGCACTTCTTTTCAATTCACTGGACCAAGAGGGACCCTTGCAGAGCCATCAGGACACAGGAAACAAGGGACAGCTGTGGATTAGATCCTTCTTGTTTCTGTCTGCACCCCAGAGCTGACCCTGCACCACAGCTCTCCAAACACAAATTCCTCTCAGAGAGAACTGGTCTTCAAGGATTATTGACACCTAAGCTTGCAGGAAAGACAAGTCACAGTCAGAGAGAATAAGACCAGCTAACACCAGAGATAACCAGATGGCAAAAGGCAAGGGCAAAAACACAAGGAACAAAAACCAAGGCGACTTGGCATCATCAGAACCCAGCTCTCTCACCACAGTAAGCCCTGGATACCCCAACACACCAGAAAAGGAAGGCTCAGACTTAAAATCACATCTCAAGAGGATGATAGAAGATTTTAAGAAGGAAGTAAATAACACCCTTAAAGAAATACAAGAGAACACAGGTAAACAACTGGAAGCCCTTAAAGAGGACACACAAAAGTCCCTTAAAGAATTACAGGAAAAAACAATCAAACAAATGAACAAAACTATCCAGGAATTAAAAACAGAAATAGAAACAATAAAGAAATCACAAAGGGAGACAACCCCGGAGTTAGAAAACCTAGGAAAGAAATCAGGAGTCATAGATGCAAGCATCACCAACAGAATACAAGAGATGGGAGAGAGAATCTCGGGTGCGGTAGATACCATAGAAAACATTGACACAACAGTCAAAGAAAACACAAAATGCAAAAAGCTCCTAACCCAAAACATCCAGGATATCCAGCATACAATGAGAAGACAGAACCTGAGGACAATAGGTATAGAAGAGAGAAAAGATTCCCAACTTAAAGGACCAGTAAATATCTTCAACAAATTTATAGAAGAAAACTTCCCAAACCTAAAGGAAGAGATGAACATAAGTATACAAGAAGCCTATAGAACTCCAAATAGACTGGACCAGAAAAGAAATTCCTCTTGTCACATTATAGTCAAAACACCAAATACACAAAATAAGGAAATAATATTAAAAGCAGTAAGGGAAAAGGGGCAAGTAACATATAAAGGCAGACCTATCAGAATTACACCAGACTTCTCACCAGAGACTATGAAAGCTAGAAGATCCTGGGCAGATCTCATACAGACTCAAAGAGAACACAACTGCCAGCCTAGGCTGCTATATCCAGCAAAACTCTCAATAATCATAGATTGTGAAACCAAAATATTCTATGAAAAATCCAAATTTGCACAGCATGTTTCCACAAACCCAGCCCTACAAAGAATAATAAATGGAAAACACCAACACAAGGAGGGAAACTACACGCAAGAGAAAGCAAGAAAGTAATCTTTCCACAAACTCAAAAGAAGATAGCCACACAAACGTAAAAAGAACATTGAAAATGTCAGGAAGAAACAATCACTATTCTTTAATATCTCTTAACATCAATGAACTCAATTCCCCCAATAAAAAGATATAGACTGACAGACTGGATCCATAAACAGGACCTAGCATTGTGCTGCATCTAGGAAATGCACCTCTGTCTTAAAGACAAACATTACCTCAGAGTAAAGGGCTGGAAAACAATTTTCCAGGCAAATGGCCCCAAGAAACAGGCTGGAGTAGCCATACTAATATTGGATAAAATCGACTTTCAACCAAAAGTCATCAAAAAAGATAAAGAAGGACACTTCATACTCATCAAAGGAAAAATCTATCAAGAAGAACTCTCGATTCTGAACATCTATGCCCCAAATGCAAGGGCTCCCACATTCATAAAAGAAACTTTACTAAAGCTCAAAGCACACATTGCACCTCACACAATAATAGTGGGAGACTTCAATACCCCACTATCATCAATGGACAGATCTTGGAAACACAAACTAAACAGAGACACAGTTAAACTAACAGATGTTATGAACCAAATGTATTTAACAGATATCTGCAGAACATTTCATCCTAAATCAAAAGAATATACATTCTTTTCAGCACCTTATTGTACCTTCTCCAAAAATGATCATATAATTGGTCACAAAACAAACCTCAACAAATATAAGAAGATTGAAATAATCCCATGCCTCCTATCAGATAACTACAGAATAAGGCTGGTCTTCAATGGCAACAGCAACAACAGAAAGCCCACATGCACATGGAAGCTGAACAATGCTCTACTCAATGATAACTTGGTCAAGGAAAAAATAAAGAAAAATATTAAAGATTCCCTAGAATTTAATGAAAATGAAAGTACAACACACCCAAACAATGGGACACAATGAAAGCAGTGTTAAGAGGAAAACTCATAGCTCTGAATGCCTCCAAAAAGAAACTGGAAAGAGCATCTACTAGCAGCTTAGCAGCACACCTGAAAATTCTAGAACAAAAAGAAGCTAATACACCCAAGAGGAGTAGAAGGCAGGAAATAATCAAATTAAGGGCTGAAAACAACCAAGTAGAAACTAAAAGATCTATACAAAGAATCAACAAAACTAGGAGCTGGTTCTTTGAGAAAATCAACAAGATAGATAAAAAACCCTTAGCCAGAATAACCATAGGGCACAGAGACAGTATGCAAATTAACAAAATTAGAAAATAAAAAAGGAGATATAACAACAGATTCTGAGGAAATTCAAAAAATCACCAGATCCTATTATAAAAGCCTATATGCAACAAAATTGGAAAATCTGGTTGAAATGGACAAGTTTCTAGCAGATAGCAAATACCAAAGTTAAATCAGGATCAGATAAACCATCTAGACAGTCCCATAACCCCTAAAGAAATAGAAGCAGTCATTAAAAGTCTCCCAACCAAAAAAGGCCCAGGACCAGATGGGTTCAGTGCAGAATTCTATCAGACCTTCAAAGAAGACCTAATACCAATACTCTTCAATCTATTCCACAAAATAGAAACAGAACGAACACAATCCAATTCATTCTATGAGGCCACTGTTACACTGATACCAAAACCTCACAAAGACACAACAATAAAAGAAAACTTCAGACCAATTTCCCTTATGAATATCAATGCAAAAATACTCAATAAAATTCTTGCAAACCAAATTCGAGAACACATCACAATGATCATTCACCATGATCAAGTAGGCTTCGTGCCAGGGATGCAGGGATGGTTCAATACCCAGAAATCCATCAATGTAATCCACTACATAAATAAACTCAAAGAAAAAAACCACATGGTCATTTCGTTAGATGCTGAAAAAGCATTTGACAAAATTCAACATCCCTTCATGATAAAAGTCTTGGAAAGATCAGGAATTCAAGGAGCATACCTAAACATTGTAAAAGCAATATACAGCAAACCATTGGCCAACATCAAACTAAATGGAGAGAAATTTGAAGCAATCCCACTAAAATCCAGGACGAGGCAAGGCTGCCCTCTCTTTCCCTATCTATTCAATATATTACTTGAAGTTCAGGCTAGAGCAATTAGACAACAAAAGGAGGTCAAAGGGATACAAATTGGAAAGGAAGAAATAAAAATATCACTATTTGCAGATGGTATGATGGTATACTTAAGTGTCCCGAAAAACTCCACCAGAGATCTGCTACTGCTGATAAACACCTTCAGCAATGTGGCCAGATACAAAATTAACTCAAGCAAATCAGTAGCCTTCCTATACTCGAAGGATAAACAGGCTGAGAAAGAAATTAGGGAAATAACACACTTCACAATTGTCACAAACAATCTAAAATATCTTGTTGTGACTCTAAACAAACAAGTGAAAGATCTGTATGACAAGAACTTCAAGTCTCTGAAGAAAGAAACTGAAGAAGACCTCAGAAGATGGAAAGATCCTCCATGCTCATAGATTGGTAGGATTAATATAGTTAAAATGGCAATCCTGCTGAAAGCAATCTACAGATTCAATGCAATCCCCATCAAAATCCCAACTCAATTCTTCATAGACTTAGAAAGAGCAATTCTCAAATTCATATGGAGTAACAAAAAACCCAGGATGGAAAAAACTATCCTCAACAATAAAAGGACTTCTGGGGGGAATCAACCTCCCTGACCTCAAGCTATACTACAGAGTAATGATATAAACTGCATGGTATTGGTAGAGTGACAGGCAGGTAGATTAGTAGAATAGAATTGAAGACCCAGAAATGAACCCACCCACTTATGGTCACTTGATCTTTGACAAAGGAGCTAAAACCATACAGTGGAAAAAAGACAGCATCTTCCACAAATGGTGCTGGTTCAACTGGGGGTCTACATGTGGAAGATTGTGAATTGATCCGTTCCTATCTCCCTGTACAAAGCTCAAGTCCAAGTGGATCAAAGACCTCCACAAAAAAAACCAGATACACTGAATCTAATAAAAGAGAAAGTGGGGAAAAGTCTTGAACACATAGGCATAGGAGAAAAGTTCCTGAACAGAACACCAATGGCTGTGTTCTAAGATCAAGAATCGACAAATGGGACCTCATAAAATTACAAAGCTTCTGTAAAGCAAAGGACACTGTAAGTAGGACAAAACGGCATCCTACAGATTGGGAAAGATCTTTACCAATCCTATGTCCAATAGAGGGCTAATATCCAATATATTCAAAGAACTCAAGAAGCTAGACTCCAGAGATCCAAATAACCCTATCAAAAAATGGGTGACAGAGCTAAACAGAGAATTGTCAACTGAGGAAACATGAATGGCCGAGAAGCACCTAAAGAAATGTTCAACATCCTTAGTCATCAGGAAAACACAAATCAAAACAACCCTGAGATTCCACCTCACACAAGTCAGAATGGCTAAGATGAAAAACTCAGGTGACAGCAGATGTTGGCGAGAATGTGGAGAAAGGGGAACACTCCTCCATTGCTGGTGGGAATGCAAGCTGATACAACCTCTCTTGAAATCAGTTTGGTGGAGCCTCAGAAAAATGAACATAATACTACCTGAGGACCCAGCTATTCCACTCCTGGTTAAATACCCAGAAGATGCTCCAACAGCTAATAAAGACACATGTTCCACTATGTTCATAGCAGCCATATTTATAATAGCCAGAAGCTGGAAACAACCCAGGTGTTCCTCAACAGAGGAATGGATACGTAAATGTGGTACATTTACACAATGGAATACTACTCAGCTACTAAAAACAATGACTTCATGAAATTCACAGGCAAATGATTGAAACTTGAAAATATCTTCCTGAGCGAGGTAACTCAGTCACAAAAGAATGAACATGGTATGTACTCACTGTTAAGTGGTTATTAGCCCAAAAGTTAGAAATACCCAAGAGTCACTTCACAGCAACTGTAGGGCTGAGTGTGAGGTCCCAGATGGAGGAGTTGGAGAAGGGACTGAAGGAGCTGAAGGAGTTTGCAGTCCCAGGGAGGGAGCAACAGTGGAGCTGGCCTGACCCCTTGATGCTCCTGGAGACTGGATCATCAACCAAAGAATACACATGGAATACACGCTGGCCACATATGCGGCAGAGGTGGATCTTGTTAGCCATCAGGGGGAGCAGAAGCCCTTGGGCCTGGGGTTGTTTGATCCCCCAGTATAGGAGAAGGCCAAGGAGGGAAGCCGAGAGTGGGTGGGTGGGTGGGTGGAGGAATATCCTCATAGTGGCAGGGGGAGGGGGGAGGAAATGGGTAGGTTCCAAAGGGGAGAACTGGAAAGGGGGAAACATTTGAAATGTAGGTAAAGTATGAAAAAGAAAACTAAAAAAAAAGAAAAAAAAGTCCTGTCAAAAATAAATAAAATTTTATTTTCAAAAAGAAAAAAAAAAAAACAAAAACAAAATGCAAAATACTAATATAAGAATGAGTCAGGAACATCATGTCCAAGACTTAAGATAATTATAAACCCAAGCTGAGGGAAAAAAAAAGCCAATGGAAAGACAATACTATATTATGGAACCAGAAGACAAAACTTGACACATGTGAGTTCTTTCTTATTATTACTAGCTTATGTATAGAACCTTCAAATCTAGAGCTGTGCTTTATAGTGCACAGAAAAATGAAAGCTTATGTATCTAACAATTTAATACTAGGGAAAAGCCTCAGTGGTCTACAAATAGGCATTGCAAATGTTCATTAATTAAATTGCATACATAAAGCAATGCATTTATTGCATCCAAACTTTTAATACAGTAAAAGACCTGGTGCAGGAAGATAGCTCAGCAGGTAAAGATGTCTGCTGTTAACCTTGACAAAATCCCTTATACCTCATGTGAGAAGGTAAAAATCAATACCTGTAAATTTTTCTTTAAGCTCCACATGTATGCCTTGGCTCATGCCTACTAATTATAAAGAGTCAAAGTCTTTAAAAGTATTTTAAGACACAACTTGTCATACTTATTTATAAAATGGATATTTGTCGTATGCATGTTGATGCATATGTACATGGGTGTGGGTACACACAGATATGTTTGGAAGACAACCTTGACTATCACCTCTCATCAGCTGGTCACCTTATTCTTAGAAACATAGTCTTTCATTGGCGTGGGGAATCACTATGAAGGCCATGATGGCTGGTCAGTGTGACCTGGGGATTTCCTTGTCTCTGCTTCTGCAGTGCTGAGATTACAGGCACCTGCAGCCATGTCCACATTCCTTTTAGAAGGCTTCTGAGATCCTGATGTCTGCAAAGCCAGCACTTTGCTGATTGAGCAATTACTCCAGCCTCCTGACCTCATTTTCTTTTTTGAGATAAGGTATCATATAGACCAGGCTGGACCAAACTTACTATGTAGTTGAGGATAACCTTGAATTTCTTATCTTCCTGCCTCAACTTCTTATTTAATTCTGAGGTATGAATCCATGCTTGACAGGTAAGCACTTTACCAACTGAGTTTAAATCTTGAGCCTGACAGTTTGTCTTTTTTTTTTAATTTTTTTTTCATTTTTCATATTTTATTTACATTTCAAATGTTTCCCCCTTTCCAGATCTCCCCTTTGGAACCTCCCCATTCTCTCCGTCCTCCCCCTGCCACTATGGGGGTAGTCCCCGCCCACCCACCAATCCACTCTCGTCTTCCCTCCTTGGCATTCTCCTATACTGGGGGATCTAACACTCTCAGGCCCAAGGGCCTCTCCTCCCCCTGATGGATAACAAGACCCTCCTCTGCTGCATTTGTGGCCAGTACCATGGGTCCCTCCATGTGTATTCTTTGGTTGGTGGATCAGTCTCCAGTAATATTGGGGGTCAGGCCAGTTGCCACTATTGCTGCCTTTCTGGGGATGCAAACTCCCTCAGCTCCTTCAGTCCTTTCTCCAAGTCCTCCATCTGGGACCTCACACTCAGCTCTACTGTTGCTGCTAAGTGAGTCTTGGGTATTTCAATCTTTTGGACTAATAACCACTTTACAGTGAGTACATACCATGTTCGTTCTTTTGTGACTGCATTACCTCATTCAGGATGATATTTTCAAGATGCATCCATTTGTCTGCGAATTTCATGAAGTCATTGTTTTTAATAGCTGAGTAGTCTTCCATTGTGTAAATGTACCACATTTTCTGTATCCATTCCTCTGTGGAGGGACATCTGGGTTGTTTCCAGCTTATGGCTATTATAAATATGGCTGCTATGAACACAGTGGAACATGTGTCTTTATTACATGTTGGAGCATCTTCTGGGTATATGTCCAAGAGTGGAATAGCTGGGTCCTCAGGTAGTATTATGTTCATTTTTCTGAGGGTCTGCCAAACTGATTTCGAGAGAGGTTGTATCAGCTTGCATTCCCACCAGCAATGGAGGAATGTTCCTCTTTCTCCACATCCTCACCAACATCTGCTGTCACCTGAGTTTTTGATCTTAGCCATTCTGACTGGTGTGAGGTGAAATCTCAGGGTTGTTTTGATTTGCATTTCCCTGATGACTAAGGATGTTGAACATTTCTTTAGGTGCTTCTCAGCCATTTGAGTTTCCTCAGTTGAGAATTCTCTGTTTAGCTCTTTCACCCATTTTTTGGATCTCTGGAGTCTAGCTTTTTGAGTTCTTTGTATATATTGGATATTAGCCCTCTATGGGATGTAGGATTGGTAAAGATCTTTTCCCAATCTGTAGGATGCCGTTTTGTCCTATTTACAGTGTCCTTTGCCTTATAGAAGCTTTGTAATATTATGAGGTCCCATCTGTGGATTCTTGATCTTAGAGCACAAGCCATTGGTGTTCTGTTCAAGAACATTTCCCCTTCTTTTCTACCTACTCACAGAGTAGAACTTTTAAATTTTGACAGTATACAACACAATATTTTTGTCTTTTGTGATTCACGCTTTTGCCAAACACACTGCTCACCAATCCTAGGCTGCCTGGACTAATTTTTCTTCTAGAGGACTACAGTTTGAAGTTTATATGCATTTCTGCTATTGAGTGTGATTCTAGTTTTTGATGTTCTTACTATTAACAGTTTGAAAGTCTTATCTCCTCCTGACCATATACTTGAGCAAGTCAGTTCACTGCTCTCTACTTTTACACAGGCAAGAAAAATCAAAGACACGAGTCTGCATCTACATGCAAAACCCCTCAGCCAATTCCAGACACTTTCTCTATAAAGAAATCCAAAGTTTATCTCTTTTCATTATATCTTTCATTGCTACCCAGCTCTGGTAGCCTGCTGTGTTTTGACCCAAAAGCCTTCATTATATAAGTAATGAAACTTTTCATACCTTCATGATATGTGTGTGGTGTCATCAATCTCGACATCCAAGTCAAATTTTGCCTGGCATCCATCCTCTTTTTTATAATAATTGCTGCTGTGAAAGAGATGTCTGGAAATGACCATCACCCTGGGTGTCTTTCTTCTATTGCTTTGGCTTGCTAATAGACCAGCTACCTGCTGGCCAGCCTGTGCTTTAAGCTGCTTTCTGCTGTATTGCTGGCTCATGGATCTGTGCTTCTTGGGATGCATTTTCTTGTTCTACCAAGCCTCTGTGGTGGAGTTAGCTGACCTCAGTCAGTATTTTGGTTAATTGGCCTTTAAGAACAGCTGCATAAGGATTACAGGGCCTTCTTGAAGTGACCCACAGTCATGGGTCTGAATTGACATTTGTGTATCTCTCATGAAAGGGCTCGTCTTGGTCCCAGTATCAGCTCAGGCCAACTACCTCACATTGTATATAGTAGTTATAGATCCTTGTCACATATTGGCCCTTGTTCACTACAGTTCTTGAATGAACTGTCCTGTGTGGCCTCATTAACTGGTACTTGTTCTGAAATAAAACTAGCTGTTATTTTGAGACCAGTCATTACAGGAAACCTTCAGTTACCAAGGCCAATACTCTGAAAAGCACACTGCTCACACGCTATGGCTCCAGAAATGCTTTTTGCTATAGCCTTGTTGCTGCCTATGGCTTGGTTTGCAACAAAGGCCCTCATAACTCCATGACACTGCTGTTATGGCAAAGCTGAGGGTTCATTCAAGCATTGTTTACAACCAGGACTTTAAACCCTATAAGGTAATCATTTCAATGCAAAAATTTACCAGACTCTCCTGAAATATCAAAACCCAACCATACATGAAGGCAGGAGGAATGGTCGGGGAAGGAAAGAAAGGAAGCCGGAGGGTGGGGTGAAGAGGAGAGAAAAGGAAAGGGAAAGGAAAATCAAAAGGGAACACCAAATCAAATTTTCTTATCAAGAAAGGTATGCTACTGAATTCTTAAGGTTTCCCAGGGTTATACCTAGATAATAAACACTATGGGTAAGTCTCCCTCAGGTTAGGGGAGCATAGCCATAGAAGAAAACATGGGTAGACTGATGATTTTTTCATTTCACGTTTAGGTTCATCAAAGACTGAGCCTCAGCAGGAGATTAAAATGGTATTTGCTGCTACAAATTCTAAAGTGGGGGTCATACAGTTGACTTTTGCAGATCTTGTCTGCTGGACATGGGATCTGAGGACCTCAAAGAATGGGGCATCCTATAGTCTAAGGCTGTAGACAACCTTATTCCAGTTTCAGTGTCCTTTTACATTTGAATGTATAGAAGAAAGCAATGATCTAAGGAAGGGTGTTTGAGTTCAAAAACACATGATAAAAAACAAACATGTAAATAAATGCCAGTAAGCACATGCTAAATATTTAATAGAGAAGCCCTTTCCCAGAACTTTCTTAGGACAGAGAAAATTGAAACACAGTTGCCAGGCACATACTATAGACTTTATCTGGGAAAGCAAGAAAGCAAGGCAGAAGGCCATATCCAGATTCAGAGTACATTCACCAGACTGGGCTCTATAGCTATGGTCTGACATCTAACAAGAATAAACATGTCCTATAAATTGAATGTAAATGTTTGTTACAGGAGACATGAAATCAAATCCCTTCTAAGAACAATCCAGGGAACAAAATGCACTTGAGGTAAAGGCCTCCTGCCTTTTTTCCTGGATCCTCTCTCAAGGTCTTCAAGGCATTGTTCACTATGACTCATACTTTCCAGCATGTTTCAACAGCTAAGAAACAGCATCATGGTAAAGCCAACTCATATTGGGTTCCTATAAACTGGTGTGTGTCTGGTCTTTTGGCTTCAGATAGTGAACTGTTATTTGAAACTGCTATTTTTGTTTCTTGGCAGTGGTCTTTTAACTTTGTCTTGTCCAAAACAGAGGGCCATTCATTGAGCTTCATGTCAACTTAAGGTTGGGATACGGGGATAGCCCAGCCCTTGCCATGCTATTGAGAACCCCACAACAAGAACCCTACCTATTCCATATAATCTGCAATTTAGCACAGAATATTCCAAACGTGACGTCCAAACAGAGTCAAAAATAATCTCCATTTTAATCTGATATGGTGGCAAACAAACATTGCATAAAGAAGTTTGGGGTTGTGGTTTTTTATTTCCTTTAAAATATTATTTTGCTGTTGAAATGAAATGGAGCTTGAACCGTTTTGAAAAGAAAAGAAAAGAAAACTCACTCTAAGATCCTGTGGATGTAATAGAGGCTTTCTTCAGTTATCATGATGTAAGAAAAATAGATTACAATTGAAAAATAGCTTTCATCTCCTTAGAGCCCTCTGAGACTTTCATTATTTGTATTTCTCTTTTGGTAATGAAATTATGAGGTTTGACCTTCCGCTTAGAGATGAGAAAATCCAATCACGAGTTTATATTCCTTCATATTTCTACAAGTCTGGGTACTGCCTGAAGAAGGAAAAGATACAGGAGATCTCAAACTTATGGAATTTGACCCTTTTTTCTCCTTTTTCTTTAATCTCAGAGCTTGAACATTGAGACCACATCTCCTATTCAAAATACTGCTTTTGGGACAAACAGATTAGCATGTTTTGTGCCCATAATCATCAATCAGGGTGGGCTTTTATCCTGAAGCAAAGACTCCAAAGTCTCCAGACATCAAGATAGTAGCATTAATCACTCATACATGTTGGGTTTGCTGTGGGCTGACACCACATACCAGAGCATTATTCTCTCCGTGTGGTGGCTCAAAGCAACTCCTGTGTGCCAATACTGGCAGTGATGACAGCCACCATGGCAGGAAAGCAGTGTGTCTTAGTCTAACCATGACATCCTTCTGCCCCCAAATGATACACCCTTTTCACTCCTGTCTTGTTAGGCAAATCTAGTTTCCAGGTTATATAAATTTTCAAGGTCATGCTTATCATATGGTTTAAAGTGCACAAGGAAGAGGCAATGTGAGAATTTTAATTATAATACAGCACTATAGACAAAGGTAACTTGCCCAAACCTACTGTTTATCCTGAGACGATAAAGGCATGTGTTCCGTGATTGCACTCTATTGCAGTGAGGCATTTGATTTCTCTATGTGCTTTTGTTAACATATCTGACATACAGACAAGAGGGGTTGGTATCATATTGTGGGCCGAGGTCCTTCCAGGGGTCAATTCAAAAGGGAAGTTGGGATACTGGACAGGATTTGTCATGTAAATCTCAAGTCTCTTTGTAAAGTATTAATGAAAATCCTATCTTCTGCACATTCCTGTCTTGGAGAAATAGGATTTCCAGGGCAAAACCATTTTGAAACCATGTGAGCCACTGTCTCCTGCTCCCAACACCATCAGATAGCATCTCTTTCTTCCTGTACCTTGCCCTTCTGTAATGGACTGTCCTCTGCAACTATGAGCCAACATAATCCATCTCTTCCTTAAGTAGCTTGTATCAGACATTGCCGTCAGTTACAAAAATCATAACAACAGAGCTGTTGCCTTTCCTTCACCACTAGTTATGTGTTTTGTTTTAGAGAATAATGAAATATGTCCATAAGGGGGTACCCAATGTAGAATTACAGATTTTTTTTAAATGTCCCTGCTATGCT
Source organism: Rhynchomys soricoides (assembly GCA_019843965.1). NCBI lineage: Eukaryota > Metazoa > Chordata > Mammalia > Rodentia > Muridae > Rhynchomys > Rhynchomys soricoides. The sequence continues at coordinate 2,362,734 of JADRCH010000232.1, read as the reverse complement.
AATGATTTTAGCTCTGGAACATTCTGAGTCTACTCTGACCAATGATAATCTACATGTATTTATTTGGCTTTACGTCACCATCAGGATGACAAAATTCTTTGCTTATATTTTAAAATTTGGGATCAGAACAGGCCATACAGATATCTGAGTTTGGACTTTTGTTGTATTTCCTGGCTCTAAAACTGTTCAGTTGAGTGAATTACAGCTAGGTGTAAAATGGTTTTAGTGGAGCTGGAGAGATGGTTCAGAGGTTAAGAGCACTGGCTGTTCTTCCAGAGGTCCTGCATTCAGTTCCCAGCAACCACATGGTAACTTATAGCCATCTATAATGAGATCTGGTGCCCTCTTTTGGCCTGTGGGCATATATGCAGGCAGAATTCTGTATCCGTAATAAATAAATAAATCTAAAAAAAAAAAAAAAAAAAAAAAAGCTAGGCTCTCACCCAAAATGGTTTAAGTAACATTGTTGGTTGGTCTAAAGATAACTAACAAATTTTAAATTTTCCGCTCATGATAGAATGGTCAATGGATTTTATGGATTTTTAAAAAGGTATTATCTTATTTATGAGTATGTGTCTGTCTTGGGGAGCAGAGAAAGCCCTGACTGTGTGGTCCTTAGTGAATTTGTGTTGTTGATATTGGTATGGCCATGACCATGCCAAGGAACTTAGGTTTAGACCCAAGAGAAAATGCCAAAGCCTTCACTTCTCCTCCTGGAATGAAGCTCAGAGAAATGGTAAAATCTTCCTCAGGGGTCCGAGGTTGAATTTTGATGGTGTATGCAGAAAATATCCACCAGAGATGTTTCTTCCTTCCTTCTGCCCTCCCACCCTCCCTCCCACCACCAGATGTTTATTGTTTGAAGACTGCTCCCCTACAGAGACTGTCCCTACAATATTAGTTAATCCTGCCTTGTTGACAAGACTGAATACCATGACCCTGACTCATTGTTTAGCTACATGCAGCAACACCTAATCACTGTCTCTGTTCAACTCCATATAATAAACATATGGAGTTTCTGGGGTACTGTGGTTCCTCCAAGAGAAACCAGTAAATCCAATCCCAGATTTTCTGTATGTTAGTCATTTCTTTATGTCCACACCACTCAAGTCGGATCAAGTCCCTGGACACTAAACAAGGATGCAGCTTTAGTATGTATCTGTGTGTGATAAGTCACATATGTGCAGATTCCCACATGGGCAAGAAGGCGGCATTGGATCCCTGGGATGGAGGTAAAGGAGAGGGTAAAGTGTTAAGACTAAAAGTTGGGTCCTCTCACAGAGCACAACTCTTAACCAATGAACCATTTTGATAGTCCCTCTCAAAGGATTTTTAAAATAATATTAATACATTTTTAATGAATGTTTTTTAGAGAAATGCCATCTATGGAATTTTAAAATTTTGTCTATTTTCAAATATTCTTATTCATTTGTTCATTCATTAATACATTGATTGATTCATTATTGTATGGTACTGGGGACTAAGCCCAGGACCTTGTGCATGCTCGAGCAAGAATTTTACTATATAGCTACAAACCCACTGACTTTATAATGTTATAGAAATGATTTCAAGGATGGTATTTGAAAATATGCAACCATGCCCACAATTGTATTAGTAGGAAGAATTAAAATTCCCATTTGTTTCCCCCACAAAATCTTTGTGCTTTTGATTGTTTAGTACTAGAAAGAAAAATGGACACCACAGTTGCTATAATTAATACAGCCGTGGCTGTGTTCATTTCAACTGTAGTAGCAATAGAAAATGCGGAGGAAACACACTGCTGAGCTCTGAGGACACTTGACACTTCAGGTGATAACATTTAACTGATATTATTTCATTTAAGCTGCCTGTGCTTATGAGCACCTTCTCTTCATTGCATGGAACAATGGTCCTCAACCTTCCCAATGGTGAGACTTTTTAATATGGTTCCTCATGTTGACTCCCTACCATAAAATCATTTTGTTGCTACTTCATAAGTGTAGTTTTGCTATGGTTATGAATCACAATGTAAATATCTGATATGCAGGACATATGATATGTGACCCCAAAGGGGTTAAGACCCACAGTAGAGAACCATTAGTATGGAGGCACTGAATTAGAGAGATTGAGTTACCTGCCTAGTTCCACAGGAAATTACCAATGAGTTTAGAATCACAACCCTAACTTTATTTGGATATTAGAAATTCAAAACCACTGTTGAGCAAACCTCAAAATTATGCCAGACACATGGAATTTTTGCTCTCACTTTATTGCAATTGTTTAAATAGTCACATGTGACTGAAAAAAAAAATCTCTTGGTTGAACTGATGGGCTACTGAGGGGCTTCTGTAAATGAGATGAAGGTATCACCTTGCATTTGAGAAATTGGAAGGATAAGCAGACACCCTCTATCACTGCAGATGATCATTATTTAAAGGAAAGGGGAACATCAGACTCATTTGCAGGTTATTTCAGGATCTTTTATGGCTCATTAGCTTTTTCTCTTCCCTTTCATTTTGGTTTGACATCTCTGTGAACATTTGTTCAGAATTAATCAAGCCATCCAGTGCAAGGTCATGGAGCATGCCTGGGTTGACACAGCCTTACCAGTCCTACTGTTGAAACAGTCTAGTGCTTTCATCCTGCTGACAAATGGGCAAGGAGAATATCTCCCCCACAAAAGGCCAGCATGTTTTTGCTTCAGTATTCTGCACAGAGGCTTTCTCTGCTGGAGCATGACATGCCAGCAGAGACATGGAACTTATTACCAGTCCTCAGTCAGAGGACAGGTGGCTTAATTCCATTCTCTCAATTCCACAGTCTCTTGCACTTTCTATAACTGGCTGTTTAGCAGAGGTACCCGCCACTGCTGATCACCCGCTACAGCAGTTGTATATGCCTTGCCTCTAACACTCAGGCCCTACCATGGCAGTAGACTGCATGATGGTGAATTCCAGCCTCTGTACTGAGGCTTTGTTTTCAGCAAAATGAGTCTGTCTGCTAGTGTGTGTTCTCCTGCCAGAAGTGGCTAGCATGTAACACTCTGAGCAGAGCTGCAGCTCAGTGAGTGATGTGCTAACGCTCTGAGCAGAGCTGTATGTGAGTATGTGCTGTGCTATAGTAGATCCAGCTTATGTTGTCCATACAACAGGAGAAGAAGGCAGGGAATATGTTCATGCCTTTTTTTAAAGCTCGCATATAGGATTGCTATCTATTACCTGCTGTGGTCACTAGCATAGTTGTCCACCCTTTGCTGGCTGCCTATCTGTTTCTGTATTATTTCTCCACTCCCAGTGGTACCCCACATATCCTTCATATTCAGTAACTTCTAGAATCTCTGTTTCAGGGACTGCATTGGAGAAATCTTGTAATTTAGCATAAATATCCGCATGATGCACCAGCAAGTTAGCAGGCATTGAAACCCTAAACGTGAAGCAATGATCAAGAACAACTACCTAGAAAGACTGCTTAGGTGAAGAGAGTTAAAGGGGAAAACAGGACAAAAGTCGGGAATGAATAGTTATTGTCATGAATCAGGCTTTCCGCGTGGGAGGGGGCAGGGCCAGAATAAAACACAGCGGCTTCTCAGAGTTTGCCATCTCTGTGTCTCAGCTCCCATGTCAAATTTAGTCTGTACATTGCTGAGGAATCAATTATGCAACAGAATTACAAAGGGTCGCAAGAGGAGACATCCTGAAACAAGGAAATTTGAAGGATAGCAGTGAATTGGATGGACCATCTTCACTGACAACTTTACCTCATTTATCATCATCCAAGAGAGTGCTGAGGTTCATCCCTGGGTGTGCCTATGAAGGGGTTTCCATAGAGGATGAGCCAAGATAGGGAGACCTATCCTAAATGAGTGGCACTATCCTGTGCACTCAGAGCAGGGAAAGAATAAGTAGGAAAGAAGAGAAAGCCAGGGTGCGAGTATCATTCTCTCAGCTGCCTACTGGTTCATGAAAGCATCAGCTTCTCTGCTCCACTGTGCCTTCCCCAAGAGGATGTAAGGACCCCTCTGAAACCATGACTCAAAGGTCTTCTTCCACTCTCACATTGTCAAGGTGAGGTGTTTTGTTGAAGCAACCAAGAAAGCTAAGGATCAGAAATCTCCAAATGTTTTAGTATCTTCTGATAGTCACCAGAGTTACCTTCCTTGGTAACCAAATTTATACATTTCAGTACAGAAGCTATTGTTCTTATCTACTAAACAGAAACTGTAAAATACATCTTCTCAATATGCTATAAAAATGAGATAAACCCTAAGGTGTGCTGAGACGAAAGAACTGGGTGATGAGTTAGACGTCGCTCACTGGGAGACTGGTTAATCTGTGTAGCCCACAGATTTTAATCACCTACTTGGTGATTAAAATTGGCATCCTGGACACATTTCATTCCCTGTAGGTCATGTGTGTGTGAGTGGAGTGGTAACTGATGATCTTCCACTTAGAATCACACACCCTGACAATTTAATGTCAGTTATGGGCACCAATGGCCATAATCATTAATAACTTACTGAGAGACTTCAAATATGGTGTTACTGTACAGAATCAGTTAACCAATACTAACCTTTTCTACATCTTAATTAAGCCATGACAGTCTTCCAGTCAGCCCACAATTCCATACAAACTGACTCCTAGATGTTTTAGCTTGACATTCAACCTGCTATTTGCCACTAAAGGGCTATTGGGGTTTGTAGCCAGGGCCTCTTTCAGTCCGGACAAACACTCTATTTCCCAGGTATGTCTTCAGACTTCTTTTTAGGTATTGCATGGGTAAGCCTCCTGTTCAGCTGCTTTAACAGCTAGAATCATACACCTATACCATTGTCCCTTACTAAACTAATGTCTTTTACAACTCAAGTAGACGTTGCACTCACAAGACGATTCAAAGATCTCTGAGAATACAGAGAACTAGTTGTGCCTTGGCTCTGTGTCACAATTGATATCTCCAGTGGCTCCCTCTCATTCCAACCTCTCCATCTCTTTGTAGCTTGGCTCTATGACCTAATTATGTGTGTGTGATTTCTGAAACACACACACACACACACACACACACACACACACACACACACTCACATTGATTCTCCCTTACTAAATATAAGTGTCAGAGTTTAGACTCTGTTTAGCATTTCCATGTTTCCACATTTCCCAGAGCACTGTAATGTAGCACTCTGCATACAGCTCTGTAAACATCAGTATGAGAGAGATACAAGATCTGATACTAGCTTAAACTGTTCCCTGGGATTCTAACTGGAGGACTCCTAGTTCTGTCTTCTGACAGCCTCTCAGATATGTAATTAAGTTTTCTGCATTGCAGTAGAAGGAAACTAATCTCAAGTCTTCACAGACTCACACATTCCAGTTCAGTGTAGACAGTGCTGGCATTTTCTGCTTTGTAACCTATAATGAAGTCGTCATCTAATGAATAGTGCATCCCTGTGACTGCCTGGAAATGTAGTCAGCACATGGAGCAAGTCTAATTACAAGGACCCTTACTTTTATTTTCCTAGTGATTATTGAACAATAATTTATATTTTTGTGAAAAAAATCTCAATGCCATCTATAATTCCTTCACTTTAAGCATATTATAGAAGGTGTCAGGGGCTCCTAGACAGGATGTCAGGGAACAAGGTTTACAGTTCTTTGAATGTTTTAAGATCTCTATTTCTTTTCCTGGAGACCTAACCTAAGTGTAGAGTATGTTTTCTTCTTCACCCACCTCAAGAGCTGATCATGAAAACCTTGCTCACCAAATTCCTATAGGTGACATATCATATTATACATAAAATCATGTTTCTTGTACACAACAGGATGACTTGTATACATCATGAAATAGTACACTGGAGTAATATGCACATTAGTTAACATAGCCATTTTCTGTTGTGTTATCTTAATCTTAACATCACTTAATATCTACTCTTATTGTGATGTAAACATTATAGTACATTGTTACATGGAATAGTTCCCATCAACATATTCCTCCTAATTGAAATTTTACATTCTTTAATCATAATTCCCCTCTTTTTCCCCTGCCATAAGTTTGTTTTAGGCCCAATTGTATTCTGCATGTATGGAAATCAGTATTTTTAGTTTCTACATGTAAATGAGGCCAAACAGTGATTGACTTTCTATGACTAGATAATTCCATTTAATATTACACCCCCATCTCTATGTACGATGCTGCAAATGACATGATTTCCTTCCTCTGAAAGACAGTCTATAGTACATTATGTGTGCACATCACGTTTCATAGCATTTTTTTTTCTGGTGTGCAAGGGCTTTAAAGTGAATTTCATCTCTTGAATATTGTGGATAGTGATGTAATGAACAAGAGACAGTAGGTATCTCATGAACATAATAATTTAATATCCTGAGGTCTACATCTTATAAGGAATAGCTAAGCAGCTCTCTGCTGAGTTTTTGCAGCACTATATATGTTTGCCTCTTATCACTGTGCTAATTTTTATTTTTACCTGCCGAGGTTTCATTTCTTATATGTCCTTGCCGACATTGTTATTTAAGTCTTTGATACTACTTATTCTAAATGATGTGTGGTAATGTCACATCATAGCTTTTAAAAATATTCTTCTCTCCTATATTGCATGCCAACCTCAGCTCCTCTCCTTCCTATTTTCTCTCCCCTCTCCCCCAGATCCACTCCTCTGTTTACTTTCAGAAAAGAGCATGCCCTCTAGTGATATCAGCGGAACATATCATGTTGCAATCAGACTAGGCACATCCACTCATCTTAAGGCTGGATGAGACACCCCAGCAGAAGGAAAAGGGTTCTAAGAGCAGGCAAAAGAGTCTGAGATAGCCTCCGATCCCACTGTTAGGTGTCACACAGGAACATTAAGCTATACAACCATAAAATATGTGTAGAGGACCTAGGTTGGACTCATACAGGCTCCCTGATTGTTAGTTTAGTCTCTGTGAGCCCCTGTGAGCCCTGATTAGTTGATTCTGTGAGATGTTTTCTTGTGTCATTGACTCCTCTGACTCCTACCATCCTTCCTCTCCCTCTTCAGCAGGAGTCCACAAGCTCTGCCTAATATTTGGTTGTGGGTCTCTTCATCAGTTCCACTCAGTTGCTGAATGAAGCCTCTCTGAGGATGATTATGCTAGGCTCCGGCTTACAAGTATAGTAGAATATCATTAGGAGTCATTTTATTGACTTCTAAATTTTATTTATTTATTTTTATTTCACTTTATTTTATTTTATTGCCAATTGTGTTTGGTTCTCTTCTAGTATTCTGAACTATCTAATCCCTGGCTTTCCAAACAGTATCGGATGTGGGCTCCTTTCCTGGCATGGGTTTCAAGTTGGACCAGTCTTTGGTTGGCCACTCCCACAAGTAGCCATCTTATATACAAACAACAAAGATGCTGACAAAGAAATCATGGAAACAGCAGCCTTCACAAGAGCCACAAATAATATAAAATATCTTTTGGTGACTTTAACCAAGCAAATGTATGATGAAAAACTCAAGTCTTTGAATAAAGAAATTGGGGAAGATATCAGAAGACAGAAAGATCTGCCATGCTCATGGATATGTAGGATTAACAGAGTGAAAATGGCCATTTTACCAAAAACGGGCTACGTGTGTAATGTAATCCCCATTCAAAATTACAACACAATTTGTTACAGGCTTTGAAAGAACAGCATTCAACTTCATATGGAAAAAGAAAATGCCCAGGGTAGGTTAAACAATCCTGAACAATGAAAGACTTTTGGAAGTATCACCACCCCTGATTTCAAGCTGAACTATCGAACTATAGTAATAAAGATCATATCACAGTTTTAATTTATATTTCCCTGTGATTAGCAAGGCTGACTTGTTTTCGTTTTTCTGTTGGCTATTTGTAAGTCTCCATCGAAGAAATTAGTACTAGAGTATTTTGTTCATTGTTAACCAACCAACCAAATATGTTACTATAGTATTGTGCCCATTCTTTACATACCTGGGCTATTAACCTTATTATATGTAGGACTAAAATATTTTTCTGCCAACCCAGGAGGATGACTCTTCACTTTGCTCACTGCATCATTTTCTGTGCTGAGTATTTTCAGTACTATGAGGTCTTATTTAGGCTGTTATTATTTTGTTGTCTATTCTTTTGCAGTTAGTTCCCAATGGAATTGCCCTGATCATTGTCATAGATATTTCCAGCTTCTTTCTTTTTGCAGTTTTACACACTGAGGGCATTTGTATTCATTATCATCCATTTCCTTAAGGTTTCTACTGCTAATTGACCTGGATTATTTGGCTCTGTCATGGTTTTGTGATCTTGATCTTTGTAGCTAGTTGTTGTTCATGAATTAGAAGAAGATGTCTTTGTCTAGACACACTTTTCATTCCTCTGTCTACTGAGGAGGATATTTTGGGAAGGCCCTTGTGTATATTAGACAAGTTGACTCAATGTTGGAGGCCTGGAGGTGAATAGTGTGCTTTCTTGTTAAGTGGATGATTGGGCTTGGGATAAAAGTCTGAAGAGTTGACCTATTTATTGAGAAGGGCCTAATGATTGGAAGATATTAGCAATAGGTCTACAAGTTATTTCCAGGAAGGTACTTATACAATCAGAGATGGCCTGCAGCCTGGATGCTGGTATGAAGATGATCATTAAACTTGAGAATGAAGGGATTGACCAAGCAGTGAGGGGGCATGATACTTGGTTGTTTGCTTGGCTCTGGTCTCCGTAGCATGCATGACAACTGGTCCATACTGATTATTCTAAGGCATTTGAATGGAAGATTGATCTGTCATGTTGGTCAACTGCTTTAGCTCTCCTGGGGCTTGAGTCAAGTGGAGTTTGTGATTATGGGCACTGGCTTGGAACCAGGTACTGGGGCATTTTCTTGTCTACTAAAATGTAATGAACTATAAGAAGATGTACAGGAAACTTAAATATGTGTCATTAAATGAAGTATATCAATCTATCAAAACTACATGCTACATGATTCAATCCTATAGCATTTAGGAAACAAAATGGAAGGATTCAAGCAATCAAAAGATTAGTGGTTTCCAGGGAGTAGGGGCAGTATGGAATAAGTAGAACACTAGAGTACTGGAAGACAGCAGGATTCTTCTACCTGGTAGATACTTATCATTATATACATGGAAACACAGAGAACATTAGCAGCTGTCCCTAACGAAACTGTGACCTTTGCATAGTAATGATGTGGCAGTCTGTAGCTTTATTGCTTATAAAAATGCACCTACTAGTGTGACACAGCTGTAGAGAACATGTCTATGCATAGTATGGTGGAAAACTCAGCATTTTCTCTGAATTCAATTTAAATTACTCGCAATCAATAAAGTTTACTAATAAAATAATTCCATCTTCTAGAACCTAATCATTATTGTCATTCATGATAGAACTGAAAGCTTTGTATAAGATCTATTTGCCTTCAAATCTAACTTCAATAAAAATAAGTTATTTGTAACAGTTACTAATTGCAAATTAGTGTAATAAAGTTTATAAAAAATAAATTAGGGCTGATGCACATATGACCTCACAGAGGCTGTGACAGCAGGCACAAGACCTGCACAAGCTCAAACCAGATAAATTCCCAGTATGGAGGAGAGATAGAAACAAAATTCCATCCATAACTAACAAGCTATTTGCAATTGATACCTGCTGAGAAATGGAAAATCAAATTTCTCCAATGGAACATCACTTGACACACCAATCACACTCCATGCAGATCTTATACCCAGGAACAGTCAGCCCACACATAACAGACTCCATTTTAAGATGATCTATCTGTTTTGTTTTGTTTATTTTGAATATATGTCTTTTGTTTTTGTTTTTTCAGGTTGTTTGAAAGTAGGGGAGGGGGAGTAAGAGACAGAACATAAAACTGGGTGGGTAGAGAGGTGGGGATATCTGGGATCAGTAAGAACAGAGGAAATACACTTTATGTGAGAAAAGAATATATTCTAGTGTGTGGCAGATAAGCTTTAAAGTCTGTACAGCCACATGCTACTTAACTCATGGTATTATATGCAATACGTGTCTAAATGGCCATTGTCCAATGGTCAGCCCTGAAAACACACATACCAGGAACACTAGACAAATTGAATAGGTTATGTTTAGAACTATGTGTGGTCATGCATACATGCACATAATAATAACTAATGAGAAAAGAGACCACAAACCTGAAAGAGAAAGGGGAGAAGTTTGTATGTGGGTTTGGAGGGAGGAAAGGAAGGGAGAAATTATATAGTTATATTATAATGTCAAAAATAAAAGAAAACATTGAAAATATTTAACAAAGAGAATCTTGTGCTGGTGTTTCGTTAATGTTTGTTTTCTTCTATTCTTCAAGTTTTGTGGAAAAAAAACCCTCATAATCATGTGTTTAAATGACAGAAAGAAGCATTCCAAGAAGAAAGGATAGCTTTTAGAAAGGAATACTTGAAAACTCACTGCTTGGGCAAACACATGCAACTTTCCCATGTCTACACTGAAAAAGGATACTCCCTTTTATTATCATCTGGTGAGAAGTTATCTACATTACAGATCACAGAAAGACAGATGTGTTTTACGATAATTTTCTATACTAAAATCTCCTTTTTTGCTTTAACATGCTGGCAGACACATGCAAGTGGCTGGAAAGGTAAAAGTGTTTACTCAATTAGAAGGAGAGAGGGGAAGTTAGATATCAGCCTGAAGATGCTTGAAAACCTGAGAGACAGCATTTGGAAGGATGAGTCCAAGTATGAAAGAAAAATCTCTGGGTAGAGGAATCTAAAAGAAAGTGGAAAAATGCCAGAACTTGGCAGAAAGGTAAGAGAGCAAAGCATAAAGTCTTAGATACTGCAAAGGAGCTGGCCCCAATTTCCTCTCAAATTACTGAATTGTATCGTGTCTGTAGCTCTGGGTAACGTACTTACTAGAGTGTTAAGGGAAAAGCTAATGAAGTTACGGGAACACTGGCAATTATTTTTGAAAAGTCTTCTAGAATTGGGAAGGCGATATGTTGGAGAAGTACAATTTTATTTTAAGGCTCCATTTTTTCTGTTATTCAGAAAGTTCTGGAGCATACCCCCATGTACACACTGACCAGGTAGTTCAACTGTATAATTTGACAGCAAACAAACTTTCTCCATTCATATTGGTCTGGAATTAAAAAAAAAAAAAAAGTCTGACAGTCAGCAATCAAGATCAGTAGAGAACGAGGGATTGGGGCATTGTGTACAAGCTAAAAATTAAGCAGTACCAGGACAGGCAAAAGGGCATGTGTGTTATTGTGAAGAAGGTATCGAACTGTTTTAGAATAAAGATCATCAGCTGCTTTGAAATGATTGTGGTGTTTACTGTTCACATTTGCCTAGAGAGGAGTGTTACTTCATGACTAAAAGACTGGTAAGATATTCAAGACAAAGCAAACATAGTAAGGGCTAGGCAGATGGCTCAGTCAGGAAACTGCTTACCATGTGAGTATGAAAACCATTGTTTTTACAACAACTAAAAAGGTACCTATGGTGGCATAATGTTAGAGTGAGAAAGTGACAAGCACTGTCTGGGAGTCACTAGTCTAGCACAAACAGCTACCACCATGTGCACATGCATGCATGCACACACACACACACACACATACACCCACACGCCCACACACGTGCATGTGCACACATACACACATACACACACACTCACACACACATACACAAAGCACACACCCACACAAAGCACACTCACACATGAAAAAATGGAAGAAAGGGAACACATAATAAATGAGATTTTGTCACATCGAGTATGAAGAAAAACCCAGAGCCCCTGCAAAGATTTCAGTATGAGGTCTGTTTGGATGTGCTACGTGCTATCTTCTTAAATGATCCAAAGATGAGCAGAAAACAACATCTGCAGATGCCATGTGAAAGGGTTGCTGTAAACATCAATCAGGAGCTGGAAAAATAATCATTATTGTCAGGCAACCAGGAATTAAAAGATGTGCAGGACATTACAAATGAGGTCTAAGTAGGAGATTATAAGCTGATAACACCAGGGGAAAGTGCACTGTAGCACGGGAGGAGGCTACAGTTAGAAATGTAGAGAAGAGTGCAGAGGGTTACTGTAAGTGTTTGTATCTTCAAGGATGCTCCATAGGAGCCTCTGTTACTACATCTGTCAAAAGCTCATGGCTGGGGAGGTCATAGGCCCTAACAGGGCACTACTGGTAATGATTTAAAGCACAGTAGTCATGCTGTCAGACTACCTTCTATATTTATACTCACAAATTTATGCTGTTCATAGCCTTGGTCAGAGAAGCTTCTTTTTGCAGAGGATAGTGGTTGAATCTCATAGCGAGTTGAGCCTTCAGTGGTTGTTTAGGGACAGAGAGTCACTTTTCTTTGGGAATGTGGTTGCTAGTAGATTAGTTATGTCGCAGTTAAAGGTTCCACATAATCATATATGGTCAGTGCTAATTACAGGGATATTAATAATAATATGGCTTGGTGGATCACAAGGGGAGTTAGTGGCAAGGAGTAAAGAGTAATAAGACCATACTTCATTTTATAAATGTATGAAAACCTTCAAAAATAAATGTAAGTATGAATGTAAACCAAGATTTAAAATATAAATTCCAGTTAGCTAAATGGGAAAAACAAAAACAAAATGAAAACAACAAACAAATAAACTCTGACTGTAAACTCTAGTTCAAGGGTATCTGATGCCCTCTTTTGGCCTTTGCTGGCACCAGACATACATGTCGTACAATACATACATTCAAGGAAACACTTGTACACAATAAAAATAAGTCTATTTTTATAAAAAGATAAAGAGATAGAAAGATTAGGAGAAAACTTCTTTGTGTACCCCCAAGCGTATTCAAAACTTAGTAATATTTAGTAGTTCTTGAGACTGGGTAGATGAATTAGTGTGTAAAGTGCTGATGGCTCTGTAAGCACGAGAACCTAAGTTTGAATCAACACTACTAATGTAAAAGCCAGCGATGGCTACATGTGCCTATAACCATAGCATTGAGGAAAAGAGATAGAAAGAGCTCACTGGCCAGCAAGTCCAGTGAAAACAGTGAACCACGGTTTCAATGAGACCCTGTCTCTAGAGAATAAGGCACACAGTGTTAGATGGGAACACTCAGTGCCCTCTTCTGGTCTCTCCGTACCCTCCTAACACCCACAAAAGCTCACACATGCACACCATATACACACAAACAAAACCCAAACCAAACCTCAGAGTTGTTTATTCCAGAAAATATTTAAGGGAGAGCTTGTTATAGCAAAGATACAAGTAGTGTGCACAAAATTAATTTGTTTTAGAAACTAGTACTTACAAGTTCTTCTATGCTATTAAGATCGCCATGTTGAGGAACACACCTGACTAAGTCTAGTTCCAGGATATCTTTCAGCCTCTGCTGACACCAGACCTATTTGGTATAATACATACATTCAGGCAAACACTTGTACACAATAAAAAAATAAGTAAATTTTTATAAAGGAATCAATTTGTAATTAGTGAATGATTAGAATAATCAATCTAATAATTGATTAACTGAGGATGTCATTATGTAAAAGAGAATGTTCTAGTTGCGGAGCCCAACAGAACATTATGACACAATTCCTAACCTCGTGAAGTTAAATCTCTAATGTAGTCCTGGAAAAGAGAGTGGGGGTGGGACAAATTTCAGAGATAGAAATTAATATATCTTGTCTTAAAATGATTAGCAGCTGAATCTACAGTTTATACAGATGGGTATGAAAGATCACTAACTCTATGGACTCATAAGTAAATATGCAATACATGAGCAAATTACCCAGAGTTAGGATTTAAAAAGAACATGTTGATTTCATGTGTTAATAAAATGTGTTCGGTGAATAAGTCAGAAATGGGATAAAAAATAAATGATACATTATGCATAACTTTATTCACAACTTAATAACATACTGTCTTCTCAACTCAAAGTACCTTTGATAATTATATTAGTAGTTTCTAAATAGGATCAAGAATAACTTGCAAATATTCATTATATGAAATTTGTTTAAAGGGAATAAACAAAGAGAAGTAGCCAAACTCCTTAATTATATTTCTGGGCCGGTAGGAGCTCAGAGGTCCTGTCTTCACAAAAAGAAACATGTATATCCACATCTACAAGGTCATCATTCTTCCTCAGCAAATGTAGCTGGGAATTACAGAGAAAAAATTTACTGGCTGAAATTCTGTCATGTTGCACACTACCGTTTTGAAAAAGGACATTTTCTCTTTTACTAGTAAATTCCACTTCCATTTTATGTTCCCAGAAACAGTTGTTTAGCTGAAGAGATTCTGTAGTTATTGACTTTATCTCTGAGTATATATACAAGTCAGGGTGCTTTCAAGCATACTCTAGTGGTCACTTGGCAACATTCCATTTCTTGTGTCCATTCAGGCATGGAGTGAATTTTGTATGTGCCAATGTTTCTAGATTTTGTGTCATTATAACGAAGCGCTTTGGAGAAATAAGAGTGTAAAGAACTAGCTCCAGTCTTTTATGTAGTTTTTAAACTCAGAATGGTTAAGCACTTGATTTTCTTAATACAAGTGGCACATACAGTTCCCATGGATACTAGAATTTGATCATTGTTCTTTCACCTTCCCACATCATCCAAACAAGATGTGCTAAGACAATTAGTTCATCTGATACTATTAACATATGTTTCTGAGGGACTGGTTTGAAGGCTCCTTGTATCCTTGTATCCATTTCTGCACCATCTGTCCAGATTAATGGGGAATATCTATTACCATCTGCAGAATAAACACTTTCAGTACACTGTCCATTTATTTTGTGTCCCAAGTTCTAGATTATGATCAACACCTCTCCCTTACTCCAGGCTTTGATAAGAGACTTCTGAGTCTTTCTTCACCTTAAAGCCGGTCACCACTGAAAAACAGCTCAATAAACAGTCAACACCAAATTTCCTCTTCAGTAGCTTCTATTGCCCACCTTTCTGTGATAGCCATCCATGAACTTGTAAGTGTGGTCATTACTCTCATTATACATCAGAGCTACAATGATTGTGCCTACTACTACTACTACTACTACTACTACTACTACTACTACTACTCACATGCACACACACACACACACACTCACACACACACGTCCTTTTATTTATTCTTTAATCCTTTTTTACAGTCCAGTCTTCATCCCTTTCCCAGTCTGCCCTCTGACAGCTCCTCATCCCACACCTCTCCCCAAGTCTCCAAGAGGATGTACCCATCCCCTACACCACTAGACCTCTCTACTCCTTGGTACCTGAAGTCTCTCAAGGGTTAGGTACATCTTCTCTCACTGAGGCCAGACCAGGCTCTTAAAAAACAGGGCAATGGAAAGACAATCTGCTTATCAAAGGAAGAATCACTAGAACACACTTTTCTGCTCACAAGGAATGAAATAAAGTAGCATATTATACTTTACTTAATGTTTTCCTTCTTTGTTGAAGACAAAGGAAACACTAAAAAAAACTTGCTGTACTTTGAAAGGAAAACATGAGAACCCATCCAGAAATTTAGAACTACTTTAACAAGCATGCTGAGAACGGGTTCAGTATTTATAAATGTGTGAGCCAGGGGCCTTGTGATTTTTGCTAAATATAGAAACATTCTCTAATAAGGAGAGAAAATTTTGAAGAACTATGTTTGTGTTTACATACTAGAGCTTTCTAAAAGTAAGATGGGACTTAGTGGGCCATGTAAATTCTGTTTAAAGTTGACAGTACATACTAGGATCCTCCAAAAGTTATGTACCACATCCCAGACAGTACCAATGCTACTGTGAACATGGAGAACTTGTGTTCTCTCATTGGCATAGATCCCCCTCAACATCCACATGTTACACTCTGATAACTGACATGATCATGTCGGTGTTCTTATTAACATTTCTTAATATTTTCTCAATCTCTGTAGTTCATGTGGTTTAAAATGCCACATACTCTTTGTCCTTGGCATTTTTCACTACTAGTTTAACACAACTGCTATGTAATGACATACCAGAGGAAAGCTAAATTGGGCAGCCTTTATGTCTGTTTTTTTTTTTTTTTTAAATCTAGCTTTGTTTTCTAGCATGTTATTCTGTCTGCTTGGACTTCTTTTCATTTCCATTTCTCATCCTAGCTCATTTAAACATTAGTTCTGCTCAGAATTGCTCCTAGGCTCACTTGACCTAAGTTGCCTTCATAAATTGTCTTGGAAAATTGTATTGTTATCATAGATTTAAACGTTTGGGTTCTTTAACTCTTAGGAAACCTCATAGGATTAGGAATGTTTATCAATGTTGGTTTTTTTTTTTTCCAGCACCATTTGACAGAAGAGTCTATTGAGGGGCTAAACCTAGACTTAATTGAGAACTTACTAATGGTTCAAATGTTCAAACTACCAAAACCACATAAAACAATCCTCTAACTCAGCTGGTCAAGCTACCATATGAGAAGATGGTAACATTTAAATACCCAAGTTTACTCATCTGGGAATAAGAAGAACCCAAATTCAGACAGTTCTATATCTTCAAAAGTGTGGACCTTTCTGCATACAGAATGTAGTTGTTTTACAATCTGCATGAAGGGCTCTCATTATAGCTCTACAACATAACCCATCTAGCATGAGGCATATGTTGAACTAATTCAGGTTAAGCCCTTTAAGAAATGCCCTTCTTTAAAAAGATTATTTGCCTTGTCAGATAGTAAGCACATCATCCTTGGAAGACTTTAAACAAAGAATGACTATTCGTTTTCTCCCTGTCTTTGGGATACTTAGAAGGTTCCATAGAATTTGTCACAGAGACAGAGTTGACCTGGAAGGACTCTAAGAGCCCATGATAATAATTGTGGGACACTTAAAGGGCAATTGAATGGCTGTTCAACACAGAGTTGAAGCAGACTTTGAGCTGACCTGCAATTTAATACTTATCTAGCAATCTTTAGTGGCTGTAAATCCTACCTGGTAGCCTGGAATCATGGATCACCTTTCCACTTAGCTTTGCCGACATCCAAACTTAATTGGACCCTAAATATTTTCCCTGTGGAGCTCTTATCTCCCAAACCAACTGCTTAATCTATTTTGGCAGATATGGGATTCATAGTTCTTTGGGGAGCTATAAAATACTTTTTTCTTAAGTCAGCCTTCTCCAGTGGGACAGTCAAGTGAAAGACTTCATGTTTTATTCTAAAAATGTCTTCTCTAATAGTTATTATGTTATTATGAAATACATTCTAATATGTGTTAGAGTATTAATATCATCTTATGATGTTTAAACACTGAAAATATTTTCATCAAGTTAACTAAATCAGCAAGGAGACTATTCATGGCTATTAAGAACTATTTTACATAATACCAAGCTATCATTAACATTAAATTTAATATTTAAAAGAAGGTAAAGCTTCAACCATGTGAACAAATTCTAAAACAAAAGAAGTTCTTTCTGTTTTATTTCCCACAACATTCATTAGCTGAAAAGAGATACTTGGGAGGCTGAGTTCTCCTACTCTCCCTGGTTGATTTCACTATGCTTATCTGATCATATTTCTGCTTTGGCTGTGTGAATTTACAAAGGATAATTTACTTTTGTTGTTTTTGAGAAATATCTTGTCCTTCAAAAAAATCCTCTTCTCTAGATATTTAAATTTGTATAAAGATTATCATTTATAGTTGAGTATATTTCTCTCTGGGGAAGAACACACACACGAATGTTAGAAAGTTACAAGTATCAAGAATTGAAAGAAACAAAGATTTAACATTAAACTAACAATATAATGGACAATTGGAAATAATTGTTGATGGATAGATTAATGTTCAATCTGTTGGAGGGCAATACATCCTTTCATAAGTTGGACAATTTAGAATAAAGACAGTCTTGTAAGAGTATATCATAAATTTATCCAATAGAACAAAACATAGGAAACCTTTGAAAAATGGAGTGGTCAAGTAAGTTTCCAGAATAATATTTGTTCTTCTTAGTAGTATTTTTTTTTTTTTTTTGTATTTCATACTCAGGAGATTCTTGAATGATGAAAACTAGCTAGAAATGTGGAAAGTAGAGTAAGCCAACTGAAAGTTATGCTTTAAACATCCTCCTTTGGAAAAAAACTGCTTTCAAAAAGCAGGGAAGAATGAAATGGGACTAAAGTGTATGATTTCCTACAAGCTCCACTTCAACTTGTGCTCTTATTGTCCCAGATACTGGAGTATGAGGGATTGGTACTGTGTTAAGTAACAACCAAAGAATCTGGTGAAATTAAAATACAGAGAACTAATCAGGAAGATGAGTGCTAAAAGTTTAAGACAGAAAACAAACAAACACCAAAAACAAAACTTGAGAAAATGTGAAACCCATGGAGAGGTCATTATAAAATAAGCGTGGAGCAGGCAGTACGCAGTCAGGAAGCAGAGAGCAATGAATTCTGGTGTTCATTGTCATCGCCTGTTTATCACCAACCATGCTCAGGCCACAGAAGAGTACCATTCAGGTTCAGGATGGATACTCCCTCCTCAATTTACTCCCTCTAGAAAGGCCATTCATGTACAAGGCTAATCAAATGCTTACTAAGTGATTCTATATCCAGCCAAGCTGATGCTCAACAATTACAGCATTACATTTTAAGTGTCTGATGGGCAATTTAATTTTGGAGAACAGAAAGAAAAGATATTCTTAGAGAAAGTGAGGGAACCACCTTTTTCGATAAATAGGAACAAAGGAAACCAGGCTATTTTGTGTATTTCATTTTTGAAATCCTATATAATTATACAATTGTTTAAACAGTTCATTGTTTAAATAATTGTGCACAGGTTTGCTTTGATCTTTATGGCATGCATAGCTTCATTTTCTGGAATAATTTCTGTTACTCAAAAGAGAAAAGTCTCATAATTTAAAGGTGATGTATAAAAATAAAGCTGAAAATCCATCTTCCAACACTATTTATTCTGTATATTTGTTGCACTTCACACAGATGCCAAATGTTTATAAAATCAGTGCTAATGTCTTTAAAGGCATTTAACTATTGCTATTAGTTTATTGCTCATAGAATGGCCAAGGATAATTTTTAAATAAGTAAAACAGTGGCCACGATTTTCAGACCTATGGTGACAAATGTGCACATCTGTAATATGATATAATTTTACTTGTACTCTATGATGTAACATAAATATGTGGTCACAGGTAGTATATAAACATAAAACATAATACACACTCTCTCTCACTCACTACAAAATAACACCAGTGTAAAGAATGGAATATGCAATTAGAGAAAGAAGTATATATAACACAGGTCATTTTTAACGAGTTCATTATCTCAGATTTTTCCAAATATTATCCTTTATTTCCCCCAAGGTATTCTTATCTAATATGTCTGTATGTCTTCCCAAGACTTGTTAAGATTAGATTTACATGATTCAATCAGAATGGTATTCATGATCCAGGTCACTTTTCTTCTTGTGCCCTTCCTAGAGATGATAAAGTTCAGATTTCATGAAATGACTGTACATACAGCCTGCAGTTGTATTTGTAACTCATGGTAGCCAATATTCTGCATTTTTTCTTTTTAATATATATGGATATCATTTCCACACAATGTCTATAAAATACAACATCAGCAGGAAGAATGACATACACCTAGAGAGAATATCTAAGTGAGAACAGCCTCAATTATCCATACAAAATTTCTTATAAAATGAGATTTGTTTTCTCATTATTAGCAGGTATGGTGACATCAGAAAAGAATTGTATGTCTCTGTTGTGCTTTCTGGCATTTTCTAATAACATATAGACTTTAAACGATCAAAATATATGTAAATTAAAATTTGTTTTTAAACACTCACACACATCGTTGGCCTTTTGGCTAAGATCAAGTGTAAAC
Source organism: Rhynchomys soricoides (assembly GCA_019843965.1). NCBI lineage: Eukaryota > Metazoa > Chordata > Mammalia > Rodentia > Muridae > Rhynchomys > Rhynchomys soricoides. The sequence goes on along the minus strand of JADRCH010000232.1, from coordinate 2,342,900 downwards.
ACTCACACACAAAAGACACAAAGGCATATCTCTGTTGGCTGAGAGCTATGGAGTCATTAGCTGGTACAATGGCTAACTTTCATTTTCAACTTGAGTAGATTTTCAGTAGTTTATAAAACATAATTTGAGACACATCTGTAGGATTTTTATCAGAGAAATTTAAGAAGAAACAAAGAAAACAAAAAGAAAAAAAAACAAAACCAAATAAACAAACAAAAAACACACTAAATATGGGCAGTAGCATCACATAGTCTGGGGTCTTTACCTACCTATAAAAGGAAAGAATGCTAAGGATCTATCTTTCTTAGTCATCTTCTGACTATGAATACAATGTTACTAGCATCCTCATGCTCCCAACAGTATTCTTTCTTCAGAGTTACAGGCTGGGCCCTTTTAAATCAGCTTTCTTTCTAGAGTTGTCTTGTCAAGCAGTTTGTCATAGTGATGAGGAAAGTATCTAACACAGTTGGCATCTTAAAGGAAATACAAACACACAACGTTTTGTAAAATAAAACAAGTGTCAGATTTACTGACCATAATACGTAACGAAAGAAGAAACAGAACATTATATAATTACTGGAATTTAATACTATTATTACATTTCATGAATGCCTTTAATTCTTTAGTCAATTTTCAAAGAAATACAAAGACAAACATTGGCAGGGCAAATACAATGAAATGTATTTTATAAAACAACTTGGAATAGTTGCAAGAGGCTCTGGTAGAGTAAGGATAATATATATATATTAATAAATCCATGCATTTTGATTATTTAATTATTCATCAAATATTAGTCATAAAAGAATATAAATAATAAAATACTAAATATTTAATTGAAATATATTGTATATTTATTATGCATATCAATGTAATATATATAATATAGCATAATGTATATAATATATGATATATGTGAAAGTATATATGTATATGCATATAAAAGCCCCAATCCCTCTACACAATGCATGTACAAACTATGCAAAGCCAAAACAAACAACTTCAATTACTGCTACTCATTTTACTTGCCTACCAGCTATTCATAGTATTTAAAATCCACTATTGCAAAACTGGGCCTTGGATTTTCAAAGATGTAGTTTGATTCTTTCATAATGCACACATAAATCGATCTTATTTGTATCCCATATGTATGTGTAATTATTATGTATCTATAAAAAGAGGCAGGGGTTTAAGACTGAATACTGGTTATTTACACTTCAACCTGTTTTGATGCACAGTGATTAGTAAGTTACATTTTAAGGAGACAGAATGATGAATTGGATCTCTAGTGACTAGGATGACATTTCTGAGGAAGAATTGATAGGAATGGCTAGTGAGTGTGTAGGAAGAAGACAGAGTTGTCAAAGTTGTAGGCATCTCGTTGAGGTTAGGCACCAGGGTGAATGGTGATTCCACATAGGAAGGTTATATCTTCCCTCAAAAATATAGCAATTGCTTCAAGCCTTCCTGAGGCTAGGCAGTTTTTACCTGGTCCTCCTGTTAAAAAAGTTAGCCATAGTTGAGTCACCTTATTACTTAATAAGAGGAAACTTTCTAAAATGCTGAGAACCACTATCTGGATGCTCCAATCCACTAGAAATCACTTTTCAGAGATGAAGTAATTTTAATCCCCCAAATCACTGTGTTCCCTGAATTTGCCTAGAATATACATAACAAAAATAAATAAAATTAAAACATAAAAATAGTTTTAAAAAACCCCGAAAACATTAACAAAGGTAAATCAACCACCCCAAAACCTAGATCACAGTTATTATTAAGCTAGTTAAGATATTACATGAGTGGTAGTTTGATAATGTGCTACATACCTGCAATTCTAGTGCTTAAAGTAGGGTAGAAAAGTCAAGAGGACCAGGAGTTCAAGGTCATCTCTGCTACATAGTAAGTTCTAGGCCATTATGAACCACATGATACCCTGTCTCAAACACACACACACATACACACACACATACACACACACACACACACACACACACACACACACTTGCTTTTATGGCCATGGAGTTATGATACAGACTAATAAAACACTAGCTTATAGACTAAATACTAAATTTTGTTAACATTAGCCTGTAATTGTGTCAGCTTACATTAGCCCTGAACTCTTTCTCACTGGTAACTTAAAATCATCAGCTCATCTATTAGGAGGATGGTGGCATCTTATTTATGTCAACATTGAGAACTCAAGTTGATAGTTCTGATTGATACAGAATTTTAGTTGTAAACTGAAATATATCAATCTTCTCAGTTTTCTTTGAGGTAAAATATTCAGCTAGAAACAGAAAATAATGGTATCTACTTATTTATACATATATTTACAACAAATCATTTTCTTTTCATATTGATTTGAGTCATTGTGTGAAAAGTAATACATATTAATACACAGGGAGCCAATGGTTTGGTTTGGTTTTTACATCAGAAACTCTATAGCTTAGTCTTATTTTAGTGTTTTCCCTTTTAACATTGCCACATTCCTGAAGACTAGATTGTTTAAAATCAGTGCTATGGTTGGTATGTTCACCAGAATTCATCTGTTAGAAGCTTGAAACCAATGTACCAGTGTTGGGATGTGAAACCCACCGGGAGGTATTGGATCACAGTACTTGGGGGTTTTTGAATTGGTTAATGTTAGTATGGCAGAAACAGGTAAATCTGAAAGTAGGTTGTTGTAAAATCAGTTTGTTCTTCATTGTCTCTTTCCTGTATGTCCATGTGACACTTCAATGAAGCAAGCAAGAGAGACCTTGTCAGACAGCACAGCGGTGTCCTTGGATTTCCCATCCTTCAGAAAAATGTAGGCTGAATAAATGTGCCTTCTTTAGAAATTACTCACTCTGTGTCAGTCTGTTATAGTAACAGAAAATAGACAAAGACCATCAAGTGAGCAAGGAAGGTGTTTCCTGTCGAGGAAGACTGACATATGACATAAATCAGAGTGCAAACTGTCAACCTGAGTGTTTTATTCTAAGTGGTGCCTCTTAGAGAAAGTGTACTGTTGTAGAAGACAATAACCATATCATGGTTTTGCAATACCATAAAATCGTATCTGGAAATGTCTTCATGCCAACATTGGTTAGTTCCTATCATGTGTGAATATTTGGAATATATTAAGCAAATAGACAGACACAGGAATGCAGCATTAACTAATCAACACCAACTATATTTCTCATACTACCGAAGAGAAACACAAAATATAACTCAAAGAAAAATATTGTTTTGGATAGTTTCTTCTGAAATTCTGCAGTAATCTAATAAATTAGTTCATTTAATAATTATGCCCCTTCAGCACTTATACAAAGTCAGGCCACACCCGATATTATGATAATATGCTGTATTGGCTTTTGCTGCAATTTGAATCTTATATAAAAATATACATTTAGTAATTTCAGATTTATATTTAAATGGGTATTAATGTGGTGGTATTTCAATAATTTTAGACATTTTCCTAAGAAAATGAATCAAAATCTAACATTCTTTTTATATAGTAGATTTTATTTCTTTTTTATCTGAACAGAGTCAATCCCCTCCAAGAGGATCTATTTTCAGTGCAATCCAAATGAAAGGCTCAAAGTGTTTCCACTCACAAGCTATATAAACAAATGTGGCAGTTCTGAAAAGAATCACTGCTATAGAATAAGCGAAGAGAGAAAATAACCTTTTTTTTTTCCTGTTTTGAGCTATTTGGAAGGACCAAGGAGTAGACTCTGACATCATTGTATAGATTGTCCTACAATTCATAGTGTATCCAAGGCTGGCCTTCAATTCATGATCCCCCTGCCTCTACCACATGAATGCTGAGATGACATTTCTTAAATATATCTATTCAAATGTTTTCACATGTTTATAAGAAAAATTAGTATACCTTTTATTATAACAAATCTAAAACACAACCCCATTTATTACACAGTCTTGTGCAATGATACTTTAGGAGACTAGTCCTAAATCAAATATTGAATGAGTGTTATGGACACAGGTTTAGAGACTAAATGGATAAGCAAAGTACTATACATGTCCTTTTCACTCATGAGAGAAAAAATAAATTAAATATGTAAATTCACTCTCTTTATAGTTATTGAACATGACTACACATCTACAGAAGAAAAACAAACACCAAACTTGCTATGGCTATTGCTGGGATGCTGATATATGAAGGACCAATGCATGGCTCAGAAATATGCAATTTCCAGGTAATTCACTAGTGGTGGTCTCAGGCAGAAGGCCTTATTTGATGATCACTACTGAAATATGAGACTGTACAGACAGTCTTTTTTTTTTTTTTTTTTTGGTTTTTCAAGACAGGGTTTCTCTGTAGCCCTGGCTGTCCTGGAACTCACTCTGTAGACCAGGCTGGCCTTGAACACAGAAATCTGCCTGCCTCTGCCTCCCGAGTGCTGGGATTAAAGGCGTGCACCACCACTGCCCTGCCAGACAGTCTTATGTGAATTCACATAGACAAATTCATAGAGCAACACATATGTCAACATAGATTAATAAAATAGTACAATATCAAAATCATGTATATGATACATTCCCAAGTTTGTGATACATTCATTGAATTTGGTTTCTGGGATGATGAGTGTTTGGATCGCTAGCATATAGTTTTGAATTGTGGTTATGTATGGGCATGAACTCACAGAAAAATATTTCCTATTTTCACACACCCCCACTTTTAAAGCTGTTGTAGTCACATAACAGGAAAAAAATAATATCAGCTTTGTTCTAAAAAAGAGAAAATCCAAAAGATCACATCTGTATCCTGGAAATTAAAGGAACTGTATGTATATATGTATGTATGTATGTATGTATATATTTAGAAGGGCTTGGGCATACCTGGAAATAAGTACCAAAGCATGTTAAGAAAAGAAAACTGCCAACTATGCTTGAAAGAAGTCAAAATTGAAGGAGAGAAACATTAGTGTAGATGATCAAAAATGAAAGCATTCAGACTTTACAATTCCATAATCCTTTACTGTTCTGACTCTTTAGTGCTGCAAACCATGCGGTGGTTGACAGAGTCTCAGCACAATTGTAGGAAGCGAATGAGCATTTTCTGTTCATGATCACATCTCCTTCCCTTACTGCTGAAAAGTGCACTTCCTAAACTGTAGAGCTATCCATGTAATGTACCTACTAGAAGGCACTCAGTGATCCTTCTCATTCACTAGAATAAATTAATTAACAGATAAATAACAGGCTGATCTTATGGCAAGCACAGGAGATTTTATTCTGTGTAGTTAGGACTCTTTGTCAATTTTGCTTCCTTCATTTTCCCTATAGGCACCCAGAGGGACTCAGGCTCATTGACTTTGTCCAATCATTATCTACCATCCTGTTCTCTTCCATTTCTGTTCCCCATTGGCAAATATTGCTCATTTCCCATCACCCGTTGAAAAAATCTTCATTTACAACACTCAACCAAAAACTCCAACAGATTGTCTTTCAATCTTAATAGCAATAATTGCAATGTATGCCTTGTATAAATACCTGTATGCTTTTATTCTTCCAAACTGCACATAAAACATGTCATATAAGCTGATAATTTAGCTGCTCAGCTCTTTTGGTGGAAACTAAAGATTTTCATATTCTCAAAAATGCATTTAGCATCATTTAGGATTGTCACTCCCTTGGACTCATTTTGATCATATGGTAATTACTTTGCTTTCATATATTTAATTTTTTCCTCAATACATTCTCAGGTCTCTCTTCTGAGAGACTATGATATGGATGGCTGGAGATGGGAGACTGTTTAGAATCCTATTACAACTCTGTCCCTGGGTTTTCAAGCACGAGGTGTTTACATTGGAGTAAAAAAATTTTTAAAAGCATACTTTTATAAAACATATGAGGTAGCTAAGCTCATAAAATTGAATATAGTAAGTTCCAAGGGTCTAGTGAAAAAGGGGCAGACTAAGATACAGGGCTTATCCAATTAACAAATTTTTGTTGTTAATGATTCAAAATTAACAAATAAGTGAAGTACTTTCCTTACAGCTCCTTCTTGATATCAGTTGTTGTTTTCCTGCTTCATCATCTCTGCATATAAACAGTCTTCTGGAAACTAAATTCAGATCCTGTATTGCCAGAGATGTATATATGCTATCTACTGCTCAGTATCTTCAAATTGAAAAGCATAGAAGATTGAATATATATAACCCGAATTCTGGGATTATTGGTAATCCTAAAGGAAAAAACAAAAACAAAAATAAAAACAAAAAATAAATAGTGAGCTCACTCGACCTCTGTGACTCAGTTGTCACTACTTGGTGGAGCCCTCATGTCACACAGAAAGTAGAAGGAACATAAGACTGCTTTCCTGTATAAAACAGCAACAGCAGAAAGACTCTGGCCTCATGAATCTTGTTTCTATAGTCAGAGGAAGCAGGGAACCAAGTGACCCATTTACTCCTTCTCCATGCTATGCTACATCCTCATACGTTTTTGTTTTTAGCTGTGTCTTGTATTGTTAAAACTAATGCCTTTCAGAGCATATGTCTAAGAACTACAAATATTTAAAAGACTTAGAAAAAATTCTCTAGGAACCATGAGGTTCTTTGGGTTTTTTGTTTGCTTTGTTTTGTTTCGTTTTCTTTTGTTTTTTAATAGGACAGAGTAGCTACATAAAAAAATTTCTAAGAATTAGATTTGAAAGTTGAGAGGCCAATCCTACTGTATCTTGGGACTGGCCTCCATGTTGAAAGAAACAGAGCCTGAGAACTTGACCTGCAGCTAAACTCAAGTCTGCACCCAAGTTCCCGGAAGAACCACATAGTTCGTCCCTAGTCCATACCCCAGAGTTACTCCCTGGCTACTCCCTAGCAACACCCAATCAAGACTAGTTTGGAAGTGCCAGATGTACTTTCAGACAATTTGTGATTGTTCATGGTTTTGCTTCAGAGAACCCACCTGTCAGTTTACAAAACCCATTCAATTAGATGCTTGCTAGGCAGGCTGCAAACCCCCTCCTTTGCTCACCATTTCCTATAAAACTTCATCCTGCTGAGGGCTTGGTTTTTCACCCTCCTGTCCTGCTGTGTCAATGTTGGTGGTGAGTCCAACCTTGAGTTTGAATAAAATGACCCTAGTGTGATTGCATCACAATTGGCTCCTTGGTGGTCTTTTGGTGTTCACTGATGCTTCCTGAATGGGCACAACAAAGGAGATATAGTCCACATGGTTTCTAGAATACTTTTAAAAAACTAAAATCCTACTTTTTTCTTTTGAAATTCCCTCCCCTATTGTTAACAAAAAAGATGACAATATTATTTCATATGAGCCAATACAAACATTCATTTTAAAGGGAATGTTACTATAATGCTCAGAAAGATCATTAGTTTTGATGAGTATTACACTATCCATGACAGTTAGGCATCATCTTCCAGTAGGAAATGATAGCAGTTGAGGTAACACAGTCACTTGTGCCTCTTCAATATGATGAACTCACTGTACAGTTAAAAATGTTCAGTACGGCTGGGCAGTGGTGGTGCACGCCTTTTTAATCCCAGCACTTGGGAGGTGGATTTCTGAGTTCGAGGCCAGTCTGGTCTACAGAGTGAGTTCCAGGATATCCAGGGCTATACAGAGAAACCCTGTCTCAAAAAAACAAAAACAAAAACAACAACAACAAAAATGATCAATACATGTAGAATAATGAAATCTTTCAGCACCTTACATACTGTGGGTGTCTAAGCACCAGGCCTAACAGCCTACTTTTTCTTGTTTGGTTTGTTGCTGTAAAATTTAGTTGAAAGATGTTCACTGAGCACACTACCATTCTCAGTATAAAGTACACAAGTATTGTTTACTCAGTATCTAGTGAGAAAGTATATCCTGAAAAACTATGATATGTAAATTGTATTTTTCTTAAAATCAAGCCTTTTCAGTCACCTTGGAAATATGTGAAATGCAAATACAAATCCCATATTCAGGAATGAATTTGTTGAAACAAATACTATTCCCTAAAGCTATGCAGGTTTGGGCAGGTTGGGGAGTGACTCTTTTAATGGGAAGATTGCAATGACTTTGCTTCTAAGGGGAAAGAAAAAAAAAGCCATACAAATAAGGTGTTCTTATTTATAACCCATAACAGGACATGTTGGTAGACACAACGTCTTCTGATGACTCATCCTGCTGAGCTTTGCATGGAAGAATTTATTTTCATAATTACAACAGATGGAAAACAATAAAATTATACTTTAGGCTAGCGCACTCTCACCCTTATTATACATTTTTTGTATGTGTATCCCCTGAAGCTATTTTATAACAATATAAAAATTGCAGAAATAAGGTACCACAAAAGCCTGACCAGATTTCCTAATTATCTGTCAGGACTCAGGAGCGCAGTAAGAAATCAGCTCTCCTGGGAGCGGGGAAGAAGAATATGATAAAACTTTAAAAATAGTCTATAATGTCTCCCTGTGAAGCTTAGAAAGAAACCTGTCTATTTTAGTGACTTTACCCTCACAAGCTTTCATATGTGTTTGTGACTGTATGTATGTATATGTGCAGATTAGATGTGTATATGTGTGTGTATCTGAGTATGCTTTTGTGTGTGTGTATCTGGCTGGGTATATGGATATGTGCGTGTGTGTGTGTGTTTGTGTGTGTATTAATCTCAGCCTCAGATTTATTTCAATCAAATTTTTAAACACATGTTATGTTATCATGCAAAATGTTCTCTCTTGATTAGTTATTCTATTGTTACAGTCTCACTCACAGGCACTAGTTATTGTATTGAGCGAATAAAATATGAACATTTGGGATACACACATATATAGACATGTACATATGTGTCCTCATCATATTCATTCACTTTATCTCCGTATTTCCAGACTCATTTCTATTTAATGGATATAATGCTCACTAATGAGATGTGGACAAAAGTGATGTCTACCTGTTTGCACACCTCTTATGGGTTATTTAGCTCTACTTGTCATTTTAGATATGAATAGTAATCCCTGGGCAAACTACAGAAGCAATGCATGAAAAATTATAGACTTCACCTGATAGTTTCTGAATGGTTGTACATAAGAAAATCAATTCATTCAACACCTATCAATGATTTACCCTCACTTGAATAGGAAGAAATCGACCTAATTAATTCACTGTACTCCAAGTGCATCTGAGTTCTATCATCTCTTTGTTCATTTCACTGTAAGGATATATCTCATGAGGTTTGCAGGGTCTTTGTGTTGCTAAGTCTACCAATTGATTTTTGACTATTCAAACTTAGGTAAAACTACTGGAAAGGCAAGATTGCACAGAGAACAATAGAAAGTCAACTGTTTTCTCTTAACTTTGCTTATTAGGACCTTGTTGGAATCTGGGTGTTTTGAGAATCATAGATATTTTGTGTGTCAATCAACCATCAATTTCATAGTGAGAGTACTCAGCTTGTTTAGTACCTTAAGGTGCCTACCTTAGGCAAAATAATGTTCATTTGGCATATGTGTCTTGAGTACCCAGGTAGCCTTTTGCTGAAATCATTTCAGCTAACAGAATAGTCTTGCTGCTTGAAGAAAAATGAAATTGAACAGAAAAAAAAATTTGTTCTTTGACTAAAACGAAGTTTCTTTCACAGACTATATGAATTGTGTTGAATTTTCTTTCTGTAGACAAAAATCTTCAGCTTTATCAATTATTTGGGGATTCCTACAAAAATTGGATATTTTGATATTAGGTTTCTGAATGTATTGACGGTGATAGTGTGTTTACTTTATGATAGTATGTTTTTCATCACAGAAAAAATCCAGTAAATTGCAGATTTCTACATATTCCTAATCCCAGGCCCCCTATGTTCCCTGTGACATTCTGCATACATGTTACACATGTATGGTACAAGTTACACATGTATGGTACATATTACACATGTATGGCACATATTATAATTGATGAATTCGTATTAATGCACTAGTATTCTCTAGAGTCCGTAGTTGGCATTATTATAGTTTATTATCATTCTAGTTTCACTTTTACAGGTTTTGCTAAGTTAAAAATGATCTATACTACATATGACAAGAGACAGTTTCATACCCCTAGTAGCTTCCTGTGCTCCAATATCCATCTACCCAATGGACCAGTGACCAGAACACAGATGTTTCTTCACATACTTTAGAGAGTTGTACATCTGGGATTATGTAACCTGCATCATTTTCCATTTGCACCATGCATTTATCATTCCTACATACATATTTAGGGCAAAATGACCATTTCTTATGACTGTAAAATTCCAGTGTATTCCCTTACTATAGTCCTTCGTGTATTGATTGATACATTGATTGCTTTCCAATTCTGCCCATTGTCAAAAGAGCTTATATAAGGTTTCATGTACAGAGTTTTTCTCTGATCATGTGTTTTTAATTCACTCCGGGACATACTTGGGAGCACAGCTGCTGAATCATACACTTAGCCTTGTAGCGCCATGGCCAGCTTGTCATACAGAGCAGCTGTTCCTTTTGGCTTTGCCACTGTGAGTGAGCGTTCCCAACCCTTACCATACTCACCTGCATTCCGAGTTGTCTGAGTTTGGAGTCTCTACTATTCTTATGAATGTGCTGTGGTACTAATGTTTTATTCACAGCCTCCAGTGACTTATGCAATTGAATATGTACCCATCTGCATCTTTCAAATGCATCGTCCTCAATGAAATATTCTACCCTGCTTAAATTGTGTTCTCTGACTGTTCACTTTCAAGAGCTCATTATATATTTTGAAACCTCTTATATTAATGTTTTAACTCATCTGTGCCTTAATTTTTATTCTTTTAAGGACATTTTTCATATAGTATATATTCTCAATATTATGGAACTTCAACTTATCCTTCTTTTTTCTTTAAAAAGATTTGATTTTGGTACAGGATATAAAAACCTATTGCCAAATCTGAAGTCCTCTAGATTTTTCGCCAATAACTGAAAATTTATTACTAATATCAAAACCCTTTTCTCCTTTTCACTGTTAAAGGAAGAAGAGCCAGGTACTCCTCAAGGTTTTCATTTCTGGTGTCACATCATTTTGATTGGTCCATTCCACTTGTGATTTTTGCAGCATTTCCCTGTTCTGAGGAGTATTGCTGTGTTTGCTGCACGCTCTTCTGATAGTGAACTAAAATTCCCACTGTTTACAGAGTCCTTCTGGGAACATGCATGGAGAGGGGCTATGCATCCTCAAAGGAAGCTCTCCTGCCACAGAATCATAGCTACATAATTATATTATATTATATTATATTATATTATATTATATTATATTAGCTAATTTATTGAAAGCTTCTCTTTAGAAGTGAGAACATATTCTCCCTGAACCAGTGATTGACATCTGCAATTCTGCAATGGATAAACCACTGACATCTTCCCCCAATTATGACCTTATACTAAAGCATGTGAGTTTAAATTTTCAAATAACATTCTGAAATCCAACTTACATTATACTGAAGTGCTACTGTGGCTCATGATCCTCTCAGAATTGCTATTGTGCTATCAGTATTTGTAAGAAGAACAAGAAAAATAAATCAGCTTGATTTCTTTCACTATTGGGAAAAATTAATAACTAGCATTAAAACCTGCGTCCAACGACTACTGATATTTTCAAAATAAAAACATATGTACAGATATATAATATGACAAGCCATTAGGAAAATTAAATCATTGTAAATATATAGGAAACTACTGTCAATATATTCCTTGATCATTTATGCCTCACCAAAGAAGTAATACATTCCATTTTTATTTTTATTCATTGTTTAAAAAAAAAACCTAATCTATTTGACTTTGTTTTCTATGTTTCCAAATTCAATAATTTTCCATTCTATCAGTAACTACTAGATAGGGAAAAATTTCAGGATCATATTCCTCTCCTAAATATTTGCAATTCATGAGGGGAGCTGACAAGATGGCTCAGCAAGTTAAGGCACTTGCCATCAAGCCTGACAAACTGAGTCCAGTTCCTGGAATTTACATGGTAGAAGGAAAGAATGCCTCCTATAAGTTGTCCTCTGACCTGCAGATGTACTGTGGCATAGGCATTCCCACATATGTATGTTCTTAAATAGATATACATCAACCAAAGTAAATATATATGGATGGATGGAAAGATAGATAGATAGATAAATAGATAGACAGACAGACAGACAGATAATAGATCAACAGAGGAAACAAGAGACAGGAGAATTGCAGGTGCTTGCTGGCCGACAGATTCCCCAAAGAATGTAAGCTCTAGATTCAGTGAGAGACCTTGCCTCCAAAGTAATAATAATAGAGTGATAGAAAAGGATGCCTAACACCCTCTTGTGAATTTCATTCCTATACAGACACGTATGTAAACATATGTGGATACAATACACAAACACAGAGAGAGGAGAGAGAGAGAGAGAGAGAGAGAGAGAGAGAGAGAGAGAGAGAGAGAAATAGAGAGAGATCTATACATTAATTTCCAGTCTGGCACTAAACATGCTTCTTATGCAGTCAGTTCTCTCAGAACTCATTTCCTTGAACCTATGTGTCCTTTCACTCTTTTAAATGTATTTTAAATGTATTTTATGTATATGGATGTTTTGCCTCTGTGTGTGTGTGTGTGTTTGTGGACCCTGTCTGTGCCTGGTACCTATGGATCCATAAGAGAGTGTTGGGCACCTTGAAACTAGAGTTACAAGTGGCTGTGAGATACCATGTGGGTGTTAGGAATCGAACCCAGGCCCTCTGGAAGAGCAGCCAAGGCTTTTGACAGCAGATTCATCTCTCTCGAACATGCAGCTCACTTTTAGTTACCTCCTTAATGTGGACCATAAATTCAGGGGAAAGAACTGCATTATATCCCACATCAACCAGGTGTTCAATGAATATTATTAATTATTATTATTAAAATTCATAATGATGTCAGGCTTCACCTAATCAATTTTAATTCAGTTTAATCTCGTTCACTTAAGTTTAATTTAGGAGGCACTGCCCTGATATTTCTCTTTGCCTGGTGTTTTAATTTAGCTCTGCCCTAGTCATTGCGCTTCTTCGTTCATATTCATCTCATAAATCTACCCCACAGGTGAGATGTTTTATGTTATTACTAATGTTCACGTTATCAGGAAAAAATAAAACTGCATTCACAAACTAGTTCCCTTGCTTTTACTATGCACAGACTTGTTTCCATTTGAAAAGTAATTTTTCTCCCTGTGAGTTGAAAGTTGCTATCCTACCTAAGCAGGTTGACCTCTGGGTCATCACAGTCATGGTTCAATTCACAGCAACCTTTGGACTGAGCGTGGGGTCCCAGATGGAGGAGTTGGAGAAGTGACTGAAGGAGCTGAGGGAGTTGGCAACCCCATGGAGGGAGCAACAGTGTCAACTGGCCAGACCCCCTGGTGTTCCCATGGACTGGACCACCAACCAAAGAATACACATTGTGCTGACCACATATGTGGCAGAGGAGGGCCTTGTTGGCCATTAGTGGAAGGAGAGGCCCTTGGGCTTGAGGGTTTAGATGCCCCAATATAGGGGAATGCCAGGGAGGTAAGATGGGAGTGGGTGGGTAGGTGGGTGGGTGGGGGAATACACTCATAGAGGGAGGGATCGGATAGGGGGTTTCCAAAGGAGAGACCTGGAAAGGGGAAAACATTTGAAATGTAAATAAAGTATCAAAAAAAGAAAAAAGAAAATGAAAGGAGAGCTTTAGAAAAGCAGAGCATCATTCACTATCTATGGAGTCTCAAACAGCTTTCCCTACAGCAGTACCTGAGATGTACATGATCAAGAGTGGCAGTGGGACCTACTGGGATAGAGTGAACACTATCCATATTAGTGATGACTAGTTTCAATGCTAAAGACACAGAGTTTGGGTGGAGATACTAAAAAGGTTAGGAAGAAGGACCCATTGCTTATGGCCAGGAAATAAATCTTATGGGGTTAAGGGTGACCAAGTAGAATACTTCTGTGACAGGTGGGAGATGAAGATTTGCACTAGGAAGATGATGGGCATACTGTGGAAACTCAGTTTCAGGGAAGATGCAACGGACTTAATGTCCCATGTCATTTAGAACAGGTAGCACACATTAAAGATGGGTGAGGAGAATTCAGAATAAAGACTACTAAAGGTGGAGGGGGAGAGGATGCCAATATTTGCAAAGGTAAATGAAAAAAAAAATGCCGATCTGTTCACTAAATGTGAATAGAATAGGAAGTCTGTTCTTCCTAAGACAGAGGAAAACATCTGCCTATGGAAGCCATCTGTTAGCTTATCATCCCAGGATCTTGTAATAGAATCGCAGAATTTTGACCCTCTGGGACATGTTTTCTCTCAACATGAAGAATAAATTTACAAGGTACTGAGAGGAAGTCCTCTGTATGCCTGGGGGTGGCACTGAACAAGGACTCAGTAGGACCTCTGTTGGCAGTGAAGTCAGCATTCTTCCAGATGTAGGTCTGAGTGCTGCCACGTGTTTCGCACTGATGCTTTTTCTACTGCCTTGCATCTGTTCTGATCATCTAACTAGTCACCTTGTCTTTTAGATGACTTTTTTCTTTCCTTCTGCACTTAAATGGGACCACATCTCCAGAGTTGAGCAATGGTGGAGTGGTTCAGCCAAACAAAGAATTAGACATCTGAGTCCTTCATTGGCCAGCTTTCTGAAACCAGGGGTAGTGCTGCTCCAATTCCCAGCTCTTTATATAAAAATTGAGAAAAAATCAACCATGTTATAGAATTAAATGAGACAGTATTTTTTTAATTAATCATTTTATTCATTTAAATTTCAGATGATATCCCCTTCCCGGTTTCCCCTCCACAACCCCCAACCCATCCCCATCCTCTTTTGCCTCTATCAGGGTGCTCCTCCAGCCACTCACTCACTCCTGCCTCACCACTCTAGCATCCCCCTACTCTGGGGCATCAAGACTCCACAGGACCAAGGGCATCCCCTCTTACTGATGCTAGATATGACCATCCAAAGGAAAGACAGGGACAGAAAATAAAGCAGAGACTGAAGGAAAGGCCATCCAGAGACCTCATCCCCAAGGGATCCATCCCATCTGCAGACACCAAACCCCAACCCCAACACCATTGCTTCTTGCCAAGAACAACTTGCTGACAGGAGCCTGATATGGCTATCCCCTGAGAGGTTCTACCAGCACCTGACCAATACAAATGCCAATACTCACAGCCAACCATTGCACTGAGCCCGGCCACCCCACTAGGGGAAGGACTGAAGGAGCTGAAGGGGATTGCAACCCTACACGAAGAACAACATCAATTAATCAGACCACCCAGAGCTTTCAGGGACCACACCACCAACCAAAGAATATAAAAGTAGGAATCTATGACTCCAGATACGTACATAGCAGAGACAGTACTAATTTTAACCATTTATTTACAGACACAGCATAAATGCTCCTTTCCTTCCATGATTTTTTCTCTGCCATGTCAGCTCTACTGCTTTTTAAAGGGTATATAGCCTAGTATTGATGAAATCCTTACATTAGGGACCCAGGACTATTATCTCTGATAGGAGAAAGAAAATTAGGGCATCCTTTTGTGTTAAGAAAGTCTTTGAGGGAGTTTCTCATCTGAGAGACATACAGAAGAAACCTCTATATGAAAAAATCTGCACAGTTCATCTTTCTTGCTCATTCTTATACCCTTTTCTGGATTGTGTTATCTGAAGCAATATGGGTACCACTGTCTTCTATTGTTCTTCCTGCATATGCTCAGCTGTTATCTTTTTACTCTTTAGGCAAATGCACAGTGATGTCTCAACTGATGAGGTGTGGACATAAGCATCTGCTCATACACATCCTTTTGCAGTGAAGCCTGTACCCTCAAGCATTTTCTAGCTGACAAGTTCTCTGTGCATATGCAGCATTTTACACATAACAAGAAGATGCCTATGTGCTAAAAGCATGCAAAAAATGTGATAGTTACAAATGAAGATTTTCCTCTGGCTTCTGTAAATCTGTAATGGTTACAAATGTTTTTTGTTTATTATGATCAGAGTGGTCAAAGTGAGGTCACTTTGACTTACTTGGAGGCAAACAAATAACAAAAATCTGTTATTTCCAGAAATAAAATGATTTTAGTCGGAGATAAAATGGATGAAAGGATTTGTGGAATAAAGGTTTAAAATAAGACCACTACTGAGCTTCTCTGTGACAGCAATGACCATTGAAAGCATGCAGCCATATATCCAGAAGACTGATATCTGTAATATTGATATTTTAATTTTGGTTCAGGGATAAAATTAATGAATACATGCATTTCATTCCATCATCAATTCTTGGTAAGATGTAGGGATGAGGTGTAAGTATGCTAAAGAGCAATCATGATAGGTACACATAGAATCTAAACAGCTGAGAAATTATTCTAGACCCTATCTGTAATCCTACTTATTGCATGATGAGACCAGAGAGCTTTTGTTTACAGGGAATTCGGTGTTTTAGTTGACTGAATCGATGTAAGTGGATAAGAACTTTATAGATATAAGACCATCAGCTCTTTCATTCAGATCTCCTAATATTTTTCATATCAGAATTTTTAATACAATAATTCAGCTAAAGGAATTATTGTAAAGGAAGCTCCTTTTTACCCAAAGCTAGGTTGCAATACAGACAAGACATTTTTCCTATGACATTCTCAGAAATAACACTGCTAATCATCTAATAAACCATTTGCATAATGATACAGTTCCCAAACTCTTCAATTCCACTAAATACCTTAAAACATAAAGTAAACATGTACAAAGCCATGCCCAGGAATGTATTTGCATTTATGTTGCAAGAATAGACAGTATACAGGTTTTTCAGCAAATTGCACCATGAACATGGCCTGCATGGGCTTTGTGCAGAGTACAAACATCTCTTGCATTGAATTGATTGAAGTGAAATGAAATTATAGGACTGAGTCTTAGCCGAACAGGCAATAGAAGGCTAGGGCTGATTAGCCTATTACAGCTTTAATGTTCAAGGAGGGATTATGGGTGGCTGAATCAGGGTTGATTGGTACAGAAGTCATCAAGGTAGTCAATAAAGAAAGAACCTAATAACAACTGGAAAGTAAAATCAAAGATAATAACTTGAGCAAAGCTCCCAGGGACTGAGTGATTCAGAACTGATGCTTAGCACTTCATCCGCAACACATGCTGTTTATCTCAGGTCCTGGAAATAGCATGTGACCTACAAAGCATCCTGTTAGCTGTTTCAGGAAAGCACATTTTCCACTGAAAAGAAATCAGTTTAAGAATCAAGGAAACAAGAAACAAACATAAAGCCAAACACGCCAGGGTCCACATTTGCCACTCATTCAAAATGTCATGTCATTTTTGAACACATCTTCTGTTTTGGTCAGTATGAAACTGAGGTCTAACCACATTCCAACCCAGGTGGGTTGCATGCCATTATGTGCTTTTAAAAAATGTATAGCCAGGCCCCAAAGAAATCAAAAGCTCACACAAGCCAGTGGTGAAAGAATAGACCTTCGGGAGTCTGCTTCAACTGGTGCAATTGGATTACAAGGTCATCTGCGACTTCCTGTCCACTTGTGTCTCTGTACTCTCATGGTCAAAATAAGAGTGGTTGTTAGAAGTGATTGATGGCCTACAGCTCTCATATTTATTTTTGTTGAATTATATTTTGTGGTCTGGTCTAGTAAATCAGACCAAAAATTCTGACAGACTTTCTTCTTTTCCTATTACAGCATGAAAGACAAAGACACTGGGAAAACATTGCCATATATGTACATATATTGTGTACATACACACACATATGTATATGTGTATGTATATATATATATGTATATATACATTCCTTATATATCTCTAAATGTTTTATTTCTGTCTTTTCCTATGCTACTGTTGTTCTTAAAAAGTTTCAGATAAAGGAGTGGTAGAAAACTTATTTCTTTTCTCTCAAGTATTTCAAATGGTTCTGATCATTTTAGCTTTGTAGAAGGTTACATTCAATTGCATGTGCACTTCAAACAACGTTATGGGTCTTTAGGCGAGTACCTTGGAATAACTGGCCCTTTGATTATTTTTCCCCTGAAGTTTGAACATTTGCTCATGAAGGCTTTCCTGTGTTTTTATTGTTGACATTCAAATGGAATTGAACCACAGTTCTCACTTGAGATTGTTTCTGACAATTTCCCAGTGTAGTTGCTTCCCATGCTGGCTGACAGAATGATGTAATCAGAAACAAAGTACATTTTATGATAAATGCCTTGGGGTGAATGTAGCTTACAAAAGATATTACAACTTCCCTTTCTTTTTACTTTCTCAAAAATATATCTTGCCTTAATGTTAGCTCCTTCTCAAAAGAAGAAAAGAACAACACATAGATATGAACACACATGTATTCTCATCAAGGTGAGCTGATGCAGCAAAAAGGTGGCCACATTAAGCTTTATTTACCAAATTCCAAAACAGCTAAACATGTTTTTGCCCTGAGTAACTGAATGTGACATGAGATAAATAGCTCTTCCCAAAGTCAATCAAAATGGCATGAGTTGTAAATACTCCCGGAAGAGGCTGCCTTCCATCCATGGGACTCAATCTGGGCAACTGACAATATAATCAGAAAGCAAGAACAGAAGTGTGACCCAGTAAGTGAGTTGGATAGAGTCCGAAGAGGTTGGGATGACTATGTGGATAGGCTAATGAGATGGTACTGGTCTGTAGGAACTGCATAGACACAGCAGGGTCCTAGCAGAGCTGCTAAAAACACTGAAGGACAGAGTTTCAGCAAATGAAAGGGCCTTTGTGGCCATAATACTGCAGACAGATTGTGAGTGGGATTAGAAATGGGTAGTGTTAGGTCTCCCAGAGATAAACAAGTAAACAGTATTTATATCAAGGGTCATAAATATGAAGTCTACTATGTCAAACAATACTCAGCAACCATTCCAAAACCACTAAGCACTTCTCTTTCCATGCTGTCAAAATGCAAGACTCAGAGGTTAATAGAGCGTTTGTTTGTTTTTATCTCCAGTGATAGGATAATTTAACTATTGGTCCAGGACAAATTCTCTCTTTACTAGGTCAAGTGAAGACTCAAGGTACAGACCAAGGATCTATTGCTTATAAAACTACATGAGCAGCTATGTAGTAGTTAGTTATAATAGCATTCTGACATCTGCCTGAGGACAGAGCTAGATCTCAAACCGCCTTCCAAATATGCATGTTTCTATTCCTATATTAGTATTATGATGACCAGTGTTCATTCGACAAACTCCTGATTATCGCAGACTATGATCTGTGCAGAAATCCACAGCTGGCCAAAGTACTGAGAATAAGAGATGGCAGAGAGCTACACCCTAAATAAAGCAGGTGTATCACCCCTTGCAAGGCACAAGGAACATAAGGGAAGAAGGGTAGAAAAAAAAAAGAAAGAAAACAGTGGATGTGGAGATATGCAGCATAAATATATCTTCTGGACTTGGCATGACCACAGCACCCATGAATTTGCTGTACAAGACTTGCCCAAGACTAGGCTCCTCAATATTTCAGCATGAGTCAAGGAGGGACCACCTCTAAGGAACTTCTTGCAATTGATGGTTGCTGGAGGAGGCAGTCATCCCCAGGGGAATGTGGAGAGAGGCTGAAATAAATAAAATTCATTACATAAGTGTATGAAACTGGCAAATACCTTTTCTAAAGAGGTGCTCAAACTATAGTTAAAAGCCAAATATTTTGCTGCTATGTTAATTTGATTTCCTTTGTGTATGTATGCAAATATAAGTATGCACATGTATGTATGTATCTGTGTGTGTATAGTATATGTGTGTGTTTACATGCATGTGCATGTGTATGTCTCTTGAGAAGCATCCCTTTTGGTCCTGGAACATGCCAAGTAGGCGAGGTCAACTGACTAGCCAGCTTCAGGGATCTGTTTTGTCTGTCTTTCCAACACTGGGATCAGAAACTTGTTTCAACACCATGCCCATATGTTTTTTGATATATGGGTTCTTTGGATGGACATCGGTGCTTTTAAGAAAAATGCCCTACTGACAGCCTTTTTGCCTACCTCTATGTGTTTCTTGATGCCTAGAACAATAAGAGCTAGGCATCAATAACACAGCCCACCACTAAGTGATCTCTAGCCTTTACTAGCCCATCCTCTTGTCAAGATTGATCATGTCTGACACACTGATCTCTGCTTCCCAATTTGACATTAGGATGGGTGCTAATCCAACTGAATTAAAACTACTGTCATCCATGTGCAATCTGAAGGCCAATGGATGCTTCCAGGTAGTCAATTCTCAATTTGAATGGTCTTCCTAGAGGGCTTGTTACACTCATATAGCTGCTCCCATTACAGACTTGCTGAATCATGATCTGGGGCACAGTGATAGTGTTGAACAACTCTCTACTGAAGACCATAACCTTAGATGACAATGCCCCTGCTTGTAATTGCTGTGGCTGCTGCCCCCTTTGTTAAGTGAAGGGGAAATTCTAGAGCTGAGAACACTGTGAAAATGTATAAAGCAGATTGCTTCTCTTGGAGAAAGGTGGTCCTCAAAGGAACCAAATTTACCTACAAAGTCTATGGAGTCCAAAAAATATTATATTCCTACTTGTTGTCAGTGAGCTTTATCTCTAATAATTTATTTTGTTTATATAGGTACATAAAATGTACACACATATAATATATATAAAGATATGTGTATAAATACACACACACACATGCGTGCGTTCGCGCATCCATGATAACCCCCAAATTAAGGATCCAACTACCCAGATTGATAAAGATCAACTTTAGATTGTTTTTTGGTTATGTGACTGTATGCATGGCATTCATTGTGTGTGTCTGTGTGCATGTTTGTGTGGATGCATGTGTCTGTGTGTGTGTATTGTATAGACCAGAGGTTGTTAGTGTTGAGTGTATTCTTCCATTGTTCTCCACTTTATATTTTGATTCTGAGTGTCTGACTGACCTAGGAGTTCACTAATTTAACTAGGCTTTCGAGCCAGCAAGCCCCAGGGATCTTCCTGTCCCTGCCTCCCCTGGTCTGGAACTAATGGTGTGCATGATCTCTGGTGGCTTTTTATATAGCTGCTGGGGGCTGAATATAGGTCCTTATGTTTTCAAAGTAAGCTCTTTACTGAGTATGACATCTTTCCAGCCCAGATTATCAATTTTTAAAGGTAAGTTTTTCACTTCCATATAAATCACCCAATTTGGGGGTATTTAGTAGCAAACAAACCACTTGAATTCTCCAAGTCTATTGGGTTTTAGTGCCTCAGTGTTATTTGGCGTAGATATCATCTCAAGACTAAGGTTTACTTAAGTTCAAGCTACATCTCTAGTTGTTTCTTCAGACAAAGTTTGATTGCACTCATAAAGAAATGGAAAATGGATGATTCTCTAACACAAACTCACACTTCATGATAAGAAGTTATATGACTGGTTGTAACTGAGAGCTATTTTGTAGGAATAGATAAATGCCCATGTGTCTCTTTCTTCTAGACTGGCTATTTCTCATGTAGTGATTCTTGGCAAGAGATTTAGGAAAATCTTGAGAACTCTTGAGAACTGCAATTTTTTTGTAGGGTTTTGGTTTGTTTTGTTTTTAAATTTTCATCATGGAACCCTTCAAAGATTGATTTCATCTTTTATGATGGTCTGCATCATAAAAGATAGGAGATCACACACAAGCACCTTGAGTCTCTAGGTTCATGCTGATACACAGAAGTTGTGATGTGGGCGGCAGGGATTCTTCAGAAATGTTTCTTTTCCTGGAACAGTGGCAGGTGTTTTCTCTAGTTTCTTAAATGCTTCCTAAGGAGGTGTCAATTATTTTCAGTCCATCTAAACTGCTGGCATCCTATTTACCTGGCAGCTGTGAACAATATTCCTTTGAGGTTATCCACAGTCACAGTTATTCAGTTGCTAATTTCTGAAGCTACCTCTCTTCTAATTTTTTTTAAAGCCATGAAGACTCCAAATGGTTTATTTTGTTATGGATCTTTACCTTTGGACTTCTGAGAGGCAGAAGCCTATGAATGCATTTCTTATTGACAGTGGTACCTCAGGAACTCTGTTGGCAATTCAGTGTAAATCACCTTGAACATTCAAGAGGACAATGTATAGTCAATCAGATTTCACCCCTCAGCTGTGGTAATTCAGCATTAACCTCATGGACCATCTAGTTATGAATGCCTTAGCTCATGGAAATAAATAAAGAATCTGGGACAAATGCTTCCTTTCACTCTAAGTATTACAAATAGTAAGAGATTCGGGAGTTTGTTCCTTTGTCACAGTTAACAAAAATGGATAAAGAGACAGTTTATTTTGACCCCAGGAAATTTTCTATGATGTAAAGGCTAGGTGATATGAAATAGCTGTTAAAATTCTGATAAAATGACAACTATGTAAGACAGGAGGTGGAAGTGATTGTTTGAGGTCAATAACACCAGAATGGAGACATGTGACTGAGAACAGAAAGTGCAGTTGAATAAGATGTACATGTTATGATCAAGAAGAGTTTTGGTGCTCTTGGAGACTCCTAAGAGTGGGAACAGGTCTATCTCTGACTCTTTTACCTGTACTTGAGACTCTTTTCCTATTATGTTGCCTTGTCCAGCCTGGATATGAGAGCTTTCACCTTGACTTAGTGTATCTTATTTTGTTCTGTCTGTCTGTCATCTATCTGTTGGAGACTTCCTCTTTTATAAAGAAAAAACAGAGGGGGAGTGAATCTGGGAGAGAGAAAAGGTTTGGGAAGCTAGGAGGAGTGGAGGGAGGATAAACTGTGGTTGGAGTACAAAAAAATAAAAATAATATATGTGAAGAATTTGTAATTTATTATTTATCAGTTGCAATCCCTTCAAGATTTAAACAAGTATAACATCATTATCATGTTTTAGGAGATCTAGGTTGGTACCAACAACCTCCTTGAACCTCTCTTATATCTTGACATTGTTCCTTAAATCATTGAGACTCCCAGATGTTCTCTGAACATAGAAAGTCCATTTCTAACAAGGAGATATTGAAGTAGTTGCCCATTTGTATTAGTTGGGTTCTCTAGACGAATATAACTGATAAAAGAAATATATATATATTAAAATGGAGGGCTATTATAATGGCTTGTGGATTATGGTCTGACTAATCCAATAGTGGCTGTCTCCTAACCTAAAAGGACAAGAATATTATAGTTGTTTAATCTATGAGGCTGGATATCTTAGCTGGTCTTCAGTCTATATTGGAATTCCAAAGAAGTAAGTTCTTATACCAAAGAAGAACAGCAGCAAGATAGAAGAATTTGACAGAGAGAATAAGGGCAAGCAGGCCAAAAGCTTTCTTTCCCATGTTCTTTTATATGGGCTGCCATAAGAAGGTGTGACTCAGGTTTAGGGCAGCTATCTTACCTCAGATGATTCATATTTCAGGTGGGTTTTTCACACCCTTAATGATTCACTAGAAAAAAAAAAAATCCTCCACTTGTGTTTCCAGCCACTGGACCTACAGAAAGTTTTAGAAGTAGTCAATAACCAAAATTAGCCATCACACCATCCTTTCTAGACGTCTCATTCCCTTTGTGTTTTTTCCTTATTTCAATTTGTTGTGGTAATATCATATTGTTGATGAAGCATTCTAAGATTCCTATAAGATTTTAGCATCCTGCATGAATTCATATTTTCTATGCCACATGTCACTACTTAGTGTTTTCAATCTATGATTCATAAGGCTAAGAAATTTGGAGCTATCTCCTTTTTTTATCTATTATCCCAAATAGGGGCTATTGTTTATGAAGGGCAATAAATGTTTGTCAAATGATTAGAAAACAGGCAGGAAAGAAATATACTTAAGTGTGTCAAATGATTGCAAAAAAGGCAGAGAAAAAATATATCTTAGAAGAAAACTAGTTAAACAGACTAAGATAGTTATTAACTGGAGAATTTAACACCAATTTGTTACCTATTTCTCAGACTAGAAATATTATATTTTGATTATCAAGCATTCTTTATGTCTGACATAGTGTTTTTGCTATGTTTATAAATGGTGGGAGGATTTCTTATGGTTTTCCTTATTAGGGTATTATTCCATTATAAAATAAGTACTATAAGGTGATTAGATACTGATTGCTTTCCAAATGTCCCAGCATCCAAATATCAATGCCAGGGACCAGCCCCTGCTTGGGGTGGGGTTCTGAGAAAAGGGTGTTTGAAAGTACTGAAACAGACAACTAGAATTCAAATCATGAGTCCAAATTGATGACCTGTGTTCTACTCAAGATAATCCCTAGACAGCTCTCTGTAGATAGCCCTTGTCTCTGTAGTCAGCTCTAGATAGTTCTCTCCTGAGACAACTCTCTCTTGAGACAGCTCTCTCTGCTCGAGATAGCTTTCTAATAATAGAAGATATGTCTAAAAGCTCTCTTGATAGCTTATGGATTTTCCAACCAATGTAAAAAATGCTGATATAAAAAAATTCTCGGATTTTCTATAAAAAATTCTAAAGGATCTATGTTCACTCTCAAAAGTTCTTTCTAGAGAGCTGCTAGAAAAAAATTCTAAAAGAGCTGTGTTAGCTCTCCACACATTTCTTGGGGACTTCCTACCAAGGTTAAAAAGTCCTGTTTAAAAAAAAAATTCTAAAGGAGCTGTGTTCTATCTCCAGAGATCTCCAGACAGCTCTGCTGTAGCTAGAAAAAAAAAAATCTAGAAAACACTGCTTTTGCTCTGTACTAGCTAATCTCATGCAAACCAACTGCCCAGTCTTTATTTACATATTAATTCAGCCATTTATTCCAGCTCCCCTCTTGACCACCCACTAAGCAGCCTTAGCCCCCTGACTCTCAGAAAGAGACAACAAGCACATTAAAAAAAAAAAAATGTGCAAAGGAATTCAGAAATCTTCCTGCCTATGTTAAGCACAGACAATAAGTTAGCTGGATGGGACCCTGCTCTGACATTATCATTCCTACCATGCCTGGGCCTGGATCTAAACTCTCTCTGTCCCAAGTTGATCTTGAACTCAGGAATCTGCCTCCCTTTGTATCTGCCTTCCTTTGTATCTTTCTGACAAGTAGGCTCATAGTGCAGTTGCTTTTTCTCTGTCCTCAAAGTGCCTCATATAATTCATATCGAATCCTTATATTTTGTGTAGTTGAGAAATTATATATGTTTGAACCCATGTTTTCAGTTTTTTCTCACAGCCTTAAGGGCTGTCCTGAAGGTCTCAATATTCTATCATTTTTGCTGAGACATTAGACACACCCTTACCTCTCAGACCTCTGCTGTCTCTGATTATCATGGAGTCATTAACCTTGAAAAAGAGAGTATTCCTTAAAGGAGCAACATAAAAATATGTACATTGTTATACAAACAAGCCTTATGTCTACAGCAACCATCAATACTTGTGAAGGCCCATGTCCTGCTGGCTCTGTTCCAGGGGTAGGAACCATGTCACATGGTCCCTACCATGCATAGCCAGGCTGGACTTGGCATATCAGTACCTTGTGGGATTGCAAACATCACACTTAGGATAATAGAAATATTGGGTTTACTAATTGCAGAGAAAAAAGGGAAAATGGCAAAGTTGTGTTTTCTAACTTGAAGGGAGAATTTGCCTCAGAATCATTAAAAACCAATCCCCAATGTGACTCCAAACAACCTTGCAACTAATATTCCCAGAGAAAAGTGGTTAATAAAGGTGATCACAGCCTGTAAGATTTAAAATGATTTCTGCATGGATTACAGATGAATGATAGAGGTATAAAGTAAGACTAATCTAGATAAAGGAGGTACAACCCAAATTCTCACCCTCTTTAGTCTCCACTATCTGAGGAGAAGAGGCATTAGGACAGAGCATGTAATCTCTAGTGAAGAGCTACTTGTGGGAGGTCTGAATGAGCTTTCTGAATCATCAGAAGATAGACCCATTTTCTACCATAAATGATCAGGGAAGTGGGTAGAGAAGTATGGAAATTATCAGAGGAGCTTTCCCAGGTAACAGACAGATACTAAGCAGCATTCTTGGAATTATGAAAAAAGTTTTTCTGTTTTGTTTTTGCTTTTGTTTTTATTTTTCGTTTTTGTTTTTTGGGGTTTTTTTTTTGTTTTTTGATTTTTCTTGTCTAAAAAATGACTAATTCATAAAATTAAAAACTATTTCAGCAATGTTTACCATCAACAGGGAAAGACCTTGAAAATACCTACAAAAAGATAGCTAAGTCTAAAAGAATGTGTCAGCCTATGAATGAACATATATATATGAAAGAGAACCTTCAATGAGCAAGAAAACACAAAGCAGTTCTAAGATACATTCTGGAGAAAGTACATCAATTAAATTAATTAAATTACTTTTAGTCATCAGAAAATAAATGCATTCAAGTTTTAAGAGAGAAGAAAAACAGAACTGTCAAGTTAAAACTTGGGATGCAAACCAACATAGATGATAGGTACCAAGAATGGTTAAAGGAGTAGATGTAGACATTGCAAACTTATCAAGAAATCCAAAGAAAAGATATGGAGAAAATGACAGCTACCTGGGAAAGAAAGCAGTGTTCAATCTACACATGATATTATTTCCAGAAATTAGGATACATATTATCCTCAAAAGAATAGAAAGGTGTAATAATCCAAGAAATGCATGTCCTTTGTACAGATGAGATCATAACCGATATATGAATCATGGCAGAATATTATACATCACCAAACATCTTAAGTCTTTGGTGACCCTCAAACATGATCACCTTGCTTTTTGAACCCTTCCTTTTGTGTCTCCCCATCCATTCATCTCACAGATTCTGTGACTTTATGCTTTGCTGAGAAATTCAACTGTGTTTCTATGAAATGTTAATGTAATCATGGCATTACTATTGTAATTAGATAAATGTTATAAAATGTACATTCTCTTCATATATATATGATAAGTTAACTGAGAATTGTGAGTTATACTATATATGCTTACTTCAAAATTAAGTAATTGTAGTGTTTTTCATTACTTTTTCTAAAATAAATCCTCATTTGATTGATTAATTGATTGGTTTATTCAGGTTCTCAGCTGGCCTGCAACTCAAGATACAGCAAGGATAATCTGGAGTTTCTGATTCTCTCATCTCTAAAGCTCAAACTAAGTGTTGGGAGTTTAAGTATGTGCCAAACCGCCTGATTTATGGTGTTAGAGATGGAAACTGGGGCTTGGTGCATTCTTGTAAACACTCTATCAACTGAGCTATATCTGCAGTTCCACAGTCTTTATGTTAAACAACAACAACAACAACAAAATAAAGCACAACAAAAGACTCTCAACTTCTGACTAGTGAAAGAAACTTGAAAATTAATGAAATGTTTTTTAACTTGTGTAACAGTAAGTCAGGAAACTTAACTTCTTATCTACTTTGTTCAAACTATTTCTAGAATTGGCCATTTTTGTTTTCTTCCCTCTTGGCCTTACCTAACTTCCCAGATTTGAGCATTTGTGGACCTTGAGAAATAGTGGCATCTCTTGATTAGAAGCCACAACAAAAACAAAAACAACTGGCAATTCTCACATTAACAAAAAAGGCAATATTTTGCGGCTGTACTGGACTTTGAGCACAGATGTCTGTTTTGACTCTTGCAGCCAGAGATGGGTCCCTGCCCAGCTTTCTTGGAAGAAAAGCTTTAGAACCCAGCTGCTGCCTATCCCTCTCAATGCCAACATTGTTCAGGGATTGTGAAGCCACCTTATCATTTGCATTCCTTGTTTCGCAAATGACTTCCATGATGGGCTCCCAGACAGTTTTTGTCTGTGGATCTTGTAATATGTGGCAGTAATTTGGTAACAAAACTAAGCCATTTTGGACAAACGGAAAGGTTGCAAATGTCTAGCTGAGACACTTTTTATTAAGAGGTTTTCACAGAAGGAAAGCAATTTGTTTCGATTCAAGTGTTCAGCAAGGTTTTATGATGTGTTCTTTAATACTGTTTTTATTTCATTTTATTAATTAATTAATTTGTCCTCCTCCTTCCTACTCTTCACAGTCCAAGAGAGGCAAGGAATAGTAACAGTATTTTCTTGAAATCCTCAAGCTGTGTCTGTGGAGTAAAAAAGTACCATGACAGTGTTCCTTTCATGAGATGCTCAGATGAAGACACAGTCTGTTAAGTGACATGTTTCTGTATAAGGTCATGGGATGTAAGAAAGGTAAGGGACTGAAGAAATAACATTGATCCAGTTTCATCCAAGGGTCACTAAACATAAGTTCAATTTGGTTGATGTTTGCTTTTGTGCTAAGATTTCATTTTAGGATTATCGTTGGTTCATAATTCATGTGAACTCTCCATATGTAACCTCTGTACATATTGGTAATAACTAAGGTTAAGTAAGGTCTTTAACTCTTCTATAATGCTGCAAAACTACCCTTATTTCTAACACTAATAAAATAGAATTCTGAAAATTCTTTCAGCTAAACAAAATACAAAATAAGAATCTAAAAAGAAGGAGGAGAAGTAGAGGGAGAGGGAGAAGGAGGAAGAGGAGGAGGAAGGGAGGAGGAGGAAGAGGAGGAGGAGCATAGAACAGAAAATAAAAGAAACCAAACTTCACAGAACAGCCTTGTTCCAGTTTCCATTTTAGGTCCTGGATCTTTTGACTTCTAATTTTCTAGAAAATAGAGGTGAAATCAAACAGTGATTGTGAGCGAATTATTTTTACATTTTCTAAACTTTGTTCTGTAGAACAAAATTGTGCCATGAAACATTTATTGATGTTTCATGAGAAAAAGTAAAAAGAGGTTCCATGGCCCAATCAATTTTGATGATGTTTTCTACGTGCCTCTTTAGAAGGAGACATATAAAAATCTCTGAGAATCCCTAGAGACGAGCTTTTGTTTCGGGATTATCCATACTTACTTCATCAGGGAGCTCTATGAATATTTTGAAATGATGAGCTGACTTATATTAACAAGGGTAATTTTCTGAGTTGGGAGGCTACCTTAGTCAGTAAAGTACTTGCTAGCTATATAAGCTTCACAGGCATGAAGATCTGAAATCAGATCCCAGCAGACACAGATATGGGTTAGGCCTGGTGGCACCTGCCTTTAAACTGAACAATTGTCAGACAGAGGCAGAGAGATCTCTGTATGATCAATGCCAGCCTGATTGACATAGAAAGTTCCAGACCAGAGAGTAGAACATGATAAACTCATGTCTCTAAGAGCTTTGGGTTTGGGGAAATAAAAAACAAGCGGATCCTTAAATTGTAATGGCCAGGCAGCCTACCTGAGTAGGCTTCAGTTTCCACAAAAACATCCCATCCCAAACAGTAACAGGAAGAGTAATGAAGATAGACATTCAATCTTGACTTCTTGCTTCCATATGCTGACTCTCTCATGTGCACCCATATACACACATCTCTCTCTCTCTCTCTCTCTCTCTCTCTCTCTCTCTCTCTCTCACACACACACACACACACACACACACACACACACACACACACACAC
>JADRCH010000232.1:2277641-2313487 GCA_019843965.1 Rhynchomys soricoides | reverse complement strand
ACACACACACACACACACACACACACACACACACACACACACACACATCTATAAAAAGAAGCTCCTGTCTAAAGGAAATACAGGGACAAAGATTGGGACAGAGACTGAAGGAAAGGCCATCCAGAGAGTGCCCTACCTGGGGCATATGCAGACACCAAGCCCAGACACTATTGCAAATGTCAAGAAGTACCTGATACAGCTGTCTCCTGAGAGGCTCTGGCAGATCCTGACCAATACAGAGGTGGATACTAGAAGCCAACCTGACCACAGGGACAGCAATGGAGGAGTTAGGGAAAAGACTGAAGGAGCTGAAGGGGCCTTATCTAGTATCTATGGGAGGGGAGATCCTTGGCCCTGGGAAGGCTTGATGCCCCAGTGTAGAGAAATGCTAGGGCAGTGAGGCAGGAGTGGGTGGGTATGTAGGGGAGCACCTTCATAGAAACAAGGTAAGGGGGGGTGGGATAGGGAAGGTTTACAGAGGGGAAACAAGGAAAGGGGATAACATTTGAAATGTAAACAGATAAAATATCCAATTAAAAATCTAAATAAAATTTTAAAAAGAAGTGCAGAATAAAGGATTTCCTGAAACCTTTCTTTATTATTTGAAGATACATAAAAATTGCCACTTAGGTCAAACTGAGACAACCACACATGGCAAAAGACATTAACAAAGAGTCCTCCTCATCTGCTTTATCATGTGTAGCTGATGCTAGAGTAATGGCTTCACAATCCCAGAGTGTAGCACTGTGTAAGCTTGTTTCCTTACTGTGTGGCTAGTGGTAGTGTTCTTTTATTTCTCTGTGCTTCTTTGCTTCTCATAATATGGCCTGTCTCTATTTCTGTCTTTGATGATTATGGGCATGAAGAGACTTAGAAATGGAGAGGGAAAGATAATTGCCCTGAGCTACAGGAATAAGTAGTAACTGAGTGTTTGGAGAAGATTATACATCTTGAAATCTAGCTTCCCCAGGCACCATCATTACCACTACCATGACCACCCCACGAGGTACCACAGCTTAGTTATATCTGAAACTAGTTAAGAACAAAACAAATCTCATGGTGGGGCAGGTGGGGGGTGCCCTGCTCTTTCCACCTTGTATTCTATTCCTGGCTAAATACACTTGACACTAGCAATTTGCATTCATTATATTTGATTTATATATCCCTATGCCCAATCATGCAATTGTAGCCTGTTTAGAAAATTTTGCCCACAGCAAAACAGTTAGAATTCATGCCCACAGCATAACTATAGCCAGGAGTGACTTGGGTTCTGATAATGTCAACATGCTTAAAATTGCATTGACTGTATTACAGATAAGTTCAAAAATACCCTAGTTATGAAACACTGGAAGGCAGAAACACCCTGGAATGGTTGATAATTTTTGATAAAAATTTTTTGTTGATTCATTTGTTTATTCATGTTGTTGTTTGGTGTTTTTTTTTTTTTAATAAGAATATATTCGTGCACATATCCAATTCTTGACATTAACAGTTTAGCAGACTTCGTATCAGGGCATGCATGCTTTTGCCTTGCTTCGGGAGGCTAATTGGGTATTTCTAATCTTCTTTGCTTAATCAGTATTTATTTGGGGCAAAATGTTTCATCTCAGTAGAAGCAAGCCTGCAAAGACTCCTTTGAAGTACTGCAGCCCAAGCCAAGGGCAGATGCATTTCATGCTAAACATAATGAATGGGAGAGACTGGAGTTAGGAAATCAAACTATCTCCCATTCTCTCTCATTTCAGTGGCCAAACACCTGACAGAAACACCTTAGAGGGAAAGCTATTTATTGTGATTCCCAGTGTCAGAGGGTTCAATTCATGCCTGGTAGGACTGCCATGAGGCAGGGCGTCAGGGTTAGGTGAGGGAATGATAGAGATGAACTGTTTATGACATGGTCAGTGGGACACAGAGAGCAGAGGAGGAGATAGCTAGGGATAACACAACCTGGAGCATCTTCTTCAGAGACTACCTCCTCCAGCTAGGTCCCTCTTTCTAAAGCTTCCATAACCACCCATTATAGGACCACCATGTGAGGACCAGGCATTCATAATTTTGAAGGTTTATCACATAGTGAATCCAGAGCACAAGGCAAGATAAGGGGTACAGCATCTTTGTATTCTCTGACTCAAAGCAGCCTACATTTCAAAGGACTAGCATCTAAAATTAGCTAGCCTTATGGCTTTACCATCTCTTCTTTTGCTTCATCTAAGTGATGCATACTTTTTTAACTTAGGAAACTGGGTCTTTAAAGAAAAAAGAACTCTCACAATTTTATGTTTCCTACACTGTCTTCACTTAGCAGATGGTTTTATGGAGGTCCTTTTGTTCATGAGGGCTCATGTTACTTAGCCAATATCTCTCAGTAACCTTCATCTTGATTTGTTGGTTTTGCTGCTGATAGGGGCTGCTTCTGCAGAAACTATATCTCTAATACTAATATTTCTGTAGACACACACGCACATACACACACACACACACACACAGAGAGAGAGAGAGAGAGAGAGAGAGAGAGAGAGAGAGAGAGAGAGATCAAGGCTTTAAAACCCTTTGAGAGATAGGTATAAGCACTTTGGCTCAGCCAGTATAGCAAGTAGAACTCCATAAATCAGCTCTAACTTAAGAGCTTAGTATTAACTTTCAGTCCATGAAAACTGTGACAATTGAACCAATGATACTTGAATTCATTGGCATGGCATCTCGTCTTCAGTTCATCTTTGTAAAAGAAGGGAAATACAGACTAATTTTAGAACTTCTCTGAATCTTTCCTAATTATTTCTTCATAAAGATGCCTATGGCACACACAGACACACACAAACACAATCACTGAGGAAATCTGACTGTGTAGTAGAAGGTCAAAAGACCCTTCTAGGCTATTTCCAGGAAAACAAATCTGACTTATTTTTATTATTAATAATTTTCCTCTCTTAAATTAATAGCTATATTCAATTGAAAACAAGTGACATTAGTTTAGCCCTCTTAGGTGAAAATCTTACTCACTTATTTATAAATATCCCAAAGTTGGATCTATATCTTAACTCATTTTTTCTTTTTGTGTGACTACCATTATTTTTACCATAGTCACACAATCGTACATAATGTTTTTATGCCATGCTAAATTAATAGAGGGAATAAAAAATACCTCAAAAATATAATCCTAACTGTGTGGTTTATTTATTTTTAGAGAGGTAAAAAAAAAAAATAAACAAATGTTTGAAACTAGGAGAAATTGACATGCTACTGGAAATGCCTTAGAGAAATCTTGTCTTTGTGAGCTAGAATCTTTACAAAGCAGCCAGGGGCATTTGGGAGGCAATTGATTAGAAGGAAACAAGTAGAACCCAGGCTCCCGCATGGCTGGGGGGCAGTAAGTGTGTAGAATCAACAAACTGAAGGGAGTGCTTATGACTTTTATGGTGAGTCAATTCTGAATCCCCAGAAGTCTACAACTTGCAAATGAAGAAGAAAACAAACATGACCTTGGAGTTGCCCATGAATCCTGGGCAGATAAGGCACTCCTTTCAAAAGAGCATTACTATTGAATAGATTCTATTCAATTTTCCACAGCAGGGCAAAGAACACAATATTAGTGCCACATCATTTTTTCCATTGTCTATGAAATATTTGAAGTGGAAATGGCTTCTTTCAACACCAGGAGCCATGTGGGAAATGACCTATGGAGTGGATAAGTTGACAGGCACAGTGGGGAATTTCATCACACCTTAGAATCTGACTAGCATGGAAAGCTAACTCCGGGCTCTTCTTCACCTCTGGCAAGGGCTTACAATAGAGTCTGTAAATGTTAATCGATATTTCAAGCCTATTAAATAAAGAAAGACATTGGGAAAAATCAAAGTAGTAATAGCCAGTTTGGATCTATGAAGGTATGTGTGTTTAGTCATTCAGAGCATAGAATCAAGCACGGGAGAATCTTAGCAAAAATTTTATTTAAAATATTGTGTTCATTTAGGAAAGTAATAAACAATTTCCACTGGCTTTTTGCTATAACCATACATCACAGCATAATGTCTTCTTGCAGTAGATGGCAATTAAAAAAGACCTAGTTAACCTTGAGAGACCAAATGAACACTGACTGTTCAACACCGATTTGGATATTCATAGACTCAGAAGACTCAGAAAAAGGGACAGGAAGATTGTGAGAGTCAGGTGCAGTGAGTAACTTCAAGACAACAGTAGTTTCCAGATATGTCAAGAAAGATGCACATATGGACTCTCATTGATTATGACAGAATGCACAAGACCTGCACAATCTCCTGTAGACAAAAATCTTAGCACAAAGGGTGAGAAGGTAGGCACGAAACTCCACCATTAGCTGGGAACTGTTAACATTAGGTAGCTCCTCTCAGAGAGAAAGCCTGTTTTTTGTTTGTTGGTGATGATAATGATGGTGGTAGTGGTGGTTATAGTGAGGGTGATGGTGGTGGTGATGATGGTGCTGGTGGTGATGATGATGATGATGATGATCATGATGATGATCATGATCATGACGATAATGTAATGCCTCATAGGCTGGCCCCATAGCAGATCCCACTCTTTAGCTGGGCAACACAAATTGGACTTGATGTTGAAAGAAGAAAAAAGAAATTTCTCAGTTAGGTGTTAAGGGATGGCATGTTTGAGAGGATAACAAAGGAAAAGTTAAGGTGAGTAAATATGTTCAAAATACACTGTGCAAAAGTCTGAAAGAATTAATAAATACACATAGTTCGATAGATAGATAGATAGATAGATAGATAGATAGATAGAACAGGAATTGAATTCAGGATATTTGGAAGAGCAGTCAGAGATCTCTCCAGGCCCTACAAATATATTTTATGATGTAAAATATAATTGATTTTTATCTGAGCAAGGTGGTAATTATTTCCTTCTGAGAACACTTGGAACTAATGGCTTTAAGTATATTGTGAGGTATTATTTTAAAATGAGCTCTCAAAAAAAATTAGCCAATAATCCATATCATGTCATTCATATATCCTTTCTTCACAGAAAGAATATTGAGAATATGTAAGAGATCCATTTAAAACACAAATGAGTAGAAGCATCATAAGAAAAACTACCTTTGGACCTGGGATTTAGTACAAAGTATTCAAGATCAAATCCACATGGAAAAGAATATCTGAGAAAGAAACAATGAAATATGCTATCATTAAAAGGGAAACCCAAGTAAAGTTAAGAGTCATCCATCCCATGAAAGAAGATATTCAAAAATGATACAATAAAAAAAATTTACTCTAAAATATATAAAAAAAATTAAGAAATAAAATAAACTACAACTCTCACTTTTGAAAAATTAGACAATGCTTTGTGTGCAGTGAGGTCTAGTTTCATTCCACATGTAGTTGTCTAGTTTGCCCAGTATCATTTGTTGAAGATTTTTTTTTCTCTAATGCGTATTTTTGGTCTTTTAGTTCCAAGAGTGTGGGCTCATGTAAACAAGAAGCAATGGTATAGAGTTTGGTATCTTCCTAGGTTAAAAACAGAGAACAAAATATGTAAAGCATAAAACTTGTACATAGCACACAAACAAGGAAGTGTTCATGAGCCAAATAGACGATGTTGGAGTTGTACCTAAAGTTAAAGACATGATCAATTGGAAAGTGATGAACAGGTAAAGACTATGGATGGTGTTTTCCAAATTCTTTGAGAAGTAGAAGAGGAAACTCATGGTGCTTGAGAAGCAAGTATTCCAGACAGAATGTCCTAAGATACTTAGGTAGAGACTTGCCTGCTGTGCTGAGTGAATATCAAGGTCATCGTGTAGCTGAGCAAGGCAGGAGGTGAAGTTAGGGAAGTACCATTAGTTCCATACAGCTAGCTCACAGCTGTGAGGCACCACATGGCTCTGGCTTTGTTTTGAGTGCAATAAATCTATGCTCTGATGCAGCCAGCATGTCTACTGTATTGAGGAAGACATTGAGTGGCAGGAGCAGGCACAATGAGACCAGTAGCTTTGAGTATTTGTCACAATATTATGATAGGAAAGAAAATTGGAATGCTCTAAGTTTGTTGATATATTGTAGAGATACAAGGAAATTATGATACATATAGAACCCAAGGGGGAAGGGGAAAGGACAAGTTCTCAGATCCTGCTTCATAAACACAAATGCTTCTCTGACGTATAAGCATCTACTTAGTGCTATGCAAATTTAAATGAAATAACTTTACATTGAAGAAATTATGAATATATGTGAATATTAAAATTGAAATGTGCATCATGTTTAAAGTTGATACGTAGCTATTCCAAAGAAATCATAAGGGGAAAAAACAAACTAAATTTCCCAAGATTCAAATGTACTGACTAGCACTGAACACTCCATTAATCTCTACCAGATAACCAGAAGAGAGACAGTATTCCATGCTACTTTCTTTTTTGGAACAGACATGTACTTACAATCTAGGAAAATACTCTAAGTTCTTTAGTTAAGCAATTTTAGTATTCAACAGAAGGGGAAAATAGTGAAGAGCATACTTTCAGTTGATAGTCCACATTTCTTGTGTGGGATCTTCCAAAAGCATGGTAATATTCACTTGACATGGAAAATCCAAAGTGGCAGAGTCAGTTCATAATCTGACGTCATATGGAGTCTTTTAAATAAAAGTTGAGATGTACTGTATTTAAAAAGTGGTTAAGATTTTAAGTAAAAATAAATATGCAAAAATTTTAAATCGCATTTTGGAAGAATAAATACCAGATGGACTCAAAATTCAAAAGATGAATGTAAAGTACTAGAGCTTTGTAATAGGATAAAGAATATGATAAAGTTGAATATTCATGTAATTTTGGTATCAGAAAAATGTGTTTTAAATTTGCCCCAAAGTCAGAATCTAAAAATGAAATGATAGACGTTTTTCGCAACATATCATTTTAGGACTTGTACAATAGAAGCAAATAGACAACAGATTGAATAGTACAAACACACATTGACATATATATACCCTTGAGGATGTATCCTGAGCTGTTACAGAACAATAATTAAAGAACCATGATATTCTAATCAAACATGAGAAGGACCTCAGCAGGTGACTCACTTCTCAGCACAAAGATGAACAATGGATATAGCAACAAGATAACAGCATTATTAGTAAGACAATGTAGGTTCAAATAACAAAATACCATTTTACATTAGGAACAATAGAGTGTTTGCATGAGAGGGGGGAAGTGAAAAAGAGATGGAGAAGAGAGGAAGGGAAGAAAGGAGAAAAAGCCATCATATGTATGGTGAAAAGTGAACTCAGGTCTTCTGCAAAAGCAGTATGTGTTCCTAACCACTGAACCATCTCTCCAGCTCTTAATGTAGTCACATTTCAATATAATGTACTACAGGGCAAAGCATCTCATTTTCTTAACAAGAGCCAGAAATAGTGGAATAACTTCTCCCTCTTTTCTTACCAGCATGGCTGGACTCAGAATGACCATGAAAACACATCTTTGGGCATGTGTATGAATGAGTTTCCAGAAGGTTTAAGCTGAGCACAAAAGTCACACCTTGAGTATGTGTGGTCCCCTGTCAAGGGCTGGAATCCTGAATTGAATTGAAGAAAGCAGGCTGAACAGTAATATGCCTAGCCTCCCTTTCTTTTCTGACTGCAGATACAACACAACGTGACCAGTGGCTTCAATCTCTTACTGGCATTACTTTCTCACCCTGATGGACTATAGCATCAAACTATGCCAACATGAACATTTTATAATCCGTTCTCTCCTTAAGTTGTTTTGCCAAGCATCTCGTCACTGGTAGCAGCCCCATTCATTCCCAAGCCATCACTGCATTTAGTCTTAAACCATGCTAGTCAATACATTTCCCTTTTTGCACCTGTGGGTAGTCTATGCTACCAATATCCCTACCTTTGGTTGCTAATATTTGTTTGCTAACTGTCCAGGGCTTTCATCCATGAACTAAGATATACAAATGATGCTTCTGAGACAGCAAGTAACAAGTCAGCTAAAAATGCTTCAGTGTGTTTTGTTGATTTTCATAGTATGAGTCCAGTTTCTAAATTATCCCTTAAAGTTTTCAGCTATCTGCCCTGTGTGTGGTGTCTTGATACTACTGGATTTCTGGGCTAGCAGAGCCACCCCCTGCCACTTAAGTACTACCTGGAACTGCAAATTCTCCAGTGCCGTCAGATGTGTCCATATTGGAAGTTCTAAGTTGAAGACCTGCACTTCATGCTTTAACTAGCTCTCCTACAGTAGTGCATGGTAATGTGGAATGGCTACATTTCCAGACGTCTATGCTCAGACCATGGTGACATTTCCTTCTCCAACTTTGCTCTTTCCAACCTTCCGGCTTTTCTAGGCCCTTGTCTTCTGCCTGGTGTGCTTTCTTTTCTGCCATTTGAAGTCATTATCTCCCATTTGTCTTTAAGGTCATAGTAGACCTATCCTCCAGTCAAGTGGGGCCTTTCTTCCCTTTGTCGTCTTTCAGAGCATGACCCCACTTGGTCCTCACACTAATCACAATTTTCATCTAAGGACACTTTAATGTGCTTTTGAAGTTGTTTTTTGTCTCCTCCAACAGAATGTCCGCTAGTGATAGTCCTTTGCCATTTCTTACCATTTGACTCAAAGCTTTTAATGTGTGATGTGGTCGAAAACACATATTCAACAAGCACATAGATTATCATGCTGCATGTTCAAAATTCCTAAAGGTTGTTCTGGTGCTTCATGTTTTTGTCAAAATCTGTTTGATTTTTGGCCACTGTCAGAGGGAGTAGAAGCATAATTTTAATGAATATGTCTCTGATGAAGCAAAGAACCAAATGTCTATCCACATTTAATGGGCTTTACTTTCAAGGACATAATTTTGCAAATATAGGCAAAGGAATTGATATAAGTAATGTTATTTTACTAATGAAACACTACTGTCAATTTTATAAATATATCTTTAGTGGATGCATGTGGTTTAATACATACTATCTTTTGAAAATGTCTTAAGATAGTCTATTTTTAATGAACTGATTGCTTTTATGACAGTATCTTATGGAGCCCAAACTGGTCTTGAACTTGCTATGGAGCTGAGAATGTTCTTCAACACTTCTTCCTCCTGCCTTCTTCCATTGCTGACATTATAGGCATGTATAAGGCAGGCTTTTAAACCAAATCTTTTTACCTACTATTCATGATTTATAGTAGTTTCAGGATTGTATATCATTATTTGTAACACTGAATCCCTTAACAGTGTTGCCATTGACAAGATCAAAAATGACAATATATACAGTTTTTTAAAATTATCCATTAAAATAGAAAATCATTGCTGTCTGCTTTCTCCCGATTCTAGGGAGTCTGAGGCAATATTCTCTCTCATTTAGCTTTTCCTTAGACACCACATGCTTTATGACCCTTAGGCAGTCTTCAAGAATTCTAGGATACTGGAATTTAGATGAAAATTGTGAATTGGGATCACTTTGAAAGTTATAGTGGACACTGGTTTAAAAAGGAGTTTCTCTTATTGAGAGAAAAGCTAGAGTTCATATTTGTGGATAGACGCTAGATTCAGCAGGTCCATTCTCACAGACAAGTTCTTTATTAAAACACATGCTTAGGAGATTACTATTTCTCCTCCTTGAAAAAGTCAAATCTTTCACTATAACATTTACTAATAGTGAGATTTAAGCTGCTTACCTTTTTGTCAGTTCTATCTTAAATGAACACTGTGTCCATTACTACAGTTACAACTAGAGCCTGACAGAAATCAATGGCTTTCTAATGAGTTTCCCCATATCTACTTGCAGATGAGTGGTATTTGTCTTAGATATCTTTCCTGATCAACTTCCAGCATACAACTCCATTTCATGTTTCTTCAGAACTTTCAATGTAGTGAAAAATAAAGGTCTGGTCTCTTTCACTTGTCTATGTTCCCAACATTAGTCCATTGGCTTTATTTCTCCTTTCAATTTTTGTCTATTGGGATATGCTCTTTACTCTTGCTCTACAATCACATTGGATGTTCAGGCTCAAACTTGAATTTCATCCTTTCCAACTCATTACACTTTCAATTCAAATTTGATTTGTGAGTTTATATAAATGTGCACCAGTACATATTTATACATCATGAGAGTTATTACATTTTCACCTTTACATTCATTTTCTGGTATCTTAAAGTTCCCTTAAATTTCATGTAGTTGAACTGCGTAAATATTAGTTAATTACATTCTACTACTCTACCCTCTTCTCATGAATCTGGGTCCTCTGAAGATGTGTTGTTATCAATATAGATATAAATATTATCTCATAAGAACATGAATGCACATGTTCCTTTTCCCTAATTTTAGAAATCATGGATGTTGTTAATGTGAACATTCAGGTATACGTGGCCTGATGTGCATACATAAACATAGCTTGAGAAGAAATGCACACACGTATACTCATACACCTCCCCACCTGCACAAAATTGGAATTGCTGAGTTGTGTGTTATTGGGTATTCAAATAATACATAGTATTCTGGATAATACTAAATTGTTTTCCTAAGTAGCTGTACAAGGTTTAAACTTAAGTTGCTCTGCATATATCTACACAAATCCAAATTCTGTAAAACATAAAATTCATAAATGTTGCATGTAATGGTGCATCTCTGCGGCTTATATTTGCTTTCATCAGCTTAGTACAAATATTGCTGTCACTTTCTCTACTCATCTCCAGCCATCTCCATCATGTGTGCATCTCTTCTCTTTGCCCTGAGAGAGTGTTGTCCTGTACTGCTTAGCTCCCTGCTTGGTATAACTTTTTAATATTTTTCTCAGTCCTTCTTTGTGGTTGCATAGGCTGGGAAGACTGCCTAAGATTGGAACTGATCTGCCTGTGTCTTATTCCTCATTGACCCCCTACTAAAGCATGCTCTAAGTCTTCACATTATGTCAGGGTCAAGTGGAACTCCCAAGCTGCCCCAGGACTATTATATATGGAGTTGTGCTGTGCTGTCATGATACCTACTTCTAGAGAAAAAAAAGTTTTGACTGAATTGCTTCTTATCATGACTGCAGTCTCTCTCATGGAATCATGTCCTATTTTGAGCAATCAGATTGGCATACAGTTTGTGTGACTCCTACTAACATGGATAAAGTTCAGTTTTCTGAGCCCAAAGCCTACATATGAGAATCAAAGTATCAGGTGTCACTCACTTTCTGGCCTCCTTAAGTAAGCTCCTTATCCTGAGTCATGATGCAACCTGCACAGGATAAATGGAAATAGAGATAATCAGAAGAAAGATCTGAATATTCTCAACACAAAGTTTTTCAAGAAGGTAGAGTATTATAAGCATAGTAGTAGTGAATTTTTCTCACAGCAGAAGTAACATAAAGTTACCTAAACATCACACATTTGACAAATCCAAATGTTAAGCTGCCCTCCTAATGTCCCTGAGACAAGATTATCCAAAGCAACTTGATGGAATCTGACTAAATAATAAACATGTGCATAATATACCAATACTCTACTATACTCAACAAGTATCAGGAATAAACCATGTTTCATGTTTACTCAATTTTTATTACACTTCTGGTCAAATATACAGATAATGTGTTCACCATACATATTTGTGATCACTCATATCCTAGGGAGGGGCTTGCTTATATGTCTTTGTTATGTTTATGAATTTCTTACCCTTTCATATTTTGTCATTGTTATCATTTGAGCAATTATAGTCACATTCTCTCATCTTAGTTTCCAGATCTGACACTGTTTCTTTGTGATTAAACTAATGTCAAAGCAGTTTTTTAAAGATTCATTTATTTTTTATTTATATGAGTATAGTGCAGCTGTCTTCAGACACACACCAGAAGCGGGCATCAGATCCCATTACAGATGGTTGTGAGCCACCATGTGGTTGCTGGGAATTGAACTCAGGACCTCTGAAAGAGCAGTCAGTGATCTTAACTGCTGAGCCATCTCTCCAGCCCCTATGTCAAAGCATTTTATTTTACAAATTATATACATACCTTTAAGAACAGCACTCAGGAGGCAGAGATAGGTGGGTCTCTATAAGTTGAAGTCAGCCTGATCTACATAGCAAGACCTAGGTTAGTCAGGGGTACAGAGAGAAACCCTGTCTTGAATGTATATGTATCATATATACATACATTCATACGTACATACACACATATACACACATATATGTAAATATATATGTATATATAATCAAAACTACCCATATTCTTATACTGAGTTTTTCAGAGCTGTTAACTTGATTTCCCCCTCCCACTACACTCCCAAGTGCAGGAGTCATACCTGCATCTGTTTCTTTTCCTTCTTTTTAATATTTTATTTTCCTGGATAGAATTTACTTGAAATACACTTTCTAGATCTAATCTAAAAGAACTATTGGTAGATTTTGGTAGATTTCTGGCAGACAATCAGTCTTGCTAATTTTTAGGGACTTTTATGGTGGGATGTTCTTGAGTTTGGGTCACACTCACTTCGAGATCCCTTTTCTGTTGAGAGCTTTTGGTGCTGCTTCTAGGAATTTGGCATGTGTCACTGGGCTCAGACAAGGAAGTAGGCTCAGAAAAGAATATTAGAAACAGTGTCCATGGGGCTTTGTTTACTACTTTGCTGAATTACTACCTTATGTGATCTCATTGCTTACTACTTTGCTTAATTATTAGCTTGTGTGAGCCTTTTGCTTACTACTTTGCTTGATTACTATCTTATGTGATCTCTTAGTTTACTCCTTTGCTTGATTACTAAGAACTGACCATGGTTTTTTTTTTTTTTTCTTTTTTCTTTTCTTTTTTTTTTTTTGATGTACCTAGAATGATATAAAAGCAGGTTGGAGTAAAATAAAATTGGTTTTTTCCTTTCAATCCTCCCTCCTTCCCTTGAGACCCTGTTGACCAACTGAGCTGGCTTACTTTTCCCTACAGCTTTCTTTTCTCCGGTATAGCTTTCAAGGTTCTAACACAAAAGTGCAATCTAGTTTATGATCACCAGAAGCCAACTTCACATGTTTGGTTTCCTAACACGGACATGTCAAACCCCAAAGGGTACTCAGAGGCTCACTGCCTACTTTTAGGCTTGTAAACAGTGAGAAGGAAGACCATTCTCAAAGATAATAGTCAGGTATCTGCATTTCAGCTGCCATTAACCAACCCTGAGCTTGGAATTCTAACATTCTACAGTTTGCTCAATAGGAAACTAACCAAATGAAACCAATAACACACCATTGAGTAAAAGTTCCAGAAATGGGAGTGATTATTTTTCTGTGCAATCCAAATCTGAGATTCATAACTTTAAGAACCTTGAACTAGTGGGATCTTTATGGAACAAAACTCAGAGGTCTGAAAAAATCCAAGAAAAACAATCACTCAAAAATTCTGTCTCTCAGTTAGAAGGAGGGAACTTGTCAAAGAAGGAATGTGAGATTTTTAAGGAAACGAGGGCACAAAAACTTACCTGGAAAACCCATCTTAAGTTGATAGTAAATTTGCACACACAAAAAGTCCGGTTTCTTAAACCTGGATCCTTCCAGGTTCAAATTGAGTTGTGTTTTTCATATCCTTTGGCAGTGACATTGAGAGTGGGTGGTACAGATACCATGTAGAATGCCAATGATGCACAACTCTGCAGAAGGCACATAGCTTTTCAAATCTGTATCTTTCATTTCATCCTTTACGTGCTTGCTTTTCCCATGATTCTTTGTTCAATAGATTAACAGAAAACCGAAATCTAATGAAAACCATTTCTCTCTAGTAACCTTCAGAATGAAGGGGCTGTTGCAGAATATGAATGCATTTGGTTTAAAATTGTTTAAACACTGTAAGTATTTTGCATCTATGTAGGAAGTGGGTTTTTTTTTTTTATTTTACTTCAAAAAAGCTGTCAGTGAAACTCTGATAATGACACTTACTGTCAAACTTATCATCCCTCAGTTATGTTAACACCTTCTTTTGAAGTTTTCTTTTTAACATGAAAACACAGTTTATTATAAAAGGTCTCCACAGAAGCTGGAAGTGTTCAAAGGCCCCCAACAGGCTATTCTTTAGAGAACTGTAGTCAAGGAAAACTTAATATTCATATCATGAACAAGTTCGCTTTCACTGTGTTATAAGAAAAAATTCATAAGAAAGCACATAATCTGTAAAAATATGCACCCACCATAATTTTGGTGTCTGAACATTCCCCCAGGGGCTCTCTGAAAATCCCTTCAACATCTCCAACACGAATATCTTTTAGCTCCAAGGCATGGAAGCCTATGTTTTACTAATTTAGATACAGTCAGCTCCCCTATATCTATGAGACACACAATTCATGGTCATTATTTTTCTAGCTATAAGCGATTTCACACACTTCTATTTTCATAGTCAACTCATCTTCCAAACATTGGTGATAGAAGGACACTGACATCATTGCTGCACCTTTAAATGTGCTCTTGCAAGTTTTAAGAGCCTCTAATTGTGATGGTTAGTTATGTCTCTACCCATGTCTTTTTGTTCGAGTTGTTCTTGTCACTATCTGTGCTAGCTGATGTTGAGCAT
This sequence comes from Rhynchomys soricoides, assembly GCA_019843965.1. Classification (NCBI taxonomy): domain Eukaryota; kingdom Metazoa; phylum Chordata; class Mammalia; order Rodentia; family Muridae; genus Rhynchomys; species Rhynchomys soricoides. The sequence continues at coordinate 2,298,993 of JADRCH010000232.1, read as the reverse complement.
TCCTAGTTGCCTCCCTCATGGACTTACTCATGATTGAGGGCACTTAGTGTGTTCGTATCTGCTCTTACTCTTCTCCCTGAAGCTGCATTGCACAGGGAAGACTTTCATGAAACCCCTTCGTGCCACTTATTTGTCTATCCACTACACTCTCATGAGTACCTTTTAATTCTTTAATCTTATATACTCTTTACCTGAAAATAGTGTATTTTTTGCCTTGTTATCTGATGGAGGCAAATAAAGAGGTATTCCTTAAGCAAAGAATGTAGTTCTATACACTTATCTCTATCTATCATCTATCTATCTATCTATCTATCTATCTATCTATCTATCTATCTATCATCTATCAGTCTATCTATCATCTCTCACCTATCACCATCATCTTCATCATTATCATTATCATTCTCTCTCTCTCTCTCTCTCTCTCTCTGTCTCTGTCTCACACACACACACACACACACACACACATACACACAAATTATGCCCACTGTAAATGACAGTTTCTGAAAAGGACTACATCTTACATTGAACATTCTGCAAAGGTGATAAACTGATTATAACTTCAATGGCTCTGAAGAGGTTGGGATATCACAGTTCCAGAATCTATTTAGAACATATCTTCTGATACATTTTGCTCTGTTAATAGCCATTGCTGCCCATCTCTGTCTGACTTAGCATTCTTGTAAATATAACCTTTTGGAAAGGATTAATTTAACACACCACTAGATTCTACAAACCAAAAGGCTTAGAGCATCAAAGGGGGCCTTTAACAGATTTTTTCACTTTGTTTCAACCATCTTATCTAATGTTTCTTCCAAGTTATTTGAAAAGTTACTTGATTTATGATTGTTTTCTGTCACTATCATAAAATTCCATCAAAACTGTTACCATGTTGGAATTTGGACTTTGGAGGCAAACCTATCTGTGTTCCTTTGTTACTCATATTTGACTCCAGAATAAACTCTAGTTTTGTTTTTTTGTTTGTTTGTTTGTTTTGTTTTTTGTTTTGTTTTGTTTTGTTTTGAGATGAGAGCCATATTTTGAATTGGCAAAAATTATTTTTAACCCTCTTGTTTTAATACATTAAGTTGTTGAACATATGAGAATTTATAATACTCTTCACATTCAACTAAATACTATCATTTCCTAGTTTTTCCCTTGGGTAGAGTTTATGTCATTCTTCACTTAGTAAAATGGCTCTGGATTTTTTCAAGAGGGTCCAGTATCCTGACACTCCAATAAGCAAACATTAAATGTATTTTTCCTGCATTGAATATCAACTTTTCTTGTTGATTAGTTTGATTAGCTTCTTGTCACTGAGCTTTCGGTTTCTACATGTCCCCTTCAGATGTTGCTTTCACAGAATAGAAATGGGAGAGTGATGGTACAGATATATACTCTGAATTGGTCACAGACAGCATTACTTATGATAGCCTGTGACACTAGTAAAGGTAAGTCTATCTCATGACCTTGGGGAAGAATCCCTTTATCAGTATGGCATAGTCCTTAAAATTTTCTCATTGTCAGGACACTGTACTTTCCAAAATGGTATCTTCTAAACTGTGTATGTACTTAACATAAAAGTTTCCCTAAAATGGAAGCATAATTTAAAATATTTACCAAATTAGGAAATGTATTTCTTAGCACCTATTTTTAGAAATATATTCTCTATTTTAAGTTGGTGAATAAGTAGTTTAGGGGATACATATTGCCTTACCTTTCCCTCCTTTTAATCTATCTTAGACTTTAAACCACACTCCAGTGTTTTAGTTAGGGTTTCTATTAAGTGCCATGACAAAAGACAAGTTGGGAGGAAAGAGTTTACCTTGCTTAAACTTCTCTGTCTTTTCAGAGTTCATCAGGAAAGACAGCCATGACAGAAACTCCAGCAGAGTAGGATCCTGAAGGCAGGAGCTGATGCAGGGGCCATGGAGGGGTGCTGCTTACTGGCTTGCTCCCCATAGGGTTTCCACTCTACTTTCTTATAGATCCAGTCCTGGGATGGCCCCACCCACAATGGGCTAAGCCCTTCCCCATCAATTACCTGACAATTGTGTATTCTCTAATTTTGTTATCTGACTTAGGACCTATGTTCATAAATAATGAGGTATTCTGTAAGCAAGCATGCTGTTCTGATGTCCTTTTTATTTTTAAATAAGCAAAGCATAAATGAAATTTTTGGATTTTTCTCCCTGAGTACATTTTATTTTCTCTTCTGGTGTATAAAAAAACAAAACTAAAAACAAAAACAAGCAAACAAAGAAAACTTTAAAAATACTTAAAAACAATATTCGACTCTTAAAAATGAGTTCATGATAACATGTGCTAAAGCAGAATCAATTACTGTCTCCACTGAGGAGGCAGAAAGAGGTGGTGCTACAGGTTACATAGATAAAACCCTGCAATTGTCAGAATTTCTGATGGGAAAGGGCTGTCACCGTGCCATCTAGGACATGCTTTTATTTCAGCTCTCAGGATACATTCTAAGTTAGAAGAGAATGGTGATCCCTCTGGAACTCTCACTAAGACACACCCACAATGGCTCCTCCCCTCACTGTGGCTTCTTCCCCACTCTGGCTCCCACATGCTGGCCATGATCTACAAAAACACTGTAGTATTACTAAGCAGCACCATGTTTCTGTCTCCAAACCAAAGCTGGTCAAAAGGATTATCAGAGAATGAGATGACTTGGTGTGTTCCCAATGCCTGCAGGATTCTACCAGGCTTGCAATGTGCCTAGAATATTGCTCTCCATTCTTCAGCACAGGAAGGTGATGGAGGGGGAGAAGAGGGATATTTTTTTTTCATAAGTAACTCAACTAAGAACTGTGAACATCATAAAATCATTTTTGAAAGTCAAATTATTTTATGAGCTTTTTTAAATTAGCAATTTTTGTGAATACATGGTAGCAAGAAAAGAGGAAACAGGAAATAAATTCATTTAGGGAAAATGTCTCAAATAATCTACTTAATATTTTCCTGCTTAATTTGCAAAAATTGAAATGAGAATTGGGTCCAGTGATCTACTCCCTGACCTAATGACTGGCAGAAAATTGTTTTAGAAATTAAAAATGTGGGACCATTGAAATTGCTCCTTGGCTAAAGGAATTTGTGGACAAGCCTGGCGCTCTCACTTCCCTGGAGAGAGAGAAACATCTCACAAGTTCTTATTCAGCCTCCACATACTGCCAGACCACACACATAGCCCCCACCCATACACAGAGGAGAGGAGACATAGATGGACAGACTGACATACACACACACCCACACACATACACACACACACACACACACACACACACACAGACAGAGACAGAGATACAAAGTGACAAAGACAGAAACAGACAGAAAGAGATAGAGACAGAATGTCAGAGAGATAGAGAAAGACAGCCAGACAGAGAAATAGACAGGAATAAATTAATAAATGTCTCAGTTAGTGTTTCTACTGCTGTAATAAAACACCGTGAGCAAAAGCATCCTGGGAAGTACATCAAAAGCAACTTGGGGAGGACAGGGTTTGCTTCATCTTATACAAGCTTCATCTTATAGCTTGTAGTGCTTTATCCCAGAACATCAGGGCAAGAATTCAAGGCAGAAAAACAGAGGCTGAATCTGATGCAGAGGTCATGGAGGAATGCTGATATTCTGGCTTGCTCTTCCAGGCTTGTTCAGTTTATATTCTGATATACCCCTGAGACACTTACCGAGAGGTGGCAACACCCATAATGGGCTGGGTCCTCTCCTACATAAATTACTAATTAAGAAAATATACTATGGCTTAATCTGTGTGGAAGCATTTTTTCAACTGAGGTTCCCCTACCCAAAGGACTCTTTCTTCTGTCAAGTTGATATAAAATTAGCCAGCATAATGAGTAAAGAAGTAAATTTAATAACACTGACGACATTAAAATTGTGTGTTTCCAGACCAGTCTATAATATCCGAGATACACAGACACCTGACTTCATCTCACCTCTTGCCTTACTCTGCCCACTTAAGCTTGCTGCTAACTTCAACTTGCACCTTACTTACACCCATCTGTTCCTTTCTATAACCTGTTAGAACTTGGTTATATCTGTGATCTAGAACGTAGGCGTAGATCTTTCCATTTGACTTTGAAAAACAAATCTTGGAAACCAGTGTCCTGAAAACAGCCCTCTAGTTTCTATTTGTTGGTGTTCTTTATAATCTACTTGCTGCTGTGTAACAAAGCAACCCAGAGGACTGTGATTCTAAGTAATGGTTCCTGCTTCTGGGGATTAGGAATCCTTTCAGTCTCCTTTGGCCACTGTGAGGTCCACTGTGATCACTTGGGCACACACAATTGAACAGAACAGGATTGAGGGTGCCCGTAAACCAAGCTGTGCTGTTTAGATTGTTTTCAGAATTCTCTGACCAAATGGTCTATCTACTAGATATTTTCTGTATGTTTTTATTTCAGCAATATAACCTTTCTCAAGCCATCAGGCAAAAATGATATCTCCTTTTAGTCTTTGATAGCAATTTTCTTGATGTGTTCCAATTTCCCAGTAATAGTTTCTTATTTCTCCTCACATGTCCACCTTACTTGATACAAAAGCATTAACATGTACTTTAGGTTTTTCTTATGGTGGAAATCAACTAAATTATTGTTCTCTATCAATAAAGTGATTTTTTTATGAGGAAAAAAAAAACAAAACAAGAATACCCAATATAGCACATCTTCTAATATCATAAGTGTTTTTTTAGATTTGGATTTCCAGACCCTATTAGTATATACACACACATGTAAACATACACACACAAACACACACACATACACAAACACACACTCACATACACACATGCACATACACATACATGCATGCACACTCACACATATGTGCACACACACATGCGCACATTCATGCACCACTACTGAAACTAAATGTTCATTAAATAACAACTATCATTTCTTCTGTCTTTGTATCCCCATTATTATATGATTTGTTCCTATGAATTTAAGAACTCTACGTACTTCAAAGCCTGCTTTGTATTAGACATGACTATCATGACCAACTGGACTTACCCTAGAAACAGAAGTTTCACTTACTGTTACAAATACTTATATAGTGAATTTCCTTTATAGCGTATGAGGAAAAATGATTTATATGCACATATACATATACATACAAAATTTATATGCACTCAAACAGTTTTTATTTTGAATGAAAATCCAGCTCATTTTATGATTTAGAGATAAACTGCTGGATACTGAGAATGTATAAGTTCTTTTTTCTGATTTCTGAGTTAAGACTCATGTCTAAAGACCCGTGGAAAACATAGCTAATGGTCAGATGTTGAAAGCATTCATTTTAGGTTGAGAAACAGGGCAAGAATCTCCTTATCACTTCTATTTATAGTGTGCTACAGGGGCATACTAGTGGAACAAGAAAGGAGAAAACGCAGAGGCCATGAACACTAGAACAAAAAAGAAGAAACTTACATTGAATTGCAACAGAAATAAGACTCTGCATAAAGCCCAAAGACAGTCTCAAATGAAACTATTACAGGTAATAATGGAATAAGCAGGTTTTAGAAGAAATAAATCTAGAGAAAATGTTCGTACAAAAGGGAGAAAAATCCTGTCACATAGGACAACATGGATGAAACTTAGAGATATCATAAAAAGTGAAAGAATCACTAACAAGCACACACACACACACACACATACACAAACACATATGCACATGCACACACATATAAGCACACATGAATAAGCACAAGCATGCTGTATGCTACACATGTACATAAACACTCACTGTATGCATGTGTGAGTGCGCGCGCGCGCACACACACACACACACACACACTAAGTAAGATGCATTTAGATCCCCCATTAAAAGTAAACCAAAACTCCCTATCCAGTAAGATTCACTTTCAGATCTCCCTTTAAACTCCTCCCCACAAATTGGACTAACACATCTTTCTGCTTTTCGTCTGGTTATACAGACTCACCCATCCAGTGGTTTTATCTGAATGAAGTCAAATATGTCATCTTGCCCTTTGCACTTTTTAAAGTACATCTATTTTGTGTAGCCCTTGATCTCTTTTTTTAGTATTAGCTCTGTTAGTAGCATTTTCGTTGCATCCCATGGTTGCTTCTCCTTTCAGATACTGAATTTGAAAGAGAGCAAGAAAGGGGTACATGGAAATCTTCGTAGGGAGAGAGATTAGGGGAAAATGATGTAATTTTATTGTAATCTCAAAAAATAAAAGAAAGGAAAAATGTACAGCCACTGCATCCTTAAGAATGAGGCACCCCAACACACACACACCACACACACACACACACACACACACACACACACACACACACACATGCGCGCGCAGCCTTCAGTGTTCACCAAATGTCCTCAATGGTGAACACTCATTGATTCTATAGCTTGCTCATCAAAACTACCACCTGGTCTTGGGATGGTGATGAAATGTGTCTTGTGACCATTTTTCATCCTGAGACTAGACTTTGGTATTCATGACATATTTCTATTTTTACTGTCTTTTGCCTTCAAAGATTCTTAAACATATACACTATTGTAATGAAATTTAATGTCCTTTGGAATTACAATATAATCCACTGAACACCTTTAAAAGTCCTCTTTGACATGTTTGTTTTTGATATTTAATTTAATATTAAAGTGGAAAGCAAGGTTATGCTACCACATCTAAAGTTTATAAGGCCATTTCACCTTGAATTGCTATTTGCAATACAGATTGTAACCCGCTGCTGCTCATAAATATATTTACTGAGCATTTAAACTTGTATTATAGGCTTGTTAAGTTCTAAAATCTGTCTTGATTTGTGGTCTTCCATTCTGTAAATCTTTTATATTTAAAGTTTATATCATATTACTGTAGGCATTAAAACATAATTGCTAGGAACCTATGAAGTAATTTTTAAAAATTTAATTTTTATGTAAATATTTGCATTTTAAATGTTAATTATTAATGGGGGCATATACAAGTCAGAGCATGGGTATGATGAAGGTCAGTGGACAACTCTGTAGAGTTGGTTGGTCCTTGTAACTTTTTGTTGGTTCCTTGCATTGAACTTAAGTTGTTAGGCATCTTTATCCACTGTGTCATCTTGTTATTTTTTAATATTCAGATCTGAATTCTTTAAGCTTAAGAAGTAATTTTATGTATAGACAACCAGACTTCCATATTTAGCATTTAAATGTCACAGGTGGTCTTTATAAGTTATTATTTTGTTTCTTCAGGATTTAGAACAGATCTTGATTTCTCCAGGGTTGTCCAGCACTTAGCAACATGACACATTTAAATTCCTTTTCTTAATTTCTACTTTTAAAAATATTTCTACTTTTTAATTGCTACTTTTCTTTCTTTTCCTTTCTCTCTCTCTCTCTCTCTCTCTCTCTCTCTCTCTCTCTCTCTCACACACACACACACACACACACACACTAGTATATTTGTTACAGTGTGTTGACATTCCCTTCTACTGTGCCTTCTAAATTCTGGACTCTCATGTACTTAAGATGGCAAACGTAAAATTCACATGTTGATAATTATGTAGAAAATGCATATTATCAAAGACCCCAAATGTAAATAGAGCACCAAATAACAATTTTGTTGTGAAATATACATGGCTTAGTCTAAGACACAGAACATAGCACTAAACCAGTAGATGAACTGCTGGGAAGTTCTTAAAACATGAATCATTAAGTGTTCTGTGATATTCTATGATATCATAGATAGCATCTACTCTATGATAGATGCCACTGGTTTTGTCAAACAACCTCATACTTGTTAAATATTTCATCTCTCTGGTTATAGGAATTATAAGTGTCTTATTCTTGATTTTACTTCTTGTTGTTTGTGAAGATGCTCTTTATCTTTTTTTTTTTTTCTACTAAAATATCTGGAAATATTTCATTAAGAATAGAACGCCAATAAAATCTAACCAAGAATTATCTGAAGCAGTCAAGGCTTAGTGATAACTTGTTTTGTGATTATTGCAATGTGAATGCATGGCAGGTTAGCCTCTGTAGTGCTTTAGAAGTTAAGAATATACCATAGTTGTTCAAAGGCAGAAGTCCTTATTGCTGGTGTGGTTTAGTTTCTTTGGTACTTCAGTACTCTGCCTTTGTTAAGATAAGCTGTACTCCTTAAGACTTCCAGCCTAGACATGGACTGAGGAACAGTACCTTGGCCCAGTTATCTGGCACATGGTCTGTATTTTTGGTACACTCTTCATCTTCCATGTTTCTGAATAAACCTCTATCAACACCAAAGTTCTACATTGTTTCCCTATAAACAGTGGTCTCATTGTGAAGCTTTATAGCTATCTGGTCTAATCATTCTGTTTCTCTATTTCTTAACCCTTCAGTTAATTCCCTGACTTATTGCTCCAGTGTAAAGCCAATCTTCAATTCCCAAGTATTTAGGGAGCTCTATCGAAAATGAATTCACCTCTTATTATGCCCTTCTGTAACCATCCAAGTCATGGTGTCTCCACCAAAGCTATGACCATTCTTCCACCATATTTACTGATTACAAATCACTAAATTCAGTTCCCTGCTTTAATTTCTTCTTCTTTTTTGACCCTGTGATTTTATATCCTAATAACTATCTTACTCTCATTTTAATGGAATCTAGCAACACAGAAAAAATAACAGTTGGTAGCCAAGATACTGTGTAAAAGATGGACACCATTCATACCTCTATATTGCATTTGCATTATTTGTGTGGGCCTGCAGTTAGTACCTATGTAGCTGACACCATTCGGCTAGAAAGGTTGATTAGCTGTGATCCTCCTAATGTATCTGAGCACTTCAGTTTAAAATAGACTGAGTGCTAAGAAAATCTTAACATTCCATGTGTGAGCCCATTATCCTTTAATTATAAATTAAGCCATGCCAAGCCTCATGAATAACCTAATCACTGATAAATAATTGCATTTTGCCTTCAAAGGAGCAAGTGAACTTCAAACAGGCAGTGATAAGGCCATGAGTCCATTTTAGAATAAATTTATTAAATGAGGAAAGACATAAAACCATGACTTACTAATCAATTTTGATAATTTCTTTTCTTTTTCACAGGGAGAAGGTATAGTGGAATGACTAAAGTTTTTTTCTAGGGTTCATTTTTTTTTTTTTGAAATAGTTCTAACTTCTGTCATTTTATGTGTGCAGTATCTACAGCATGAAAAATACGTATTTTAAATTGGAGTTCTCTGATTTGCATATTGCTCTGTATATTTTTTTCCTAGTTCTTACAAAATTGTGGATTCAGAGTGTGAGATGCCCCAGTATAGGGGAATGCCAGGGAGGGAAGACAGGAGTGGGTGAGTGGGTCGGGGAATACCCTCATAGAGGCAGGGGGAGGGGAGAGGCAGGCAAAGGGGAGACCTGGAAAGGGGAAAACATTTGATAAAATATCAAAACTTAAAATAAAAAAGGAACAAAAAAATTAAAACTGGCTTTTCTTTTTTTCTAAAAAGCTTCTAAGTTAAGGTGGGTTCTTGTTGTTGTGAGTGATGGTGGTGGTGGTAGTGTGTGTGTGTGTGTGTGTGTGTGTACCTGCCCATTGGTACAAAGCCCACCCAAAAAAAAAAAAAAAAAAAAAAAAAAAAATCTTATCCCTGGGGTCTGGAGTTACAGGTGGTTATGACCTGCCTACTATAGTCCCAGAAACTGTGCTCAGATTTTCTGTGATATCAAGCCAGTGAAGCATCTCTCCAGCCCCTTATTTGAGTTATTCTTAAGTATAAAGCCCAGCATTTGCTTTTCCATTTTTCTTTAATCACTTATGTAACTTCCCATCTCTTCAAGAATTTCTCTCTGGCTGCTTAGGAAGCCCAGTCGCTCATGTTCAACAATCAGTGCAGATGACTACTGTTCCTTCCCTAACACTGCCTCTACCCTGCATTATTCCTTCAGCTGATCAAAGCTTGCTTGGGGACCAGAGCCCAGTCTGAGATACCAGCAGACACTCTTATTATGAAGTGTTTAAGAAACTTGCTTCCAGCTCTTTCTGCCTCTGGTGTTACTGTCAGTGCTTCAGTATCCCTGACTCACTGCTGCTGATGACTGCCCCAGCAGTCCGTATCCTGAGACACCTGGCAGTTCTGTAGCCTGACAACCCAGTAATGTGTACCTTGACTGAGCACAGTGCTTAGCACAGCTGCTGGTTCCCAATCAATCTGTGTGAAATGAAAAGAGAAGTGAATTCCTTGCATATGTATTGAGCATTTTTAAGCTTCCAAGGGAAGGTTCTTTGGGTTCAAGTTATCGCAAGGTCTTGTTCTAGGCAGAATTGTTTCTCTCTGTGACCTTTATATGCCCTCTCCTGCCACCAGGCAGTAGTATCAGAATAGAACTGGAATCCAGAGCTTCTGTTTTCTTTGAGCCTCCTTTTCACACAGTAGCATTTTTTAGCTGTAGGTAGGTTTCCTTCCCAGAATATTTTCCTCAGCATCTGCATGCATTTGCAGTTGTCATTACATGGCAGGGAGGGAGGCGTTCCAGGTGTCTAGTGAGTAGAGGACAGATAGGATGTTAAACATCCTTCAGTACAAAGGGCAGTTATACATAACAGAGAATTATCCATCTCTCCCAAAATGCCATTTGTGCAAAGGTTGAGGGAGAGTCTGTCACAGAGGAATGGGATGGGATGGGCAGTCACAACGCACTTAGAACAAAGAAACCCTACAAACCCGACTTGTTTATGGTCAATGCACACCAAATGAAAGCTCTTGGTAGTGGTCTGAAGTGGACCCTCTGTAGAGCTAATTATGGATAAAGAAGAGGGAGGTGGCATTCAGTTCCCAAAGTAATAATAACACAGAGTGTGTAGAATGGCAAGAAGGAACATGGTTATTGGAATCACTCTTAGCAGGTATACTTTGTACACACTCCTGTCACATGCAAAAACATCAACCTTTGCTTTAAAAGTGAATTCAAATAAGCTGATTATGATGGTTTACTCCTGTAATTCCAGCCCTATGGCAAGAGGATGGCAGGATGAAAGTCAGCCTGAGCGATATACTGAGTTCATGGTGTGTCTGCACTTCATAGGTTAGTGTTGTCTTTAAGAAAGCACACAATCCTCCTATTAAGTAGCTAACTTTGTTACCATATCATAGCGACTGACACGGTTCCTATGGCTTTCTAGAAAGATGTTAATGTTTTGCAAAGATGAAAATACATTAAGAACATTGGGAACAAATGTTAACAAGACCTGATGGTACCATCTAAAACGGTAGAAATGGGTGAAGAATTGAAGCAAGTCATATGAATGCCAAGGCAGGTTAAGAGGAATGAAGTAAATAAGTCTCTGACTTTCCTTCATTCTTTTTTATTCTTTGGCATGGATTTAGGAAGTGAACAAGGAGATGTAAAATAATTTCACATTTCACATACCCAACCCCATCTACATGGACTTAGGACTTGATCATGACACCCTTGGAAATGTCTTTTGCTCCAGTCCCTCCACGTGCTTGGCTCGTCTTTCATTTTATTTCCATTCATAAGTTTCAGAGTGCAGGACCAGATGAAGAAAGCAGTAATGGCACTTGGCAGGCTGAAAGGTATTCAGTCAGATAAATTTCTAAGCTAGAGTCAAGACTTCCGACTAAGCCATAGAAGTGTGCATGCATCTTGGTTTATTTATCACCCCAGAACAACAGAAGTGCATGTCATGTGACTGCCTTTTTGTCAAAGAATTTAGAAGTGTAAACCTTAGCAGATTTTTAGGTCAGATTAAAATATCGAATTCAATGGATATCTGATTGCCAATATAAATTGCATTAAATTGAAGGACAACATCTGTCTGTGTCAGATGTTAGGAGAATCACAGTCTATGTGAGTGAACCATGAAGAAAGCTGGGGCATTATGAGCATCCTCAGGGACTCTATTGAAAGAGGTAGCTCACATCAGCTTATAATTACTTTTATTTTATTTTGCTTTGGTTTGTTTTTAAAGACCCCTTTATTTGAAGTGTAATTTTTATACAATAAAGTGTACAAATCAATGAATATTGACAGCTACATTACACCTGTACACCTAGTATACAAAAGAAGATATAAAGAGCAACTTCTCTTGAGCCTGTCTGAAGCTCATGATCCCATCCTTTTACAGAAGAAAATGTTGGTTTATATCCATTGCCATAGGTTACAATGGAGCTTCTTTTCTTGTTCACACACTGCTTTCTAGAATTGTTCACTTTGGTGTGGACATTACACTGTAGCTGTACTTTAATGCTTGGCTCCTTCCATGGTGTGGAGAACACAGAAATGTGAAGCTGCTACTCTGAAGACAGTAAATGATTCTTTGGAAAGACCATAAATTATTTGTTTCAGAATAAATGTAAAGCTTCTTTTTATGTTTCATCAGGCTTAATTACTTAAGAAAGCAATCATTCATCATCTTAAACCCAAATACTGTAAGTTCATAACAGGGTTCACTTGGTGACTGTGTTCTTTCTAGAATTCTAGAGAGTAATCTATTACCTTGGGTTGGGACACCTTACTCTACTTTCAAACCTGAGAGTGGCTAGCCTCTTGATTACACCCGTGTTCTGGCCTTTAGCTAGCTGTTCCTGCCCACTTTCCTCTCAACATGGATCTTAAATTTACATTGGGCACATCTGGCAGTCCCAAATAATCTTTACGTATCACGATCTTAAACTTAATTACACCTCCAAATCCTTTGCCATGTGAATTTGCCCAGTCATAAGTACCGGCTATTATGACTTGAACATCTCTGATGGAAATGGTGCACTATTTTTCTGATGATTCATTGCTACACATAAAGCTTCCTACATTACCTCTTTTTTGTTTTGTTTTTGTTTTTTTGTTTTTGTTTTGTTTTTGTTTTTTTGTTTTTGTTTTGTTTTGTTTTGGTTTGGTTTTTCGAGACAGGGTTTCTTTGTGTAGCCCTGGCTGTCCTGGAACTCACTCTGTAGACCAGGCTGGCCTCTAACTCAGAAATCCACCTGCCTCCGCCTCCCCAGTGCTGGGCTTAAAGGCGTGTGCCACCACTGCCCAGCACCCTACATTACCTCTTATAAAAAATGCATTTATGAAAGAGAGCTTTGGATGCTTTCCTACCTCTCCTTGTTCTAGTAAACATGGACCACTTTCTCTAGTCATCTTATTATTTTCTGCTCTACACAGGAGTACTGGGCTACTGAACACTTACAGACAGATGCTGTAAGATGCCTGTGGACCGAGAACATCTCAAGAGAGTTGTGCCTCAGGGTATAACAAAGGGACCCAGAAGCTGCACATAACCCACATTCTTGAAATCTTCCCCTTTATTTGCCTTGACTTCAGATTCTCTGACAATCACATTTGCCTTGCCAGCTTAGGTCCTCAGTTATTTTTCTAGCTCCCTGGTTGGTGATAAGCTCTACCTTGTTCCAGCTATTGCTTCAGAGACATTGTAAGTATTAGCTGATTTAAACATCTCAAGAATTCTACGCAGTTGTCATAGTAATTAGACCAGGCATAACCCACTCTTCCCCTGACACTACTCAGCAGGGATAGCAGACACCTGAGTTTGTGCCTGACATGAAAGGGCAGGATCAGGTACCAGGCGGATTTTCAATACATCTTAAATAACTAAGGAAAACACTAAGCTTTTATTTTCCTCTTGATAAGATAAGGATGGTGAGCCAGAGTATTCCTATATCAGTTAAAATTCTTATCAGTAGACACCATTAATCAGGACTAAAAAAAGATTGTGATGTTCCCCAAGCATCCCTTTACAGCAGGTGTCTTTATCTGTCACTTTAATTGGCATTGTTCAGTATCCACACTGACACTGGAGAATTTAGAAGCCTGTGGAAGATAACAGTATGTTTCAGAGAAAAGATACTTCTAGGCAAGTAAGTTACATCATTAGAGTCTATTGTTCATTTTCCCCATTAATTTATAGACAACGTTTTTTTTTTCTTTTCTCATTAATTTATATAGACAAAATTCTGCTTAGCTATTTCATTCAATGGCACATATCTGAGGAAACATGGAATAAAATCCACTGTTACAGAGATGGACTTAGGTTCAAGTCTTGCCCTTGCCTCCTGCTGAGTACCTTGATATTGATGCCTCTTTCAGGACTTTGTTTCCCCACTTGCTAAAGGGAGAGAAATGCCATGTCTCAAGAAGGTCTTGAGATTATGCTCTGCTCTAGGGGAGGTAGACAATAAATGCTAAATGGGTTATATTATATCATTCTTTTATTATTTCTGTGATTATAATCAATCACTTTGCTGTGTCTGAGGATTTTGTAAGTAAATGTGACAGATTTTTTTTTAGACTCATGCCCCTTCAGAAATCATTTCATAAATGTGTTATTAATACTTTGTATTATCAAATTTTACTTCATTACCATTGGCTTATCTCTGTTTCACAGTTGTTGCCTGCTTTTTAAACCAAAGTTCCTCCTTTTCTATTTAAGTAAAATGTTCTAACTTTAAATTCAGTCCTCTGTCATTGTGTCCCTGGCTTGCTTCTCCTGATATTATTTAAAACCCTTGACCCTGATCAATTCCATCTAAGCTCATAATAGCTAAAAACACCTTCCAACCTAGAGAGCTTCCTGGAATTAGCTTGGCCTTTCTGACTTTCTGTTGTTCCATGGTCATGAACATCCCAATGTGACAATACCCTAGGCCCTATGAATATTATGAAAGCATGCAGCCAACATATTGTTTGATTAGTTGTCACTGGCTGAGCTAAAAGATTTCTCTATATCCAATTTTGAATCTTGATGATACAAAGCAAAGTATGATTTTTTTTTTCTTGTAAACAGCCAGGTAGTAAATTGTACAGGCTTTGTGTTCCAGAGAGTCTCTCTGGCAATTACTCTGCAGATATAACACATAAGCAGCCATAAACCATGTGTAAGTGATTGCACATGGATATATACAAATAAAACTATTTACAAAAGTAAGTGGAAGGTCGAATTTGATCCATGTGACCTTCTTTGCCTACTCTCCTCTTAAATCATATTTAATGATATGTTTTTCAGTGGATATGAAATTATCCACAAGAAAATACAAACTGGATCTTGGGAGAGAAAAGTGTAAAAAGGTATATTTGAAGACAGAGGATGGTGTGCATGCATGTGTGTATGCTTGTGTGTGCGCATTCATGTGCTTGTGTGACAATACTAGATTGTATTGTTTTCAATAGTGTCTTTCTCCAAACTTTGACATGTAACCAATTTGAAAATAGCATTTCTGCAGATGAAGATGGTGAGCCCTTCACTGATGACTGGCAACCTCATAAAAAGGAGATTCTGTACCAGAGACAAAAATCAAAGGAAGAATGCTGTTGATATAATAGGGGATTTTATTAATAGGGAATGGTCTGGAATCACACCTTTGAAAGTTAAGGAATGTCAAGGTTGCTGATAATAATCAAAATAATGGGAAAGGGGAGGAAGGAACTTCACCAGTTAATCATCATGAGATGTCTGCTGAACAGAGATGGGGACAAGAGGTGGAAAGCTGTGGCTCAAAGGTGATGTTTGAGGGCATCAAGGTGACAAGGAGAGGAGTAGCTTAATGTTTGTGATGGTTTGTCTTGATTGTTCATTTGATAGGGCTTGGTATCATTATGGAAACAAATCTCTAGGTTAGTTTATGGGATATTATCTAGATTAGTTAACTGAGGTGGGAAGACTCACATTAAATGTAGCACTACTTCATGGATAAGATCCAAGGTGAAAGTGAGCTGACTACAGACATTTCTGACTCTCTGCTGTCTATAGGTGTCCAGGTAGTGCTCACTATTGGTGACACAGCTTCCTCACATAATTGAAGACATTTCTAGGAGCTAGGAGCTAAAATAAACTTTCGCTTCTTTAATTTAGTTCACACACAAGCGCACGCACACACACACACAAGTATATACATATATATTTGTAGAAATGGTAAAAATAACTAACAAAGGCAATTAGTACCAAAGTACCAAGGAATCCTATAAACACTAAATAGTATGGAGGGATATATTTTCTTTGTATAAAAATAATTATTAAGTTAATTGGTTACTAGCCTTGATTATACATCTGAACAACACTATCAGAGCCAGGAGATTTTACTCCTGTGTGGCGGCTTTAGACTCCATTGTTTGAATAAGGAAAAATGAGACAGACATGTTTATAGTCTTCTGTTCTCTGCTAGATAACAAGAGGCTGTTTGAAAGTCTTTCATTGCATTGGACAAAAGAGGATCATTTCAGATGAACATCAAAACATTCTATATCATGTAATCAATCATTTTGGAACAGTATTGTGTTAATTGTCTATTAATATGCACATGAGAATTTTCTACATGTGCTTATTTCTATGACTCTTGTTTCTAAGAAAATACACTTCAGGATAAATGTGTATGTTCACATTGTCCTTTAGTCAGATTCTTGATTGTGTAAAACTTTGCATTAAAGCTGTACAGAGGTTTATTTAGAATGTTGATATTTAATTGTAGAGAATCATCGAATCCATGTAATGTGTTCAAAAGTCATCCAATTAAATCTGTATAGCATAACTATTGTTTTTCAATGCTGAAACTAAGAAAATATCTTACTCTGTCATTGTAAGAACGCGGTCGAAATATATAGATTCTTAATTTATTATTTCATCTAGTAAATACTAATCATGTGACCGACAATGTATCAGTCTTGGAGCTTAAGTGAAGTGGCACATTGTTCCTGGTTTTAAGGATCTTAAATTTCTGAAGCCTGAATGAAAGGAGGTTTTATATAATTGCTTTGCATCTTCAGTGTCTGGAACACGGGCCACAGTCTGACCTTCCAGTAGCATTAACTTGAAAAGACACCTTTTAAATTATGATTTTATGTGTTTATAGCTCTTTGTTTATATGTTTAATACATACAGTATGTTGTATAAACCTTAGTGTTTTTCATTGTATAAAATCTTGCTAAAATTAATGATCTGTTGACTTGTTTGACAGGCTTCATTTAGAAATTTACATATTCCTTGAGCATATGAAAATGCTGGAGCCCACTGTGATGATACAAAGCTATAATCCCAGTGGATGCAAGAGTTTTTCACCCATGAGTTCAAAGCCAGCCTACCCTGAAACAAAACACTGAAGTATGGCTGTCAGAAGTTAGAACTAGAAGCAGCTCTGAGACAACCATCAGGTGGCTGGGCTGGGAGCAAACCTGAGACAATCCTTTCCTGGTGCCACTTAAGCCTGTTTGAGGAGAAGACAACACCCACGATGACCGCTGTCCTGTGCTACATGGTGTAGGTGGGGCATTGCACTAAGACCACTCTTAAGATGTGGCAACTGGCCTGACCCCTCGATGCTCCCGGAGACCGGATCATCAACCAAAGAATACAAAGGGAGGGACCCATGGTGCTGGCCACATATGTGGCTGAGGATGGTCTTGTTAGCCATCAGGGGGAGGAGAGGCCCTTGGGCTAGAGGGTGTTAGATGTCCCAATATAGGAGAATCCCAAGGAGGGAAGCCAAGAGTGGGTGGGTGGGGGAATGCCCCCATAGAGGCAGGAGGGAGGGAATAAGGAGGTTCCAAAGGGGAGATCTGGAAAGGGGGAAACATTTGAAATGTAAATAAAGTGTATAGATAGATAGATAGATAGATAGATAGATAAATAAGATGATCCTAGCCACCTCAGGTGCCACTAAGATGAGTAAGTAAGTGGTAGAGAGATAGAAAGATGTAAAAGCAGAATGATGTGTGCACAATGAAGAGAGACAGAACTGAGGACTCGAAGGTAGTGAGGAACAGCCTGATATGAGTAGCCAACTATGCGACTTAAGGCCATGATGTGGTTCTGGCTCATGCTACCACTGAGGGTCATGTCTGGGACCTGAGCCCTGCAGCAGCAGGCGTCTGATAGCCCTAAAGACCAGGTGTACATCAATGGCTGCTGTCTGGGGCCATGTGAATGAGGGCTGTGCAGAACTGGCCCCATCCCTCACTTGGGCATAATGGGAGAGCTATCCCTGCCCCATACCATCTACAATACTTGGTAGAGCAGGGCCCCACCTTGCCCAGGAAGCACAGTAGAGCTGGCCATGATGGTTGGAGGTGTGAATGAGCAGGCCCTGAATGTATGAGAGTGGGATATCCCTGTTACTTATCTGTTATGTGGTGGTGTGGTGAGGGAGAGATGCCCTACTGTCCCCTATCCCCAGGACAGCTGTCTCTGCTCTTTACTGGCTACAGCACTCAGGAGAGTGAGCCCTGTACCTTGCCTGGGCAGCACAATAGATCTGGCCCCAAAGACATGGGAGGATTAGAGTTGGCTCTGACCTTTGAGCTCTGACTATTTGGCATTTGGTGAGCAAGCTGGGACAGTGCTAGAGAGCTTGCCCTAGTAGTGTGATACTGAAGAGCTGGCAGTTGACCAGCTCAGATTCCATCTAGGCCCAGATCTGAGGATTTGAGTTTCCTCAATCCAACATCTATAGGATCTATGAACTGCAGGAGTGGGTGAAGGAGCCAGTTCTGCTGATGCAGGATCTCCAGGACACAGGACAACAATAGGATATCCAAGAATAGTTCTAGTGAGGACCCAGTATTGATAGTTTTATAGAAGCCAAAGGCCTCAAATTAGACCAATGACTTAATAGCAATGAACATTAGCAAGCCAAGAGCTTTGGACAGGGTGTATAGTGGGACACACTGTGAGGTACTGTAGCTCCTACAATGAGAACTATTTTTTTCATTGAGAGGGTCTTCCATTCAGCATCCTGTCAGCCCTCCAGCTCTCCTCTCTGCTCTGGTTTCAATAAGACTTGTGATGAATGAGAGAATTCGTAGGAGGCACAAGGCACCCTTCTTTTCTCTGAACCTTAAAGCAAACATTCATACTTGGCCAAACAGAAAAATATGTAAGTTTAGTGTTCATGACAGAAATGTATTATGTAATAACAATCAGTTCTTTGCTTCATGTGATACCATTTGAGCTCACTGCCCATATGTATGGTAAATTCAAATAGAGATTGTGTAAATACCTACTGTACAAAGATGTCAGCCAAGTATCCCTGGAAATTCTCAAAGCAAAGCAGTACAAGAAGAAACAAGGCTTTCAATTTAATTACATTGAAATTATTCACATTTAGCACAATAAAATGATGATAAAATCATATTTTCTTAAAATTTTTTGGAAGGAGGGGAAAATGCATGTTAAGGAAATAACTTGCCACTCAAAGAAAATCAACTTAAAATATTTCTCAAATATTGACTTTAAAAATTTCAATCCAGGTTTTATAAAATGATTAATCAATTAATATGGGGGGAAATATGATCTCTACTATTTGGCAGATGATGCCCTCTTATAAATACTGTAACTGTCGTAGAAGCAACATGCTCGTTTCAAAAGCATAAAAAAGAATTAACCAATGCATATGTGCCCTTTTTACTTTTCTGAGTATGGTAGTCTTTTGTTTAGTATAGTTGTCGCTGGGAAATGTTTAATAGACACAATGCTTTACACCGGTGGACTTGAACACCAACTAGTGTCATGCTCACAAACTTTGCAGCTTACCAGACTACAGCAAAACCAGATTTTCATCTTAACTTTTTATGGCCTCTTTCTGTTACTGAGGATAAAGACATTCTTTTTAAGCTTCTACTAAAGCAGCTGTCTGTGATGGTACAGGGCCACCCAGGAATCTCATGAGCAAATGCCAAGAGCATCACTAGATTGGAGACATCTTTTCCCTTAACATTTTTGAAAGACTTTGTTCATCTACAAAATAACATCTCATAAAGAATGCAAATGCAGTGCCTCAAGAAATGGCTTGTATTTTTTTTTTAACTCTCAAAATATGAAAAACCAGCAGACAAATGTAGTTGAAGTGGTTTACTTCTGAAACTTGGTAATGTGATCCTATTTTACACACACACACACACACACACACACACACACACACACAAACACACACAATGAAATTTCAGGACACAGAAATGTGAAATAAATGGATAGGCATATAGCCTAGTTGGGAGAATGTTTGCCTAATGCACAGGAAGCCACTATTTTGGTCTCCAGCACTGGGTGTGGTAGCATGTGCCTATAATCCCAGCGCCTGGGAGGTGAAGACAGAGGGAGCAGACCTTCAAAATCAAGCTTAACTACATAGCAAACTTGAAGCAAGCCTGGGATACATGGGACTTTGTCTCAAAGAAAATTAATAAAGTAAAAAGTAAGGTTCATTTATAACAACTCGGACATTTCCCATGTCTTAGAAAAAGAGATTCTCTTTTTATCACATTAGATATTCAAGTTCAAGCAATCTTTCTCTCTCTCTCTTTCTCTTTCCACCCATTTCATTCTCTCTCCATGCTAACAAAGATACCTATTATATTGCTTTATAAGAAACATATGGTTTGGCCTCTTTCTGAAGTATGTGACATCAGTGATGGTTGTGTGACTCCAAAATGTACTGACTTATTCAGCATAGAGTTAAATAAAAGAACTTTTGCCTACACTATGTCTTTGGCTTCAAAATCCATTTTCTAACCTTTGAAATTTCAGTAAAAATGTTCTCTCTCTCTCGTGTGCTCTCAGAAAAACCTCTCAGCAGTCACATTTCTAGCTTCTGGTCCTGCTTCTGTGACAGGGTCTCCTTGATAGAAGCTCTCTAACCAGATCAGAAGGCAGACCCCTGAGTCTCTGTGATCGTTTGCTTGGTGACCCCCTCAGAGAAGGGCAATGAATTGCTTGTTACTTTTCAAGTTTCTCAGAGACAGAGAGAATTTTATAAGCTCTCAGGAGATAGTTTTAAATGGGTTGTTTTTAATTCACTGAAAATGGTCTGTGGAAGATGACTTCTACATAATTGTACCCATGGTGGCTAACTAGTCTGTGTCTCTTTTTACCAAGTAAAGAGTTCATGTGCACACAGTTAGGAAGCACCTATGCATATAGATGTGGTTACCAATGTTTGAAAGTATTACCAAAAATAGGAACAAATTACATGGAAATGATGTCGTGTCAAGCAATTCTTTTTAATTGGTAACCCAGATCAATTATTTTAAGAATGGTAGACCATGTTAACTACACTGAATCACTGGAATAAGTATTCCAGAAAAATAATGTAGGTTACCAGAAAACAAGTGTTGCTCATGTTTACTAGGGGAAACGGCAGTAAGGTAAGATAGAAGATGGGTCAGGAGGGATAAGTCCATTTTCTATGGCCTCTTGAGCTATAACTAGTTTCTTAACATCCCCCTCAAAAGTTGAGGCTTTAAAATCATTTAGGAGATGTGCCACTTTTGCTTATGACTAAGAATGGTTTATTTTCAAAGTCCATGGCTAGTATATTTATTCATCTATCTATCTCTCTATCTCTTTATCTCTATCTATCTATCTATC
>JADRCH010000232.1:2256800-2277631 GCA_019843965.1 Rhynchomys soricoides | reverse complement strand
TCTATCATCTATCTATCTATCTATCTATCTATCATCTATCTATCATATATAATCTATCTATCTATCATCTATCTATCCTCTGAGCTCTGTTCACCCTCCTCTTCAAGTGCCTAAAGGCACTCATCTTTTATCTTTCACTGTCTCCAAAATTTTGCTTATTTGAAAACATCAGTTGAGATTATGCCATGTGTATACCTCTTAGAGCTGTCATACAGGCCCTGGATATTCTGTTTTGTTGGATTTGAGATTTATTTATATAACAAAGTGATCTGCAACATAAAATGTATTACCCTTCAATTTAGCAATCCTATATATTTACTGTTATAATATGCCTGTCATTGTGCTACAAGAAATCCTTCCCACTTATCTTTTTGTTATGGTTTGGTTTGGTTTGGTTTTGGCCAAACCAGTTTATGTCCTCAGTTCATATCATGGAACTCTTGAACTTACAGCAGCTGTAGTTGTCTACACAGCATCTGCAGAAGAATAAGCATTAAGCAGCAAGTCACAGATAAGTGCTTGTAGCTAATGGCAGTTCAGAGCACTGAGGCAGAGGAAGTTACTGTCTTTAGAGATATAGCCATTGGTGAGTTACTATTGTATTAGTCAACAAGTGCTACTCATCACCTTTCAGGTGTTACTAGTTAAACCTAGGAGGGTGCAAACACAAGCAATATTGGAAGAAAGAATTGAAAGTGAATGGGTGGGCAGAGTGGGCCAGTTGGTACGGAGGAATACAAGGAAGAAACAGAAGATTTGAGGAATTAGTGTGACCAGAACATGTCATGTATGAATATGAAATCTCAAAGAATAAGTGTCTTCCAAAGAATGAAGTCAGATTAAACATCCCATTTTATATTAAAACATGATTATTCTCATGGATAAAAATAATGTAGAAGTGGGTAGGCTGTGAGGCACTCTAGTTTTATAATTCAAAATTAAGCACCCAAGACATTTTAGATAAGACACTTGAGGTATTTAAGGAAAATCTAACATTAGCTATGTATATATCCAGGTTTTACATACTGGGGAGAGCATGCATGGGATCTTGAGAGAAAGCATTCAGGATAATTCTCAGAAAGAAATGGGTGCTGGGATGCCTGGAACAGAATGAAATAAAGAAGATCAACTCTTAGGGAGCTTAGGGAGAAAATGAGGCAAAGATTTCAGGCTCGAGATGCCCCCGGAGACACTGGCTATCACACAGCCATATGGGCTTGCCTCTGGAGTCGTTGAAGCAGAGGAATGATGATCTGCATTAAATCAGAGAAGGATACTTCTGGTACTGACGTGGAAATAAACCATGTCCTAGCAAGGATGGACAATTGGGAGAGTAAACAGGAGGCAAACAATTATGATGGCTTGGGTCTGACTGACAACCATAGAGTGTAATTAATTAAGAGAAAAAATGGAATTCAAAGAGAGAAAGCCAACAAGGTCTCAAACACAATCATAGGTAACTATGGAATGATAAGGAGGGAGAATGAGTTTTCCCTAGGGAAGAGAATGCCAACTGGTTTCTAATACAAGCGATCAGCCTTGAAAACATACATACAGGTAACATTATACAGATTGAACTATTTGTATGTACGTATTTAAGAATACACACACACACACAATAACAATGAGAACACAAATGTGAAAGAGAGTCAGAAGGGGTATGTGAAAGGGTTTGAAGGGAAGAAGGGAAGGGCCATGAACTGGCCTTCATATTGGAAGGTTATTTTGAAATAAGACACTAGTAGCTATAACAGGATGAGAAATAATCACATTTGTAATATTACTTTAATTAAATGTTTAAAGATTTTAGAATAAATAAATATTCTTATTTATCAGAACTATACGAAATGTAATCTCATTGAAGAAGCACTGTACACACTCTTATTTTGTTTCACTTTCAACTATTTTTCACAAGTACCTATTCTCATTTGTTTCTGAATTCTCAACAGATTTTATTTGTTTGATAGATTTTTACAAAAATGAACAAATAAATTCTTTTAACGTTTCTTGACTTTTCTGCGAAACACTTTACACATGTATATGATTTATGCTATCTTTAAGTTATATATTGGTGGAAATATTTTCCTTCTCTCTTTCTTTTCCTTTCTCCATATTTCGTTGCTAGTGCATGCCATAGTTTGTGCAACTGCTGATTTACTTATAATACCTTGGCTGTATAAATGACATTATCTATGTTGCTACTTACTATGAAACTGTAGTTTCTAGGTGATTCTTTGAGTACAAAGGGGTAAATGCAAATTCTCAAATTTGATGAAGGGATGAATTGATACTTTGTATCATTGTGTTAATGTCAGCATATTCACTGATAAGATAAGGATCCTATGATAGACATAGGGAATTATAAAATTGATTATACAGCTTATTGAAGGAGCAAGCAAATCAAAGGAAGAATATCATTGAAAAACAGAGATATTATGAGATATTGATAGTAAAATACACATTCTGTGTAATTTAAGATTTGTTTTGACATATTCATAGCCAGACAGATCACCAATGAAATGACCCTTTAAAATGAATGATCATGTGCCCCACTCAAAATAACTCTATTTCTTAAAACTATGCTATAGAAAAATTATTTTACATTTGTATAAGAAAATATGTGCAATATGCATAACAGTATTATTTAAAATAGCTCAAATCTATGGAAATCAAAAAAGATGCATTGTAATTGAAATATGCAAAAGTTGATGCATTTTTAATTTAACATATTTAGTTTATTATATTTATATTTTAATTTTATTGTTTTCAATACATCCTATTGTAGTTTCCTCTCCCTACACTCCTTCTAATCCCTACCTCCTCTCCTTTCTCACCCAGATCTACTCCTCTACTTTCCTTCAGAAAAGGACAATTGTCCCAGGGTTATCACTTGAACACAGCATAACAATATACAATAAGACTAGACACAACCCTTATATCAAAGCTGGGGAAGGCATCCCAGTAAGAGAAAAAGGGTCCCAAGAATAGGCGAGGAGTCAGAGATAACCCCACTCCCACTGTTAGGAGTCCCACAGAAACATAAAGCTAAAGTTCATACCATATATGCAGATGACCTAGCACAACCTTGATTGACACTTGGGTCTCTGTGAGCCCCTATGAGCACCGATTAGGTGGTTCTGTGGGCTGTATTCTCAAGGTGTCTTTCATGCTCTCTGGCTCTTACTATCCTACCTCCATCTCTTTGCAGGGGCCCTTGAAGCTCTGCTTAATGTTTGGCTGTGGATCTCTACACCTGCTCCCATCAGCTTCCAGAGGAAGCCTCTCTGATGATGATTGGGCACCAATCTATGACTGTAGCAGACTACCATTAGGAATCATTTTAGTGAATTTTTTTCTCTATTCTAGGTCTCTGAACTATCCAGCCTCAGGTTCCTGGTCATCAAAGCAATGCCAGATATGGCCTTCCTCTCATGGAGTAGGCCTCAAATTAGAGCAACCATTGGCTGGCCACTAGCATAAATCTGTCCCTCCATTGCACCAGTATACCTGGCAGGAAGGATGGAGTATAGAGTGAGGGTTTTGTGGCTGGGTTCCTGTCCCAGTCCCATGACTGGAAGCCTTAGAGTTCTCTTTGTTACACAGCCTTTCTGACTTTGTGCTTTGTTGCATGATTATTATTTTCTTAATAGCTAATATTTACTTATAAGTTAGTGCATACAATGTTTGTCTTTCTGGCTCTGTGTCACATCATTTGGGATGATTTTTTTCTAAATTCATCTATTTTTCTGCAAATTTCATAATGTCATTGTTTTTTAATTTAATTTTTTTACTTATTCAGTTTACTTTCCACTTACTGCCCCCCTTCAGGTCACTTCATCCCATAATCATTGCCTCATCCTCTTCTCTATTCTTTTATCAGGTGGGGCCCCCCTGGGTATTTCCCTACCCTGTTTCTTCAAATCTTTGTATGGGTGGGCACTTTCTCATTTGTGAGGCCAGACTAGGCAGCCCAGCTAGAACACATCCCAGGAATAGCCAACAGCTTTTGGAATAGCCCCATTCCAATTGTTGGGGCCCTCATGAATACCAAACTACACACCTGCTACATATCTGGAGAAGACCTAAGTTCAGCCTGTGTATGATCTTTGATCGGTGTTTGATTCTCTGAGAGCCCCAAAGGTCCAAGTTTGTTGCTCAATCCACTGTTTGGCTGTGGATGTCTGTATCTATTTGAGTCACCTGCTGGGTGGAGCCTCTCAGAGGACAACATGCTCCTTCCTGTCAGCAAGCATAACAGAGTATCATTAATAGTGTTAGGGATTGGTGCTTTCCCATAGGATGGGTCTTAAGTTGGGCTAGTTATTGTTTGGTCATTACTTTATTCTCTGCTTCATCCCGTGTCTGCTTTTCTTGTAGTCAGGATAAATTTTGGGTTGAAAGTTTTGTGGATGGGTTGGTGTCTCTATTGCTCCACTGGAGTTCCTGACTGGCTACATGAGGTGGTTTCTTCAGGTTCCATAAACCAATGTAGTAAGTTTCAGCTGAGTTGAATCCCATTGATTCTTGGGTGCCACCCTTATCTCAGGTCTCTATAGTGTCCTGGAGATGATACCCCCTACCTCTTCACCCCTGTCAGTTGCAAATTCCCATTCATTTTTATGGCCATTCCTAGACTTGATTTTTTCCATCCCTACTTTTAATACAGGGTTCTTAAATGCTTAATCCTCCCTTCTAGCCACCACACACAAGAAATAGTGGCAAAGAAAGGCTAGTAGGGTATGGGGAAGTAGACCTGTTTAGAAATTGCTCTTTGGCACACATCCCATCTGTGTTGTCAGGAAACATGCAGTTCAGTTTACAGGAATCAGCTTCAGCAGCTCCATCCATTCTCAAACACTTAAAGAATACCAGCTGTCCAGTTTGGTGGTGTTAGGATAGCAGCAGCAGTGACAAACACAGCAGAAACAGCCAGGCCTCTGCTGAATCAACACAAGTCAGTAGGAGAGGCCAGAGACAACAGGGTTGCCAGGAGAAGTACTCAGCTGTGCCTCTCTCAGCAAAGACTCAAGACCAATGAAGCTTTGCAAAGTTAGCTATGTAAGCAAGTCTCCTTTTACTGTCAGTTCAGTCTTATTTATACTTCTTCCAAACATCACATGTCCTCCATGTGTCTTGCCTCACCATGCATTTTGCCTCAGCATATAAGTCTGTCTTAGCAAAACTCCATGTGAGTCTGTATCAGCTGACATCACTCTGCCAATCAGCCTGAATCCAAACAAACATCAAGAAGCCATCAGAACACCACCAGAAGTATTTTTGGTATATATCTCTCTATGAAGTCATGACAAATGGAGCTCAACAATACAATATAAAGCAAACCAATACATGCATGCCACTGGCAAAGATTACTTCATCACATGTCTTTTCAAGTGCTTGCTTTAGAAAACATCATTTCCCCTGTGTCTGCTTCAGGAAAACACTTCTTCATGCGTCTGCCATAGCAAAAACCATACAGTACTACTGAGTTTCCAAAGAAACCATATGTTTCACCCAGCCATGTAGCCATCTCTCCTGTACTTCCCCACACCTGATTCTGAACCCCCCATTCCCTTCCCTCCCAGATCCCTTCCTCCATCTGCCTTGTATGACTATTTTATTTCCCCTTCTAAGTTCCTCATTGGGGCATTACTTCCTGCTTAGCTTTTTTGGGTCTGCAGTTGAGGGACATCTAGGTCATTTCCTGTTTCTGGGTATTATGAATAAGCTGCTCTAAACATAGCTGAGCAAGTGTCTTTGTGATATGATCAAGTTTCCTTTGGTTATATGCCCAGGGCATGATATAGGTGGGTCTTGAGGTAGACTGATGTTTAATATACTGAGGAACTGCCATATTGATTTGCACAGTGGCTGTACAAGTTTGCACTCCCACTAGCAATGTAGGAGTGTTTCCCTTGCTCCACACCCTTGCTAGCATGAGCTGTCACTTGTGTTATTGATATTAGCCATTCTAACAGTGTAAGATGGAATCTCAAAGTAGTTTTTATTTGTATTTCCCTGATGGCTAAGGATGTTTAACATTTTTTTAACAGCTTCTCAGCCATTTGAGTTTCCCTATTGAGAATTCTCTGTTTAGATCTATACCCCATTTTTAAACGGGATTATTTGCTTTTTTGGTATCTAGTTTCTTGAGTTCTTTATATATTTTGAAAATTAGCCCTTTGTCAGATGTGGAGTTGGTCAAAATCTTTTCTTATTCTGTTTTATTCTATTGAGTGTCCTTTGAGTTTTGGAAGCTTTTCAGCGTCATGATATCCCATTTGTTAATTGTTGATCTAAGTGCCTATATCATCAGTTCATGAATCTGTCTCCTGAGCCAATCAATGCGTTCAAGGCTATTCCCTGGTTTCTCTTCTATCAGTTTCGGCATGTCTGGTTTTATGTTGGCATTTGACCTATCACTACTTCTTTTATATATGGAAGACTGTGAAGTTAAATAAAAGAATTCAAAAGAAAACAGAGCCAATCTAGGTAAGAAGGAAATTATATATCACTTTCAAGGGATAAATGGTTAAAACACAGTAAAGGTCAAATACAAGAATAAAAATAAGGCCAGGCAGTGGTGGCACACGCCTTTAATCCCAGCACTTGGGAGGCAGAGGCAGGCAGATTTCTGAGTTCGAGGCCAACCTGGTCTACAGAGTGAGTTCCAGGACAGCCTAGGCTACACAGAGAAACCCTGTCTCGAAAAACAAAAACAAAAAAACAAAACAAAACACCCAAACAACAACAAAAAAAATATAAACATAAGTTAGGAAATACTAATCTGGTAACAGTCAATAATGCAGTCCTAAAGCCAAACATTTAAGACATTTAGATAGGCTAGCTAGGCAGAGATGAGAGGAACCATTGTCTGACATAGAAGACTGAGTTTGGTAAAAGAGAACAACTGTAAACTTTCCTATAGCTTCAGTGTGTATTTCCATGTATAGCTTAACAATTTATAAATGCTGTCAGGGACTAAAATGTATCCACCTCCAAGTATATGTTAGAGTCCTAACTCCCAGTGCAACTATATTTGGAGCTAAAACCTCTAAAAAGGTAATTAAGTAAAATGAGGCCATTAAGATGGCAGTAATCCAGTATGAGTGATGCCTTTACTGGAAGAGAAAGAGACATTAGGGATGGGACACGGAGAGAAAGGGCCAGCTGAAGACATAGTGAAAAGGCAGACAACAAATCAAGGAGAGATGCCTCATTAGAAACAGAACTGATAATTGGACTTGGAGCTCAAGCCTGCAGAACTGTAGAAAGACTACTTACCTTTTAAATACACCAAGCTGGTCTTGTTTTTGACTGAGGATGCTCAGTATACTATTGGCAGTCTACATAATAAAAAGTAACATAATTGAATAGAATTCTTCAGTAATGTCTGTTACCCCTCTGCTGCTAAGTCGTGGGTTCTATTTTCTACTTAGACAAGGTGAAACATAGCAACAAAGAAAAAATTATTAAAAGCAGAAAACAGATACCTAAATGTATGCTCTCATAATTCCTGTATTATATTGTACTGGTGTATAGAGAAAGCCCAAAGAGTTGTAGGTAAAGCTGTAATAAGAAGTGAATACAGCCTTAATGCTATTACTCAGAAATCATGCTGTTTACTAATAACAAAGTGAAGATAACTTAAAATAAAAGGGAACCATTTCATGTCTATACTTTATTACAAAGAGATTATAAATTAAAATTAGAACATTTATAATTGTACTATATCATTAAATATCTACATAGAAATATAAAAAAATCTATAAACAAACAACAAGAATACATGTCTAATGAAGAGTATTTAGAATAAATTTTAAATTCCTAATAAGTTTGAGAATATATTGTGAATTAAATGGCTCAATTTTACATATATATACATATATATATGGCAATTCTTGTGCACACTTTAAAAAACACATAAACATTATGAACAGCCAACAGTGTTAAAGAAGATGAACAGTACACAATGACTTTATTATATAACAACATAATATAAGACTCAGAAAGCAACAGAATGATAAACACAAGGTAAATGGGCAAACAAGTCAAGAGAGGTTCATATACACAAGACTCAGCTGAAGAGCAATATAGCTCTTCTCCATAAAAGACTACTACATATTCTAATGGAAAATGAATTTTGCTTATTCCTCACACTGTACAGGAAAAAAAAAAACAGTTGCCATGTGAATGTGAGTGATAAATTGGTGGAAATGTCAACATGAAATCAGGAGAAAATCTTTCTGATCTTAGGATAAAAATGTCTTAAATGGAGGGATATTATGATAGAAGAGGAAATAAGATTAAGGGTGATTATCAAAATTTAACAAGAGGAAGACAAAAGAAAGAGGATCAGGGGATAGGAATAAAGGGTATGCAAATGAGCAATAACTATATACTTTGGAGAAAAATAGACACTAAATAATACTAGTATGGTGCTGGAGAGAGGGCCTATTAACTACAATTGGGGAACTGTCCAGCAGTACTTGAAAAGGGTGAGGATAAACTTACCATGTGGCTAAGAAAGTCATGAGTTTATCTAGCCAGGAAAATTCTACACTGGGAGAGCTTCAGATTCATGTGAGATCATGATTACACATGATCAGGATCAGGATCAGGAGAGATCACATGACAAGTTGGATAAGAGGTAAATGGGCACCAACAAAGACAACAGGGTTTGTGCCTCTGTCATCTCTCACTGGGTAGAAATGACCAATAGAGATAGTGAGTCTTTCCTGTTCACTGATGTTTTTGCATAATTTGTAGCCCTACCTGGCATCAGTAGAAAAGCTTAGGAAGTATCCTTGGGATGGATGGATGAAAATGATATATTCACTCTCCTTGTTTTATCATTAGCATGACTTTGTTCTTAGAGAATTCCATACATAGGTATATACATATGTATGTATATATGCATATGTATATATATGTATATATACACATATCATATAACTATGTATATGCATATGCATATGTATATATAAAACAAATTTTGATCACATATACCCTTCAGTTTTCCCAACTTCTCCCAGACCACCATCCCTGATTCATATCACCTTTATATTTTTCTTTATAACCCACTGAGTTCAGTTCCTTTTACTCGTGTACATGGGCATAAGGCCACATGCTCAATCATGGGCAAACAATGTGAGAGGGCCACATTCCTGGAGAAAATTGTCTCTCCTCAGTAGTAATCAATTCTCAGTATCTTTTAGCCTCTGAGACTTGTGTGCCTCTGCCTGTTCGGATGATGACTCTCTTGATCCCTGGCTGCCATGACTCCTGAGTGTGCTAGCCATGCTGTGGTCAGAAGACAAGTTTTGAAGCAGTGTATCACTATATATAATTACTCATGTTTTTTCGTGGTCCAAATATTTAGAAAATAACAGATTCTAATCTGCAATCATATTTTATTTTCATTAGTCTTATATTATGCATAATAATGTGTGTGTTGTGTATGTATTTGTGTGTGTATGTATGTCAGAATAGTGTATAAATATTATAGTTTTAGTTACAGGTGGTTGTAAACCACCTGATGTGGATGCTAACATAGTAGACTGAGCTTCTCTGGAAGAAAAATGTTTGAACTGCTGAGCCTTTCCCCACCCCTCAAGTTGCAGCCTCATATTCTACTTTAGTAACAATCTTAATTTTTGAGATTATTAAGTTATTGCATAATCTCCCCTCTCCATCTTCTTCCTCCAGATCTCCCTTAGGAACATGTTCTTAAAGTGCTTTAAGTGGAGTTTATGTTTTACAAATACATGTGCAAAAGTAAAACAATAAACTAGTCCTATGTATGGAAAATTTCCTTGCCAAGGGTCCCACCCTGGCATATAAGGATATAAAAGCCACTGAGATGCTTTATGATTTACCTACTCTGTTTATCATTTCAGGTCCATCTAAAATTGATTTTCATCGAAACTGTTTCCATTTGGAAACTATGGACCGCATAAGAAACCAGTATTACATCACACATGCTTGGGAGATGCACCATTGATAGGTTGGGCTTACTATCCCTGGTCAAGGCAGAATGATTGTAAGAGGCTCAACTAATAAAGGAAATGCAGTATGCAGAAGAGTCCATACAAATCATTTGCTTGTGACAAGATGATATCTCAAAGCTTCATGATATCAAAAGAGGCTTTGAGAGAAGAAAGAAGAAGGAAGGAAGGAAGGAAGGAAGGAAGGAAAGAAAAAGGAAGGAAGGAAATTGATAGGATTTATATGGAACTGACAGAAAAGGTTCTCTTATTTTCAGTTACCATAAAAAACAAACAAACAAACAAACAAACAAAGCAAGCATATGAGCAGAAGAAAACTTCCCCATGGCAATGAAGGGGTCTGATACCTTTAGCATCATCCCTGGTAGTTCTTACTTAAAACAGAAAGGACAGATGTTTTTATAGCCGTAATAAAACAAAACTGAGAGCAGTTGGAGAATCATCACTGGCTGCTCCCATACCTGAGTATTGGGTGTGTGTCTGTGAAAGCATTTGCTGGTCTGATAAATGACTCCTTTTTTTTCCCTTTCCCCATAATGTGACTTAGAAATTGGTCCCAGAATTCCTTGTGTATTCCCAAGCTCAATATTGCCTTCTCTGAGAGGTGACTCCAGCTACAGTCAGGAGCCATGCCTTCCTTTGAGATGAATTATTTTTAATAACAAATTTCCCAACTGAAAGAAATGTTCACTCACTAAGCATTACACGAACAAGTCGTAGCTAATTCTCTATAGTGAAAGCACCATAAAAGATAGATGCATATACATCCTTTCAGCTAAGGTGGTGCCATAAAGCTGTGTTACTGATGTGTTGAATGTTCTTGCAGTGATGTTTAGGATTACACTAATACAATTTAGAGACATTTTGCTACTTTCTACCTTTGCAGGATGCAACACTAAAAGAAATCATTACAATATATTACTGAAGATAAAACTGTTAGGCTGTAGCAATTTTAATAGTGGTGAACCTAGGCCAAATATCGAAGCTGGCATTTACTTTATTGCATTCAATGTCTCTTGTTTGAAGGCTCTCAGTAATGAAAATTCAAATGAAAGTCATACTGATCTTTATTGATATAATCTCAATAAAGTAAAACCTCAATAAAAAATTTAGGTTACCTTATTTAATGAGAAGGCAGGAAATAAAATCATTCTGGAAGACATTTTTAAATGGCCAATCAGGTGTGGTTTAACAATCGCCTGGATATTTTTATTGTTTTGGAGATTGCAATGTGCATTTTGAGAAGTGTTTTGAGACTGGTTTGGTGTACAGAGTACTTCATTATCATGATTATAACATGCTACTGTACAGCTATTGTGCTCAAATAATTCTAGAATGTTCTGTAGGATTTCTGAAGAATACACTGGTCTCATATCCACACATGGCCCAGTGTTTCCCTTCAAATCTCTGTATGGTAGCAAAAAATATTTGGTAAGAATATTGATTGTATATTAAAACTTCTTGAGAGAGATATTATTTTACCTCATTTTACTTGTATAAAAAGCTGTTTTGGGATATAAGCAATTAATTCTTGCTTTAGATGCCCCCTTGTTCTGGAGAACTGTTTATGAATTTAGAAACAAAATCACATGACTCATTAGTAATAGTAGTTATTTACCATTTGTATATATTTATATATGTATCATATCACAAAATTATATTAAGACTTTTTCATAAATAATTTGGAAAATACATATATGTACATATTCTATATACTAACTATACTAAAATATATATTTTATAACAAATAATCTGAAATATAACTATATTCTATAATTGAAATATGTTTATATTTATTCTACTTAATATACTGATCATATATTCTGTTTCCTAATCATGGTGATGCTATTAACAAAATTAAAAGTCAATGCTTGTCCACTGAAACATTAGAAAAAATATTCAACTACCAGTTAGACTTTTACACATTGTCTATCAAATTGATGATTTGACTTACACTAATTATTGGCTGCCATTGTCCTGTGATGGTGTCCTCAGTAATATTGATGCTCTACAGGAATTCTTTTTGCCCTTGTGGATATTCTTTCTATTCAGTTTATCCACAAATGGGGTGTGAACAGACTCCAGTATTCTAAAACTAGACCTTTATCATGAAATGCAAAGGCTTTTCCCCTAACTTCGCTGGACAACACCCCTTGGGTGTCTTATTAATTCCTAGGGATTAGTCATGTGAAGTCAAAGTTATTATTGTGATTAATGTTTAAAATAGATGCCACAGTTTATTACTTTACTTGACAACTGATTTACAAGGAAGGGTCATCCCGCCCAGTATTCTTAGAAGAAAGGTGAACTATCTGTACCTCCATGTATGCCACTAGAATATAATCATAGTAGCAGTTTCACCCCTATACCCAGGTTACCAGATTTATCTAATGAAGCACAATATTCATGATTAACTTGGATACAGACTTATCATCGATTCCCATAACTGGTTGTTGATTTGTCTATTATTAGACTTGTCAAATCATTTGCTGATGTATATCATAGGATATTCATGATGTGATATTTGAAAAATACAATACGTCCTTACTATCCTAGATGATATGTAACCATACATTTTTATTTTATGTGGGAATCTCAATTCCAATGTCAATTTGTGCACAAGCTGTAACATTTGTAGATAGCTGAAGAAGGAAAGAAGATATTTGTCTGAGGTATTACGTTTTGTGGCCTATACCTCAAGTCAGGTTAGTTGGACTAAATAAGCCTCAAGTTTTACTGACTTTATCTTGATGGTGATTTGGATGATAGCTATGCAAACTGTACTTAAGAGTTTACTAATTATTCAGGAGGAATTTTACCTTCCCTTCCACATATATAACAGTGCTTTTCTTGTTGATCCAGGAATAGAGAAGCAAAACTTCCTGTGTCTGACTAACACCCAATTAAACTCCATTACAATGAACACTTATATCACATACAGAAACCAAAAAGATGTAAGATCTGTCTTGGCCCTTAACTTCTGTCCACATAGCAGTGCTGATTCTAGTGTGAATTGGATAGGAGACAGTTGTTTTCAAACTGGAATATATGAGTTAACATGAGCACTTAGCTTAAGGGTCTTTCATGCCTTTATTGAGGCTTATTTACCATTTCATTTCCTTAATAAAGGGCCACTTGCAATTGCATCATCATTAATTTTTTCGATTCAAGGTTTTGTGGTTGCTTGCACACTGGTGTCATTTGTGAGTCTTTACCGTAACTGAGTCACTGTCTTGGTGCATGATTGATGGACTGCATGATAAGGACAGAAGAAACTGTGATTTGAATTCAGACAATAAACTGCCAGGCTTGCACCTCCTCTCTGTGCCACAAGAAGAAAGAAAGTTCAGCTTCCCACCACAAGCAACCAAGTTATCGTCCAATGCTCTAGACAATCAGTTTTGTAGGAACACTTTCCTCCTGTTTTAATATCAGTGGCTTTAATACCCATAGGACATCCATCGTTTCAACTGATTTCTTCCTATGCCTTTATCTTATTTGAGGAGGTAACCAGGTCCTTTTTAATGGTTCCCATTTTAAGATGGAAACCTTTGAACAGTGAATTGATATTTATAGTTGATTTCTACTATACTTTTTTTTACAGTTGTTAGATGTTTATCTTCTCATTTTGCAGAAATTTCTACTTTCTATCTTGTGGGTTCATTTACTTCAGCATCTTTTGTAAGGTTTTAATTTTAATAAAATACACATTTCGATTGCTTCCAATAATCATGCTTTTATCAGTATGTGAAAAATTAAGACTCAATAATAAAACTCAAAAATCATAAGAGTCAAAATCTCCTGAATATCTCCTGAATTTTTCACCAAAAATATTACAAATTTTTATATTTTATATTTGGTCTATGTTTCACTGTGGTGTGTGTGTGTGTGTGTGTGTGTGTGTGTGTGTGTATGCATGCATGTGTGTGGTATATGTAAGTATATACTGTAAACATTACTCATCTCAATGAATTTCCTCACAATATGCTCATAATCCCAGCACCATCTTTGAAAGGTGATTTTTTTCTATTGGTTTATTTTGTTCCTTGTTAAAAAGCAGTTATAATATGAGAAAGTAGAGTCTATGCATTCAGTTATAATATGAGAAAGTAGAGTCTATGCATTCAGTTATAATACAAGAAAGTAGCGTCTATGCATTCAGTTATAATATGAGAAAGTAGAGTCTATGCATTCAGCTATAATATGAGAAAGTAGAGTCTATGCATTCAGTTATAATATGAGAAAGTAGAGTCTATGCATTCAAGAGAGAGCAAAGGGATAGTGTAAGGGAGGGGATGGCGTAAGGAAAGAGGAAATAATGTAATCACATTTTACTTTCATAAAATAAGAATCAACACACACAAACATATATTTGAAAAATTTCTGTTGACTACCTGTTTGACAGATTATTTCCAGAAGCAGTGGGATCAATGGAACAGATGTTCCTTCGTTCTAGGTGTCTTGTCTTTCAATATCACATTTTTCGACTACATCTCTTGTGTCTGCACAATATAGTGAAGGTGGGTAGTAATAACTCCCTAAATGAGGCTTTTATATTTTGCTTTCTTATTTAGCTATAGCACAAGTCTGTAAGTATGGATGGATTAATCTGCTGTATTGGATTGTACTTGATCCACACTTTCAATTTTCTATTCCAATAGTTCCTTGTTGATTGGATAGAGTATTCCCAATACCTCTGAATATAGTTAGTTATGAGTATTCTCAAGGCTCAGAAAGCTATTATAATCATAATGATAGCTCATGACAGCAAGACAACACAGAATGAAATTAGTAAAGGAAAGAAGCACATATGGCATGATCCTTGGAGGACCTGGTACCATCTTCCATATGTGTTCTCTTAATGGAATCTCACAGATGGACTTAATTTTCTGAGCAGCACTGTGTGATGTGTGACAATATTTGCCACCTCTGGAATGACACCAGATCCATGGTATCCAATGATTTTGATGTGAGTCATACATGCATACAGTTCCTGTATGACAAGCTTTAGCAAAATACCCATTCCCTGATCAAAAATGGTTCATCATAAATCATATTTGTAAGCACAAATTATGTAATCGATTTGGTACCAAGGAGTTCAAGGTCTCAAGAATATAAATATTGATATGTACTATGAACCTATTTTAGCATAAACTATATAATAACTGTGTATATCATAGCCC
Source organism: Rhynchomys soricoides (assembly GCA_019843965.1). Classification (NCBI taxonomy): domain Eukaryota; kingdom Metazoa; phylum Chordata; class Mammalia; order Rodentia; family Muridae; genus Rhynchomys; species Rhynchomys soricoides. The sequence goes on along the minus strand of JADRCH010000232.1, from coordinate 2,262,444 downwards.
CAGGCCCCTGGTACTGAAAACTACCTTATCAAGGACAATATTCCAAGAGTTCAGCACTTGTGTCTCAGGAGACAGTCAATTGCAACATCCTAATGATAATGCTTTAGTCTGGAAATCAAGACACAGCACCCCAGGCCCTTTGAATTAACTTTTCATGTATCAGCCTTTTGTATATTATACTGTATCCTGTAACTTTGCAAGTATTATTAGCTCCAAGAATGTTATTTTGTTCCTTTTTGGTGTTCTGTTTAGACATCTGTGAAAAAGTGTTTATTAATTCCTTTTGAATTTGTATCCCTCTGTTTCCCGTTGTTGCCTTGTGCTTCTGAGATTTCTGGCATATGAAATGGGAGTGGTATTGGTACATTGTGACTTGTGCCTAGTTAAGAGGAAAATCAAATATTTGTCTTTTTCATGCTCAATTTTGAATTTTTTTTGCAGGATTTTGCAAGTGATGTTTATCAAGTTGAAGAAGTTGTTATTTCTTTTTAAAAAATCGTCATTGTTTTTCTTTCTGATGCCTAGAATCTGAATCCAGCAATCTTTAGCCTGCTAGGTAAGAGCTTTACCAATGAGCAACACTCCCACTCCTAATCACAGACCATTTTAACAAGAAAGCATGATAATTTTATTAACACATTTTCTAAATCTGTCGATACGATCAAGTGATATTTTTAAATTTAGCTTGTTTATGTCATGAGTCAATCAATCATCAAGAATTGTTGATGTCATCTTACAAAGCAGGAATAAATCATCTTTGGTCATGGTACATAACTTTTTCATACAATTAGATAGAAATTGCTAATAATTTTAGTTTTCCTTTTGTGAAGTCAATGATTAAACATTTAGCCTTAAGCATTTAAGTAATTTATGGAAATATTAACTATTATCTGTTTTCTCCTATAATTCTCTATTTGGTTTTGGATTCAGAACAGGGCTGATCTGAGGAAATGTGTTCTTTTGGGTCTCCTTACTGGTAAAGTTTATTGAGAATTTTTGTTTTTTAATGTAAATCTTTGGGAGAATTCATCAGGGAAATTTGGCCTGGAACTTTATTTTTATTAATTATACATTAAATAGATCTTAAATAGGTGAGGATTTACTCATGCTATTTTTTTCCTTGATTGGGTTTTAACAAATTGAGCATTTAAAGGAATTGATTCATTTCTTCTGGGTTATTAAATATGAAGGCAATGAACTGTCCACAGTATTTCTCTATCATCCTTCTGGTTTCCTAAGATTGCAGTGAATGAATGGACCAACTTTATTTGTTATACTGGTAATATTTTATTCTACTATTAAAGACTCTGGCTAGAAATATAAAGATTTTAAAAAATGTACTAAATTGACTTTATTTATTGGGTGCTGTAGGGCATGTGGGCTGTGCTACCAGATGGGCTTGGAACTAGTGAGGTGGAGCTTGCTTAAACCCTGGGAATCACAGAGATTTGAGACAGCAGGAGGGTGACTGCTCCCTCTCTGCCTCCATGCCTTCTCTGGAACATGTAACCAAGAGACCAGACCCTCAGTCACATAACACATGGAATGCCTCTCCATGCTAATGAGACATTTCAATAACCTTAGCCTTCAGCCAATGGCTTTCCTTTCCTGGATATTCTTACACCCTTTCCCAAAGTTATATAATCATTGGTTCATGCCAAATAAAGTGAATGTGTTCACATCCACCATTAATAAGTTTCCATGTGGGTCCCCCAATAACTGGAGCAGGGCTTGTTTCTTAAGCTGTAAACTGACTGTGGAATCCACTCCCGAAGACAGCTGCCTTGTCTGGACTTAGTCAGAGAGGATGACCGTTAACCTGCAGAGAGTTGATATGCCATGGTGGGGGATAACCAGGGGGCCCCACCCTCTCAGAAGCAAAATGGAGATAAGTGGTGGAGGGAATCTGTGAGGGGGTGAGCAGGAGGGGTCAGTATTTGGGATGTAAATAAATAAATAAGTAAGTAAATAAGAAATAAGAACAGGCTAAGATGGTCTCAGAAAACTACTTCATTAAACATTGCCAAGGGGAAGGGCTTTGTCTAAATGAGCCTTAACACTAAGACTCAAGAAGAAGGCTGTTTCTCCTGCCTCTCTGGCACTCACATCACTTGGTCCAAACAAGAGCAAGATCCTGCTCATCCCAGGCCCTGATTTCCCCTTCCAGCCTGGCATGCAGTGGTGCTCTGTTTCCCTGAAGAGAGATGAGGACTGCAGACTCCAGTTCAGGACTGAGCTGGTATATGAACCATGTCTGGATATTGCCAGAAGAGAGGCAGAACATGGAGCCACAGGCTCTGAGTGTGTGTGTGTGTGTGTGTGTGTGTGTGTGTGTGTGTATGTGTGTGTGTCTGTGTCTGTGTCTGTGTGCTGGTCAAAGGACAACTTGTAAGAGTCGGTTCTCATCTAACATGTGTGTTTCATTAAGCTTGGCAGAAAGTACCTTCATCCATCAAACTACCTTGCTGGTCCAAGATTTATTATTTTTATCAGTATTTTAAAACAAAGGTTTCCATTTTTATTGTTTTTCTCTATTTATTTCTAATATTTGCTTTCAGTTTTTCTTAGTTTTATCATTTAGTTTTGTAGCTAACCTTTCTCTATTTCTTGAGGGTTTTTGGATTTATAATTTCTTTAGAACTACATGTGTTGTTTTCAAACATTTTAAGAAATTCTATCAGTGATAGTTGTGTTATGTATTGATATTTAATTCTATTATGATCTGAGGATAATTACTATTATTTCTGAACCTTTAGTTTTGTTCTAGTATTTGTTTGATTAATTTAGTTCATTTTAATAAACTTCTTTAGTTTTAATTTAACATGTCATGTGACACTTTAGGAAACACATTCCAATAATTATAATTACTGAAATGCTGAGAGCAGTGATAAAGAACTGTTCAAGGTATTGGATTTTCAAACATTGATGGATTGTTTGCACATGTTAGATTTTGGGGATCTGGGAAAGGAAAGATGGCAGTTCTCCTATTTAATAACACAACAAGCATAAATGAATTAATTGTAAACTGAGATATGAAGTGGAAACTCACGGTTTCTTATGAAAGTCAGTCGTGTCAGACAGCATTTCTCTGGGGCAGACATGTGAAGGAGTGATTTTCTGAAGCAGATGCAGGTAAAAGCATGCTAATCTAAAGCAGATATGTGACAGAATATATCAGGCCGATTGGCAGAGTGATGTCAGCTGATACAGGCTCAGGTGAAGTTTTGCTAAGACAGACTCACATGCTGAGGCAAGACACGTGGTGAAGCAAGACACATGGAGGACACGTGATGTTTGGAGGTAGTATAAATAGGACTCAACAGTCAGTGAGAGGAACTTGCTTATAGAGCGAGCTCTGCAATGCTGTTTGGTCTTCTGTCTTCACTTATCTTTGATTGAGGCAGGTCAGAGAACTTCTCCTGGTGGTCCTGGTTAGTCCTGTTTACTTGTGCCAATTCGGCTGAGGCCTTGCTGTTTCTGCTGGGTCTTGCCACACTGCTGATTTGTGTCTGCTTTCTGGACACTACTGGACTGGACTGCTGGTATATTCGTGAAATATTTGAGAGTGGATCCAGCTACCACGTCTGACTCCTGTGAACTGAACTGCTGTTTACCTAACAATGCAGATGGGATTTGCTCCAAAGGACTATTTCTAAACAGTCCCACTATCCCTGTATCCTAAGAACCTTTCTTTTCTACTACCTGTGGTGGGCGGTGGGCTAGCAGGGTGGCTAAAGCATTTGAAAACTGATATTAAAATTAGAGTTGAAAATATCTAAATCTACAAAGATAGGGTAGGGTAACTACTGTTATCCACCCCACTGTTATGTAGCAGAAGAAAGAGAAATGATAATGAGGAATGAGTAAAGTAGAAAAAAATATGTTTTGTCATTTAACCCTTGTTAAGTTATAATTGATTTTTAACTATTTGAATAGCAGTGAAAATAGATATGCATGTACTTACATAGCAAATATATTCACGGTGATTATAAATTTGATAGAACATCAAAATTATTTTGCTACTTGTACTGGCTGGTTTTGTGTCAACTTGACACAAGCTGGAGTTATCACAGAGAAAGGAGTTTCAGTTGAGAAAATGCCTCCATGAGATCCAGCGGTAAGGCATTTTCTCAATTAGTGATCAAGGGGGGAGGGCCCCTTGTGAGTAGTACCATCTGTGAGCTGGTAGTCTTGGGCTCTATAAGAAAGCCAGCTAGGCAAGCCAGGGGAAGCAAGCCAGTAAGGAAACATCCCTCCATGGCCTCTGCATCAGCTCCTACTTCCTGACCTGACCTGCTTGAGTTCCAGTCCTGACTTCCTTTAGTGATGAACAGCACAGTGGAAGAGTAAGCTGAATAAACCCTTCCCTCCCCGACTTGCTTCTTGGTCATGATGTTTGTGCAGGAATAGAAACCCTGACTAAGACACTATTCAAACAAAATTGCACTCCAATTTCATTTAACAATATGAAATCAGGTAAAATAATGATCTAGAAATACATAGAAAGATACTACATTTTGAATAAAATTTTATCATACATATATAAATAAATGATTCAGTATTGGTATACTTATCTGTGTAATTCATCACCACATTTGGTTTTTTTCTGCTGTACACAATTAATATTTTGTTTTTTATTAATGATATTTAACTTTTATTATCTGACCACTTTCTTAGAATACAAGGAACAAAACCCAAGGAAGTCTTTTCAACGACTATTGGATAGCTCATAAAACTGCACAGAAGTACTCATACATACATATAGGGAAATGTTCATTCACATAAAATACAAATGAAGAAAGCTTTTTTTTAAGTAAAGATTTTCTTTTAGTGGTAGAGATTTTGTTATTTAATATGGGAGGTATATAAAGGAAAGTTGATGTTATGGATTGGACATAAAATATCCCCTGAGAATACATTTATTTTAAATGAGAATTTGGTTCCCAACTTGAGGTGCTTTAGGGAGATACCTAGATCCTAAGAGTGCTATTATTAATGATGGATTAATCTCTCTTTTTTAAATTTATTTTTTAAAACAGTAGGTACTACCATTTAAGAGAATAAAATGCAATATGATAAAACAAAAACCATCCCATCAAAGTTAGACAAGCCAAAACTACAGAAGTGAAAGAGCCCCAAGAGAAAGCACAAGAGTAAGCAACATATTACCTCACACATTGGGAGTTGCAGAAACATACTACAATAAAAGCTATAATGTATACGCAGAAGATATTGTGCAGGCCGTTACAGGTTCTAGGCTTGCTGCTTCATTCTTTATGAGTTTATATGAAATTTATTCAGGTGTTTCAAAAGATGTTGTTCCCCTGGTGTCCTCCATTTCCTCTGGCTCCTGCAATGTTTCTGTCTCTTCTTCCCCTGGGTTCCCTGAGCTCTGAGTGAAGAGATTTGATGGAAGCATCTTATTAAAAGCTGTCTGTTCCAAGGCCTCTGTCTCTGCATAATGTCTCATTGTGGGTTTCTGTATTTGTTCCCAACTCCTCCAGTAGGAAGCCTCTCTGATGTTGCCAAGAAATGAGATTGCTCTTCATAAACTGAGAGCAAGCAAGAGGAAAATATCTGTGGCATCCTGTGTTCTTTTGCTAATAGTGTTACCAAAAAAACCTGTTTGCAGTGTTCTGCAGGC
>JADRCH010000232.1:2035476-2256790 GCA_019843965.1 Rhynchomys soricoides | reverse complement strand
TTGCTAATAGTGTTACCAAAAAAACCTGTTTGCAGTGTTCTGCAGGCAGGCAAAAGGAAGCCCCAGCTGTATTTGATTGGCAGTAAAGAATTGCCATACAGCCAATGACTGGGCAAAGAGAGATGGGGCCGGAGCCTTAGATCATTGTATAGGCAAAGAAAAGATGCAGAAGGAGGAAAGGGGAATTGCTTTGATGGTGGGTGAGAGACAGACAAATTTAGAGCTGTAGAAGGGAGATCATCCAAAATGTATTAGTAAAGGGAAAGCAGACCCAAGATGCACCCCCAGAAGTGTCCTGGGCAGCAAAGACCAATGGCCTTCACAGAAAGTAACAGGGCAGCAAAGTTAAAAGTAGCTTTAGAAGGTGTTGATAAAGAAGTACTAGAGGGAAGGGCATGCTAGCCACTACGGGAGACTTAGAAGTAAGTGCCCAACCATTGAGCTAGTAAAGCATGTTAAAAGATAAGCTAATGTGTGTGTGTCTTTCATTTGCTGATCCAAAAATAGCTCGTGTGACCCACCAGGAACCAAAGCAGTGTAGCAAAATCTTCCACTACAAATATCTAAACAACTCATTGAACATGGAGAGGTTGAGCTGTGTAAAACACTCACCCCCACGTTCTATTATCTCTAATATGAAAAGGTACTCTGGAGGGTATCAAAAGAGAAATTTATATACCAACTCAGTCACAAAGTCTTGGATCTACAATGTTATCTTACCTGAAAAATATGCTAGGGCAGTGGTGACACTAGGTTTATGGGAGTAACCAACCGTGATGACTATTCCTGGTTGTCAACTTGACTACATCCGAAATGAACTACAATCCAGAAATGGAGGGCACACTGTGATCCAGATCTTGAGGCTGGAAGACACAGGGTTTTGACCTGGATCTTGACATAGAGATCTTCAGGCATAGTGGCCATGAAAATCTTAGGCCCAGGTCAAGCAGTACATGCCTTTGATACCAGGAGACTGAGGCAAGCAAATCTCTGAGTTTAAGGTCAGCCTGGGACAAAGTAAGTTTTAGATCTACACTTTTAATCTGGGCCACACCTTCTTCTGGAGGCCTACATAAGGACACTGGAAGAAGGAAGATTCACTCTTCTTAGACTGCTTGTACTTACTTGTCAGCACATCTGTTGGAACCTAGTTCTACAGAAGACCAGTTTAAGAAACTAGCCTCATGGGACTGAGCAACTACTACTAGATTCTTAAAATTCTCATTCACAGCTGCTCATTGTTGGATTAGTTGGACTACAGACTGTAAGGCATTACGATAAATTCCCTTAATATGTAGAGACATTACATAAGTTCTGTGACTCCAGAGAACTCTGACTAATATACCAACTAATGTCTGATGTGACTTAAGGCCCACTCTATGAGAAAGATTCCATACCTGATACTGCTTGGTGATGAAGAACCTGAGCCAAGATAGCCCAGGGACCTAGGGTTAAAACCAAATACTACTACTGGTCTATGAAAAAAAAACAGTAGGAAAAAAATGACCCTAATCATTTAGGGTCGTTAGGTTAGCTTTAAGATCCAGAGGATTAGGAGATTAGCTGTGAGATAGTCTCATAATATCAGAAGCTATACCAGCAAACTCTCACCAACATGACTTGCAAAGCATGAGTTGAACAAGAATGACATGCCAAACTGGGTAGAGAAAAGCCTACAAGATCTCAAGCCTTCAGAAAAAACACCACAGGCACCTGTGGAAAGCTGGGAACAGAAGAGGGGGCCCTCTGCACAGAAAGGCACAGCAATTGGTTGTCCAGTGCTGAATAGTCAGTCCTGAAAACATATGTACAGGAAGAATTATAAAGCCTGAGTGGGTTATATTTAGGAATATATGTATATACAAATATATGTATGCATATGAAAATGATTAGTTAAAAAACAAAGAGGCCAGAGGTAGGTGGATTTCTGAGTTTGAGGCCAGCCTGGTCTACAGAGTGAGTTCCAGGACAGCCAGGGCTACACAGAGAAACCCTGTCTCGAAAAACCAAAAAAAAGAAAGCCATAAACTTGAAGGAGAACATGAATAGGTATAAAGGAGAGTTTGGGGGGAGATAATTAAAAATGTAATTAAAGGACAATCTCTACAACAACACAAAACAGTAAGAGACATTACAAAATCTGCACAAAACATAAGAGCAGGACAATCACAATGTAAATGAAAAACAGAAGCAAAAGCATAAAACACAGAGGAGCAGAAATATAATTGATCAAGTTTTTTTTTTTTATTATTTAAGCAAAAGAAAATGAAGCAGCTAACTGATAATAGTAATTTTCTCAGCTTGGTAACAAAGATCCACATGAAATACTGAAGTCAATAAGGGGAAACATTAGGGTAATCATTTAAAAGAAAAAGAACAAAGGGACTTGCCACCACTATCTCTCTTCAGAATTACATCTGAACTCCCATTCACTAAGACAAAAAGAAAGTATCTAGGTCTCCCCCTATATATGTGGCAGATACAGAGCTTGGTCTTCATGTGGGCCCCAAACAATTAGAATGGGGCCTATTCCAAAAGCTATTGCCTGTACACGGGATATGTTCTTCTAGCTGGGCTGCTTTGTCTGACCTTGATGGGAGAGGAAGCACCTAGCTTCAGAGATGGTGCCCACCAGCTCAGAGGAGAAGAAGATGATGATGGAAGGATTAAAGGAAGGGGGTGGTCAGGAGAAGGGCAGTGTGCAAGATGTAAAGTAAATAAGTATAAAATCAAATTAAATTAGAAAAATACTCATTTTATAATACCTGATACCAAGCCTAGTAAAGGACAAATGAAAAATACAAGCCAGTTTCTCCAATAAACATGCTTTAAAAATTTAAAATGAACTATTTGTGTGTAGATTTTTAACAATAGATTAATAAGACTATACAAAAGGATAAATTTTGTTTTATTATAGAAATATCACGCTAATTCAGCATAAGTAAGTAAGAAGATAGATAGATAAATAGAATATATATAAAAGTATATATATACATATATATATATATATGATAGATAAATAGATACTTGATAGATAAATAGATAGGGGATAGATAGAAAAATCATAGATAGATAGATGGATAGATAGATAGATACGTAGATACATAGATGTAATGCAGAACACCATGAAATAAGTTTGACAGTTCCTCAAAAAAATCTGAAAATGGAACTGCATTTAATCCAAATATATCATTCCTGGGTATATGATTAAAGGTTTTGAAAAGTATACCACAGAAATACTTAGGTAGCATGGTTTTTGCATCATCATTCACATTAGCTAAAACGTGAAGCCCTCTTAGGTGTTAATTGGTAATTGAACATACACGAATAAATTTTAATCAGTCATAGAAAGAATAAAATTATTTTGTGTTCAAGGAAATGGATGCAGGTGGAAATCATCATTTAAGGTCAGTAATTCTGACTCAATAGGATAAATACGCCATCTCTTCTTTCATGTATGAACTTTAGATTTATGTATATATGTGTATATATGTACTATCTATCTATCTATCACCTATCAATCTATCATCATCATCTTCTTTGAAAACAGCATCATTATTATCAGTTAAAATGTATGAAAGCAGAAGTAAGACTCATAGAAGGAAGAAAATCAGCATAAAGTACAAGTGGGAGATAAAACAGCAAATCTTTGCAAAGTTCAATAATTGTTTAAAACTCTAACAACAAAGTCTACCAGTTAGTAGATTAACTAAAAATTCATAAGTATAAAATATTAAAAACTAAAAAAAAATTCTCCCCAATGACTTTCCATACTTTAATGACTATTCCATACTGTATGTAATCAAGTTTCTATGAAATAAATGATTTAAAACATAATCCAAGGATGTTAGTACGTATGGAATCATAATGTGGGTTGTATCATCCTTTTAATGATTTGAGTATAAATTATTTTAGAAGTAAATATTTGTTCTGTAATTTTTATTTGTGTGTATGTGTATGCTATTGCTCATGTGTGTGCTTTTGTGTGTGTGTGTTTGTGTGTGTATGTGTGTGTGTGTGCTATGTGCCTGCAGATGATGAAAGAGTGAGGTAGATTCTCTGGAGCTGGAGTTAAGGTGGTTGTGAGAAACCAGACATTAGTGCTGGGAATGGAATTTCATTTCTGCTGAAGAATGTTCTTAACTTCTGAGCCACTTCTCTAGCCACTAAGCAAATAATTTCAAGAAATATACAAAAAATACTAAATTGAATAAAGATCCTTAATACCTTAATTTAAAAAAAGGTTTTATATTTACCTTCTGTCAGTTTTCCCAAAATATAGGCAGGACATGATGCCATGCCAACATAGATATCATTATAATTTTCTGTGGAATGGTGTAAGCTGATTGTAAGATATTTATGGAAATACAAAATTCTAAACACTAACATCCTCTAATAGAAGCATAAGTGGAGTGATCTTGTTACAGCTACTAATGATAGAGCCGAAGTTGTTAAGAATGTTTAACAGGAGCAGTGCTTTCTGGGAGTTAACTGAATAGAACTCAGTAGGTTTCAGAGAACTCTGAAATGAACCACAGGCTAATTTTAGTTGATATTTTAGAAAAGTCAACATTTTAGACTTAAAAGGTAAAGAATGTATACTGATAAATACTATTGAAGCACTGGTTATCTTTGAAAAACCATGAAATGTAATCTCTCCAAATTATACAAATTATATCCTTAAACTAATCTGTAATAAGAAGGGCTTATGTATTAAAAACATTAAAATACATTTAAGAAAATTAAGATAGTGAGTTTTACATATTATCAAGTATTATCTCAGATGTTGAAAGCTATAGTCATACATGTTAAAGACAATATTTGTGAGGAATCTATATTATATTATATTATATTATATTATATTATATTATATTTATTTACATTCCAGTCATTGCCCCTTCAATCCATTTTCCCACAGTTCCTCATCCCATTCTTCATTCCCTTGCCTCCAAGAGGTTGCTTCCCCCAGGAGACCTTCCTATTTCCTGGGGCCTCAATTCTCTCCAGGATTATGTGTACCCTCTCCCATTGAGGCCAGACCAGGCAGACCTCTGTTATATATGTGTTAGGGGCCTCTGTCCAACCCTTGTATACTCTTGATTAGTGGCTCAGTCTCTGGGAGCTCCCTGGGGTCTGCATTGGTTGAGACTGCTGGTATTCCTATAGGGCCACTCTCCCCTTCAGCTTCTTCAATCCTTCTCCTAAATCAACCACAGGGTTCCCTGACTTCAGTTCAATGGTTGGGTGTAAGTATCTGCTTCTGTCTTAGTCAGCTGCTGGTTTGGTCATCTCAGAGGACAGGCATGCTAGGCTCCTGTCTGCTAGCACATCATGGCATCAGTAATAGTATCAAGGCTTGGTTCCCCCCTTCCCCCGTAAGATGGATTCCAAGTTGGGCTTGTTATTGGACCACTTTTTCTTCAGTTTCTTTTCCATTTTTGTCCCTGCAGTTCTTTTAGACAGGAACAATTCTGGGTCAGAAATTTTGAATGTGGATTAGTAACTCTGTCCCTCCAGTTGAGGCCCTGTCTATCTACTGGAGGTGAACTTTTTAAGTTTCCTTTCCCCAATGTTGGGCATTTTGGATAAGGTCACCCCCATTGAGTCCTTAGAGTCTTTCACTTCCTAGACAAGAAATCTTTTAAAATAAGAAAAAGAGCATAGTATCCAAGCAAAGGACTTGAATATGGATTTTTCAGGAGATAAAATGAGAATACATTTAAAAACAAAAGGTCAACATGATTAACAGTCTGAGACATTTTAATTTCAACCATATTTACTAGCTCATGTCCATTAAAATGGAAAAAAATAAGTTTATGATAATCAGAAGTGCTGGATAAGATGTCCACAGATGAGAACACATACCTTCTAGTGAGAGAATCATTTGAAAAATCTCATTAAGAATACAATTCAGAATAAAAAAAGCACTATTTAAAAAAGTTGTACAAATGTATACTATGCAAGGAACAATGCAACTATTGGGTAAGTATCCTCAAAATCTGTGTTTATTTCCATTACAAGACATTCTCAAAATTGTACACTTTCTTGTCATTTCTTTTTAATGAGGTTTAAATAATATATGTGTGTGTGTTTGTGTGAGTGTGTGTGTGTGTGTGTATGTGTATGTGTGTGTGTGTGTTACAGGCTTTGGCATGTGTGGAAATCAGAGGACATCTTGAAACAATCAGTTCTTTTCTTCATTCTGTGGATCCATGGATGGAACTCAGACCATAAGATGTGGTGTCAAACAACTTGAATGCTGAGTCACCCCTCCAATAGTTATGATGTCATTTCTACATGGAAAGTGGATGTAATCCAAATATTGATAGTTCCATAATTGTCAATCATGCTGAAAAATTACTAAACAAAAATATAGACAGTGGTCATATGCTATAGGACCTAAAACTGAAAAATAAAACAAATTTCACAGATACCTGTTGTATGATACCACTATTGTCTAAGTTGAAAATGAGAAACATCATACAAATAAGAAGGATAAATTAGTTTTGATGGAAGTAATATGATAGAAATTATAGTTAGTTATAAACAAAAAGATAAAACAAGGGATTGCCTCAAGGTTCAACAAGTGTTGAAAGCATTCTATATATTCAAATAGAAATAATGTATGCACATATATCCCTTGATTAGTAGTTTTGCATAATAGGTCACATTCTAGGCTAGAATGAAGGAATTATTATATTTTAAATAAAGTATACTTTTATCATTTCAGAGAAAATGGAAGTATATCATTCTGAGATAATGTGCTCAGTGCCCCTTTGTTTAAAGTGAGATTTTATTGGTAGTTTATTAAAAACTTGAGAAGAAAAACATTTTACATAACCTAAAATAGTCTCAGAATAGACTTTATGATAGATGATCCTTGTACTCTTGTTCTTTGCTAGGGGTTCTGTCCTTATTCTACTGCAGGAATCTGTCAACCCTTATAATGGAACTCCCTTGTAAAATCTTATGCATTATTTTAAGTCTCTTGATACATCTTTATTTTATGAAAGCTCTTGCCTCAAACATAGTGGTCCCCTGAAGGTACTTAGCTGTCATTTTAGAAATCCCTGTTCTGAAATATTAAATCATTTTGCCCTAAAGAGGTAGACCAGTTCCTAGGAAAATGGTATGCACTCTGAATCCAGAGACATCTGAACTAAGTATTGTAGATAACTGTATATGCCTTTGCCAGCATAGATGGGCTCACAATATTCACTTTGAAAATATGGTTTTCTATTTTCTTGGTATTACCAAGTTTGTTTGGCTGGATTAGAAAGTTTAAAATCTGCCTTGTGTAATGTAAGTTCATATCCTTGTCTATGAATGTTCATGTCTGAATTAGCCACTGATGCTCTCTCTAATTTTTCTCATTAGGTACTGAAGGCCAAAGAGTGAAATGTAGCACAAAGATATGAACTCAAAATTCTGAAGCTCTTGTGACATCTTGGAAATTCCTATACAAGAGGATTGACCCAGTGCATTGAGCATAGTGTTAAGGATGTTAGTGTCCTTTCACACTGTCAGATTAGAATATTCAAGGGAACTCCATTTTTCACTTTTTATATACTGTTTGTCTGTGGTCACCTTCTCCACCACCAAGATCAGTTGGAACACTCAAACATGTTACTCTACGGTGAGTTTGGATGAGTTCATACAAACATTAAAGATATAACATCTCTGTTTAAGCTGGGTACAATTTTTTTTTAAAAAAAAACTTATTAGGTAGCCATGGTTGGAGTAGATCAGAGGCTCAGGTTGTTCAAACTGTGACAAGTAGTGATAAGGATTCAGAAACAGCTGAAGTAATGATTGATTGCTAACTGAGAAGATGTGCTGATAGCCTGAAAACTATCACCCAACTCCTCTTGAACTTTTCCATGCATCTATTCTGATGTTGGGTCTACATCTATTCTCTTGAAGCCTGGGCAGATCTTGTTGATTCCCTCTTACTGTTGCAGAGTTGATGTTACCATGTGATATAGAGATCATATTATGAGAGAGCATACTTATTTTATTTGCATCTTTCTGTCTTGGTACAGAATACTCTTGGAATCTCATGTCAAGTACAATAGAGAATTTTTGGTCTTCAAACATTAGTATGATTCAAGAGAATACCACACAATACTGACATATCAATTGTGGGTGAGACAACATCAGTAGATCTTTCTGACCTTGGCTGAAGTTGTTTTAAGCTGAATTACCCTTCCTATAAGCTGCCTAGATGCAAGGCTAGTAAGAAAAGTAAGAAATAAAGTTGATCCACTTTGTCTTTTATTTGAAACAATTTTTGAGACAGGGACCTGTGATTTGTGGTACTCCTGCTTCAGCCTCCAGTATGCTAGAATCATAAGACTGCATCACAACACTAAGATTTACTGTAGAGTTTCATATGCAGAAATATATCAACATGGAAGTTTACAAGTTATGGTGGTGTAGTTGAACATGGATTGACACTGAAGTGGGTTCAAAGAATCAATACAAGACAGAGAAGCATAAAACCAAACCATTTTTGATAGGCCTTAGAGGAATTCTGCAGTAAATGTTTCTTTATGCTCATCAAAGACAAAGTTTCATGGACCGCTGGAAAAAGAAAAATAAAAGCTTTGAATTAGGCAATTCATAAAATAATTAGGTTAAGTCTTTATGTTTTAATAAAGTTTGGTGGGTAAGTCCATATACTACATTATTTAAAGTAATGTTCACCAGTGCAAATGAGCCTTCTAGAACGTATTGGAAAGAAAAATTGCAGTAATAATTGAGTCATAAGAAAATCCTCTCAAGTACTGAAAACTAAACCTATTGGAATTACTAAATACAATTACTTTCTACTAGCTATTATAATTTATTAAAATATAGCTATATGCAAATACACATACATATGAATATAAAATGAAAAACATTTTTAAACACTTAATAAAATACACTTTCCATACAAACATATCACTGACTATGACTATAGATTAGTTTTATAAACTATTGATCAGTTACACACAGAGAGAGGGAGAGGGAGAGCGAGAGGGAAAGAGAGAGAGAGAGAGAGAGAAAGAGAGAGAGAGAGAGAGAGAGAGAGAGAGAGAGAGAGAGAATGCCAGGGCACATAATATCCTGGTTTAAAAGATGTATAATATCTTTAGGCATTTTATAAAAAAATTGAGAAATATATCATAATCTGTAAGAATATGGCTGAAGAATGGAGTCATATGGGGAGAATCTGAGTGCTTCTCAGAAAATTCCAAGAAAATAAGTCTTGTCCAAAAAAGCCTTGTGACTTCTTTCTTCAAAATATGAAATTGTTCTTGGAAAGTGTTTCTGTGCTCCTTCCAGGTTTAGTTGATAAGAGTGAGTTTACTTCAGATAACTGGTTATTACTTGCTTGTATTATTCAATTAAATGTTTAAATTATCCTTTATATTCTCCTACAGAAAACCAAGTTTTTATCTCTGCAGCTTGTCCTTGTGATAACACACTTTACTCATGTGATTGTTTTAACTCTCAGTGTTGTAGGATGTTTGGTTACACTGT
This sequence comes from Rhynchomys soricoides, assembly GCA_019843965.1. Taxonomy (NCBI): domain Eukaryota; kingdom Metazoa; phylum Chordata; class Mammalia; order Rodentia; family Muridae; genus Rhynchomys; species Rhynchomys soricoides. The sequence goes on along the minus strand of JADRCH010000232.1, from coordinate 2,247,265 downwards.
GAACCCCAAGATTGTGTCATTTACTTAAAAAACAAAGCAAATCAAATCGAAAACCTGTTTTTAGTTGTGGTGTGGCTTATCCCTTCAATCCCTCTGACTGGAATACACACACCCTTACTACAAAGCTTTAATTCCATATACTGAAGAGAAAGCTAGTCTGTAGAAGAGAACATGTATGTCTGAAAGTGATGTCTAGTTGAGTGGTACACAAAGTGAAAAATCAGTGAAAAATATGACAGAATAGGATATGCCTAACTCTCATGAGAAGAAAGAGAAAAGGGAATCTACTTAAGGGCAGTGCAGAAAGAGAGGAGGCAGTTTTACCTGGAGAGATTTACAGGGACAGACTGAAGAGAGAACAAACTAGACACAGGTGAAGATAGAATAAGCCAAAGAATGAGAAAGAGCTAGAAGATTAAAAAAATATTGCCAAAGTTAGTATGATGCTAAGCAGAGCAACTCAGGAAAAGCCTAGAAATGCCAGAGTGAATCAGTTAGCATGGAGAAGAGATTTAAGCTAGACCAATTTAGTTGAACCAGCCAGCCAGAGTTCAGAAAGATCTAGGAATGTGTTAGTTTATTCAGCATTAAGTCTCAGAGGCTGAAAACATTCTAGGACTATATTAGATTGTATATTGGCTAGAAGCTTTCAGGACTAGGCTGAGGTTAGCGGATGGAGGCAGTAAGACTCTGAGACAATAATTATTACAGGAGAATAAAAGATACTTTTACACCCTTAGAGCATAAATTTCTGATGCTCTGAAAAATGTTGTCCATTGCATGAAACTTTAGTCTGTCTCATTTATTGGCTCCATTCTCCCAGGTCCCACAACCTAACAATAATCTACTTCTTTTTTTCTTTATTTGCTTTAAGAGACACAATTTGATAATATGCCCTTGAGGTCAACATTAGTAAGTATAACTCCCCACAACTTTCTTATTTGAGGTAATTCCAAGGACATATATTTATTGCTTCAGGAGAATTCCACAATTCTACACCTATGCATCATATGATGAAAGATTTGTAGATATATCTATCATCAATGGATCAATTGATGTATCTGTCATTTGTTATCTATCCATCATTCTGTTTATATTACCTATGTATTTATCTGTTCATCTACAACTTCCCATCATTGTAAATTCGAATTGTAATAATACTTCACTACAAAAGATTCTTAATTTCAAAACCAAGAAGGAAAATGCCAACATATGATACAAGAAGAGAAGTTATAAGTATTCAAACCTGAACTAAATACAGACTCACACTAAACAATGTATAAACCAAGCAGGAAATAACATATTAAACCTGTACCACACTCATGGGTGCACTTTATTTCCTTTAAATTTTTGCTAAATGAAGTCAGCAAAAGTTTAATTATTTTGTTGCTTATTTTCAAAATCAAATGCATTAAAATGTAGTTTATATTTTTAGGCACTTTCCAAAAGCTTAAGGTGGCTTATTTATTTGAAAAATATGAAAGGGACACAAACAAATCCCCAAAGTGGTGCTAATTTTTAATTAAATATACATAAATAAATCCACATAATTCTGGGAGCAAACTAATTCTTAGAAACACATGGAATTCATTATGAGCCATTAACAAAGTACTCAGTAATTACTAGCAGCATGAACAAATCATGAAACAAACTGGCATTTCTTGTTTGTTATAGAATGATTAAATTTACCTAGACTTGGGGAATTCAGATGGTTTTGGCAGGATACACTCTACAGAATAATTTCAAATTTCCTGCTTTTCTTATAGTAAAAAATGTGCTAAAGTTTTAATATACAGCACTTTGAACAGAAATCTTGACAGAAATACCATTAAGGCTTGAAGCTACTGAATCTACTTAATAATTCTACCTTTTTGCTACTTAAATTATTAAGTCCATTTCATGGTCTTACCTAATACTACATTTTGTTCTTTAGAGAATTATATACAAGAAAACATAAAGTTAATTCATGACAGCACTAGTTAATATCTATAATGAGTACGTCATCTCAGTTACTCTGACTAACTTCAAGTCCATAAGACAAATTATCCTTCCTTATCATTACAGATGAGTTGGCAAAAATAATTTTTCTTTGTCATCACTTGGACACAGTTGATCTATGACCTATTTCTATAAATATGGTTATATCTGAACATATCTGTGCTCAGTTCTTTACAAATTGCACATGGGTCCTTTCCATTACGGCAGAAGTAAATGTCTATATCTGATTCTATAAGTCTGTTATAAGACATGTATTTACTTCCTAGATCTAGAGAAAAGACACTATGTCCTGCCCTAGAATTCTCATGGGAACTGCCTTTCAAATCCAGCCTTCTTTCCAGCTAAAATATGGTCTTCCATGTACCATGATACATTTCAAAAGACAAAAATGCTGAAGGTAATATCAACACTGAACATGCTCATTAAGAAATAACAATAATGAAGGGCAATTTAGTTTAATACTTTGCAATAGAATTTGGTCTTAGGGATCTATTACAATCATGAATGCAAAGCAAGCATTTCCATGCACTCGGGTGCATCACATAAAAATGAGAAGAACAAAATGTGTTTTTTTCTGCATTTGGTGCTCTGAGGCAAACATTCTCTATCGACGCCTATCATTTATAATTCAATAATTCTGATTCCCAGGGCACACCTGTGGTAAATCTTATCCAGTTAGCTGGAAATGATTTAGAGTGGTTTGTAATACAGTTTTCAAGTTATGATGTAGATAAATGAGGACTAAGTATATAAAGCCCTCATTTATATGACCCATAGTAGTTCATTTTGAGCCATTATTAAACATACCACACAATAATTCAATTCAGTACACACTCCCCATGATTTTGTGAAGCCCCTTTTGTGGGTAGTAGAAATTCATATTTTCTTAGCTATTGATTTAATGCTAGAGCCACATTGACATGTATGGATTCTTTTCATTTAATCATATATACAAACATGCACAATATACAAATAAAAATGGCATATTTACTCTAATTGAAAATTACTAAGGAGGTATCATATGCAAATTACTAGGTAAGTGCTAGACATGGAATACTTATATCCTTGAGTAAAAACTGATTATAAAACAATCTTAAGTGCTAGTTACATGAAAAGTTTTATAACTAAGGTAATGAGAGCCTATGACAGACACATTTTGAATATGTGTATTCAGATTTAGACAGGTAGATAGGGTAGAATCACTTTATTCCCAGGTGCTGAAGCAATGCAGGCATCTTGGCAGGAAGAGTTGTCCAGCTGTCTTGTGTAATGCAGAATGTCTAGCAGTATCCCTGACTTCTGCCCACTCAGTGCCCAAGATTGTTTTGTGATGTCAAACCTAACAACCCAAACTATCTCCAGATGCAGAGATGTCACCAAGGGTGCAAACCTTCCTTTCAAGAGTAAAAGAGTAAACATGATGCAAATGAATGGATCAAATTAAGCAAGGTTAAAAGCCAATCTAGGTTATGAAAATGGATGAGATGCGTAAATATGAACAATACAGAGGAGGGCATGAGAGAGAGAGAGAGAGAGAGAGAGCGAGAGAGAGAGAGAGAGAGAGAGAGAGCGCATAATTTTGAGGAATACAGAGAAATGTAAAGACTGACGATGGGCTACAGAAAGCTTTGCCAGCTACAGTGGAAAGAAGAATCACAAGGGGAGCTTGTTAAGAAGGTCGACATGCTGGCACTTGTGATGCTTTTGGCTGGAACTGATGGAGACAATGGAAAATCAAAAGAATGAAAATTAAAATATGAGAGTGCCTCAATTAGTGATAAGTTGTCACTGCAACTGTTAAATAACAATAGGTAGATGGGTCAGATGCACCCAGTTTGGGAACTAGCATAAGCCATGGTTTCTTGGCATAAACAAGAAGAATGCTTTGGTTCTGAAGCTCATTGAGCAAGAAAAGACACTGATACATCTTTCATTTTTCTTCAAGAAGCAATAGTTTATAAGGTACTCCTGCAAATCCTTTAATATTATGCCATCTTCAATATCCAGCAAGGGTTTGTAGGTCTTGGTTGCTGGATCAATTTTATTGATTTTGTAATTTTAAAAGTGTAACCTACAACTGTCAAAATGATTGTATTTCTGAAGAAAATTCTAATGCACAGAGTTATTTGCAAAAACATTTCCTGTTCATAATCTGTACATGGGGAGTTTCTGGTTTGAAATGGCAGGGAAGGGAAGAGTTGTCTGAATGGGCTAGAGGCATTGTGTTGCTGTCCCCTAGGTCACCTGCTACCTGTTTTCAGTGAGTTGGAAACTGCCAAAGGTAATTTGTTTCTCTGGGGAAAATCCCTGTCACTTCCTTGCTTCCCAGGACTGCCTGTGGTATATATTCTTGGCTTATGGTTATGGGACCTTTGATTGATATCAATCAAGTGATGACTCTGGATATGTGTAGATATGATAAATATAACACTAGAAATCAATTACTAAGTTCCCATTACTTCAATTTTTTATTTAATATTTCCCTAAATGTTCATATAAAATTTATTTTTAAATGCTAGAGATAAACCTTTTGCACACAGGAAAGAGCAACAATTTATTCTCTGAACATATTGGCTGCAGTAAGTAGGTGGTATATAGTTATAAGTGAATGGGTGTGTGCATGTAGGTGTGGACGTATGAATGTGTGGTGGCCATAAGCTGACAGCAAGTATCTTCTTCTATTATGTGCAATATGTGCATGTGGCTGTGGACCCATGAATATGTGGTGCTCACAAGCTGACACCTGGTATCTTCTTCTAGTGGCTCCCCCCTTTTTAAGTCAATGTCTTTCACTAATTCAGCTAGGCTGTCAGTCACACCAGGAATGCACCTGCGCCACCACACAATAGTTACAGATGCACACTGCTATGTCTCGCTATTATATGAGTACTGAGCATCAAGTCCTGGACTACATGCGAGTGTGGCAGCACATTAGTGATAGAGCTACCTTCCCAGGTCCAGTTAACTACAGGATGAGAAAGAAACATCCTTTGACATTTTATTCAACATCCATTAGTGAGTGAATGAGCAAAGCAAGCTACAGGTTTAAGCGTGTTCTCCAGCCACACACAACCATTTTACCAAGCAAAAGGCACTGATCAAATTATAATTATTTTACATTGCCTGTAGTTCTGTTTAAAACTCTCCAGCAAAGGCAGTAGGCAATTTGTCTTTAAATTATGACCTAGTAGAAATTAGTTAACATTTGTAGTCTAATTGGATATACATATTCCAAGGCAGCAATGATATTTTAATTAGAATGCTGGCTATTAGAAATGATTTTTTAATTGTCTAAATTTGCTAATGTTAAAGATATGCAGATTGCATGTAGCTACTTACTGGAGGATTTTGTATCATGGCTTGTACCAGAATGTTAGCTGAATTTGAGGCTGCCTACAAAGAATTTCCTTTTGACTACTATTCTCGTCTCAATGTGAATAAGTGTGCTTGTGGAAGGACCAGTCTGAAAGTTCTTTTAACTACATACTTTATAACAAGGATGCTAGAAAAGTGAACTAAGGCCTCATTTAACTGACCTTTAAAAGTATCATAATGGGAACTGTTGAGAAGGCTCGGTGATTAAGAGCACTGGTTGATCTTATAGAGGGCTGAGGTTCAGTTTCTATCACCCACATGGCAGCTCACAACCATCTGTTGCTTCAATTAAAGAGCATCTGTTGCCTTTTTATTGGCCTCTGTGGGTACAAGTCATGCATACGATGTATATACCTACATCAAGACAAGACACTCATAACACAAAAAACAAAAATAAATAAATCTTCAAAGCATAATAAATAAAAACATATTCTGCCAATTCTGAAATTGGAATGACTTAGATAATATTTCTTAGCTAAGAACTGGCCAGGAATTATGTTTTATTGCCAAGATATTCTCATAAGATTTTTAAAATGCTCATGCTTTAGCTTGCTTTCAAAGGCAGTAGTTCTAAAACTAGAGAAACTATAGATTCATTCAAGGAAGGTTGGTTGCCTTGGAGATTTTGATGGAACTGAGACTCCTATTTATACTGCAAGGGATAGTTAGAATTCCGTAATGAAATTTATGTTTCTGAGTTCTACCTAAATTTAGAAGAGCTAAATTTTAGGTGTGAAGATGTTTGGGGGATATTTTATTATACTTATCATATATTTCACATTTAATGCATATTGATGAATTTTATATAATGGTTTCCTTAAAATTCCAAGTTTCAATTAGATGGGATTATAAGTAATCAAACAAAAATGAAAATGGTAAGAAACATGTTTTATTTTCAGTTTGGTAGCCATGGCAGTGAATCTTAATTGTCAACTTGACTAGATCTAAGTTTAATGGCCCTGTCTCCCTTATGTTCCTTTATTGAGGTGCATAGCAGCAAGAAAATAATTCAAGTTAACAGCACATTAGTTTTGCATGTAATAGTTTTACAAGGGTAACATTTTATAGTTTATAATATACGGTTATTTTAAATGTTGCAATATCAGGTTGGCTTGTTAGAGCACTCCAGCACAATACACCTGTTTCTTAGGATATAATAAACAGAAATCTCACTCATGAAAGCTACAGAACTCATTTCTAAGGAGACAGTCTCAAATCTTACTTCAAATTGTGCCCTTATTTCAACATCCGGGTCAGCTGCATATCGAGCTCAAATGACAGAAATAATTCTTCCTGGTGAGTTAGCAAATTAACTGTAATAATGACCCCAGATCATACTGATTGGTGAAGACCAAAGTGTGGATGCTTCAGTCCTTCTTAGAAGAGGGAACAAAATAATCACAGGAACAAATACGGAGACAAAGTGTGGAGCAGAGACTGAAGGAAAGGCCATCCAGAGGATGGCTCACCAGGGGATCCATTCCACATACAGTCACCAAACGCAGACACTATTGTGGATGCCAAGAAAAGCTTGCTGACAGGAGCCTGATATAGTTGTCTCCTAAGAGGCTCTGTCAGAGCTTGACAAATACAGAGGTGGATGCTCACAGTCAACCATTGGACTGAGCACAGGGTCCCCAATGGAGGAGTTAGAGACAGGACTGAAGGAGCTAAATTGGTTTGCAACCTCATAAGAAGAACAACCATGTCAACCAACCAGCGCCCCCCATAGAGCTCCCATGGACTAAACCACCAACCAAAGAGTACACATGGATGGACCCATGGCTCCAGCTGCATATATAGCAGAGGATGAGCTTATTGGCATTAATGGGAGGGGAGGCCTTTGGTCGTTTGGTCGTGGGAAGGCTTGATGCCCCAGAGGTAGGAGAATGCTAAGGTCAGGTGAGGTGGGAGTTGGGGGTGGGTGGGGAAGCACCCTCAAAGAAGCAGGGGGGAAGGGAGGATGTGATAGGCAGTTTTTGGAGGGGGAACTAGAAGAGGGGATAACATTTGAAATGTAAATAAATAAAATGACCAATTAAAAAAATACATACCAGTAACAGTCGCCTTACTACTAAGAAGGTGAAAACCCTATATAATGAAAACTTTAAAATACTAGAGAAAAGAGCAAGAGAAATGACCCAATGGTAACAGCTTGTACTGCTCTTGCAGAGCATCAAAGTTCAGTTTCTAGCAATGAAATCCAGTAACTTGCAATACCTGTTACTCCAGCTTCTGGGGTATTCACTGCCTCAGGAGTGCATAAGCATCAGTGTAGGGTTATGGATCCCACATCTGCTCTGCCACAGGGCACGGCCCCTTGGGGAGTCAGGATGCAGGAAGTTGAAGGTACTTACCCCATGCTGTTGCTGGGCAGGTGACAGTCAGTAGGGAAGCCCTGGGACCTGGCTCTGGGGGTGGGGGAGTGGAGTCTGAGCCCAGGACAGCCAGCCAGAGCTGGATTGGTCCCCAGGTTTGCAATGAGGCTGGATCCGTCTGGTTCTCAGGCTCTCAGACACGCAGGCACCACTGGGAGCCATGGAAGAATTGAGAAAGGAGTGGGGTAAAGAGGGGGAGCTCTGGCTGGTCTGGTGGTGATAGTACTTGGCTTGACAGCTGGCACAGTGCTTGAGCTTGGCTTGGTTGCCATAGCTGGGAGTGCAGAGAGGCCTTCTATAGGAGATTAGATGGCTCTATAGGTGAAGGCCTTCTCCTTGGTTCCCCACAGTGGATCCCCATGAAAAGAGACAGTCCATAGTTTTAAGGCATTTATTGTCATGGTAAAAATTGGATGAGTAAAACAATATGCCATTTCTCAGGGTGGGCCTGAGGTTAAATGCCTTTTGCAGGGAGGAGTGTCTGGGAAGGAAAGCTTATTGGTTAAGCACTCCAGATCTTTAGGTACCATTAAACTGCAGATCTGTCTTGAACCTATGTGACCACAGGTTGTGTCCTCTAAGGGCATTGCCCTTGGGTGACCAATGTCCACAAATCTATGGGAAGCTGCAGAAACTGATGGGGGCCTGGTGCCCGGGAACAGGGGAAATGCCTACTGTCCCTTCAAGGTTACTGGGGTTTCGAGCCTTAGTTCAACCATTAACCACGATACCTTTCACAGTCCCACACACCAGTACTCATGTGTGCATATTACATCCCTATATAAACACATAGAAAAAACTAAAAATAATAAACATAAACCTTTAAAACACTGAGTAAGGATGTTGTAGAAGAAAACAGAAGATGGAATAATTGCTGGATCACATGGATTGATAGGATCAATATTGTTATAATGGCTATGCCACAAAAAGCAATCTAAAGAGTCAATGAAAACCCAGTCAAACTTCCAATGCAATTCTTCACAGAATTTAATTAAAATTCACATGAAGTAAAAGACCTCAGGTAGCCAAAACAGTTCTGAATACTTCTGGAAATATCAGCTTTCCTGATTTCGTGTTACCTTACAGCCATAGAAGTAAAAACAGTATGCGTCTTCCAGTGTTTTATATCCCTGTTCACCTATCAATCAAAGACTCCTGGTCATCATTCAACAGATCTTCCAGGAGTTAGGATTATGTGGAATACTACAAAGAAAAGATGCCTGCCATAAATATCCATTAATAAGTGTCAATTCTTGTCTAGGTCATGGTGTCAAAAGGGAATTTGCTTATTTTATTTAAATATTAGCTTGAGTACAGTATAATCCATCATTCATGAATGGTTATTAAGGATGAGTCAAGAATTTTTTTCTGGCATTTTCTTATTATTCTCCACAAACTATGACTGGGCATTTTCATTATTCTGAACTAGAGCTAAGATGTTTATGTTTTTGCTTTTAAGATTTACAAGTGACTGCATTTATACCCATTAACTAATCCAAATCAGACTCTTAAAAATATAAAAAGTATGCCAATAAAATGTGAATGAAGATGGAGGCTGCTCTGGATAGATGGCAAGTACAAATTATTTTATTTTATGGAAGTAAAAATGACTTGATCTTAGAATAATAAATATTTTGACAACAACAGAAATTTTGATATTTTACAATGATGATAAATTCTGAAACAAACAAAAATAAAATCAACTTAGAAAAATCAACCTGTGGTTTCAAAGAACCAAGTTATGTATATAAAAGTCTTAAGTACTGAGATACATTTTTTCAAAGCAACTTTAAATAATAAAAAGATATAATAATAATAATATTCAACATCAATAATATCAATGATAATTCTTTTTGACATCTTTAATTAATTACTTTAGTTATATTGTTATTACTAAGACACTTGGCATTTTTTAAATATTTTTTGCAATTTTATATATGTAAACAGTATATTATTAATCCCTATTTAAATCTTTTGACTCTTATTCTTCCAAGATATCTCTACTTCTACTTAATTGTTTTTTTTTTTATAATCCACTGAGTTTCATCACTTTCTGAACTCCACCAGTTTAGTTCATGTACCTTGGGAATAATTTTGTCTGGCATGTGATTCTCTATACTTAGAGAATCACTGAGTTAAACATTAAACCTAATTTGATCCTTCAGAAAAGGTTGAAATAAAAACCAGTCTTCTAAAGGGAAATCAAAATAACATGTGGAATGGGAGATAGAGAATAGGGGTGAAAAGGGCAAAGTCAAAAACCAGTCATTGTAACCTCCCGTGGGCGTGTTAACATTGAGAGTTAAAACTTGTCCTGCAGTGTCATGAGCATGGAGCCTTAACCTGATACAATGAGAAGAAGGCTGTCAACTTCCACTCTATACTTAGCAAACACATCTCCATACAGGGAATAAAAAAGTCAAGTTTTATATAGGTTGCATTTCCTGAGCCAATTTTCTTTAAATAACCCACTGATGTCAACTGAATTACAGTTTTCTCCAGCTTTAGAAGCTGCAGGCAAACCCAGAAGCCTATTAAAAAACCTATGACAAGCTTCTGGAGCCTAATTACAGCAGCTCATCACCAGCAAGACATCAGAAGCCCAAAGCTAGTAGGACCAGGAAGATAGGACCCATCTTTACTCTTGGATGTTTGTGTAATTTAAAGAACTTAAAACAAAAAAGAAAATCTGTTTACTGGATTAGTCAAGAATAGTTTGATTTTTCTGATCTAGTTAAAAAAGGTAAAGTTGCTACTTTGGTAACTTTTTAACTAATAATTATGAGACTAGAAACATTTATCAAAAATTATATACAATGCTTGTGCAATAAAGAACATATTTCTACCTTCAGAAGAGTTTTTGGTAACATTCATATACTACATTTGATGGGTAAGTCACCATGTAGATTGTTTTCTCTACCTTCACTGGATCTGTGTGCACAGAGCCTCATCTTCATGTTTATTACAGTGAGATACCTGGAGTATGTGGTTTCCTCTTTTGGTTAGTACTTGGCTATCATCATTTGTACAGCCTGTGACCCAATATTTGCTTGGATTTTCCTGAATCACCCACTACTTGATGGTATCTACACCATGCTTTCTGACTGCCTATACCTGAAACATTCTTAGGCATAGATCTGTGATCTACAGTGAATGCTGAGGCTTCTGGGAAAGAGCTAGACCACACTGGATTCTCCATACCTTTCTACCAGTCACTTGAAATTTAAGGTACAGAGCATCAGGGTTTGAGCATGTAGGACAGCACCCTGTATTCTAGCATCTCCATCTTACTTACCCAAAGTTTAAAATCCTGAAGCAAGGTTTATCATCAAACCTTCCTGTAGAATCTGCCTTAAATATGACCTAGCCAGAAGCCCCCCTTCACAGGATTCCTCTCCTCAAGGCCCAGCTTTTCCTGCTGAATCTTTCCTCTGTAAGTCACCTTCAGTAAGTTCTCACATCTTATTTAAAGAACTTGACTTGGGAGTCATTTTTTCTCTTTCCTTGGCTTCTATATCATTCTTCTTACTTGTGAATGTATCATTCAATTAACACACATTCCAGACAGCTTTAATTAACTAAAGAAAACTAAACTGCATGTTCCTGTGTTCTGGGAACTGATGGTTTACTAGCTCTCAAAGGAAAACATTAATGATCTTTTAACCCATGCACAGAGCAACTGCAGGCAGCAGTCTCCTTTGTATCCATCACTGGGATCCTTCTGTGGCCTGGTTTTCTGGATTATAGATGTGTAATACAAAGGAGCATGTAGCAAGAGTATCTCTGTCTTTATGAAATCTGGTAAGTGATCAATTAATTACAAAAGCATGTACCAGTCTGAACCAGAAATTTCATATGGCTTCTAAAATAGCCAGGATTGGCCTAATGTAGTAACTAATAAAATAAAAATGACACACGAGGAAATCCCAGCTGCTTAAATGACAATGAGTTGAGTAGACCTTAATGGACTTTGTGAGGTGCTTCACTTGAACCCACATATATCAAACGGAAGTGAAAAACAAGACAAATACTTGATATCTTTTCCTTCAGTTTGTATCTGTTCCCTTACCCTTAAAACTTGTGTCAGAAGAACAGATGGGCATCATCATTATTGAAGTTGTACTGAACAATGAATGGTGATTGACAATACTCTTGAGGGCTAAAGAAACCAAGGTGAGCATTAAAGAAGTACAGCCACCAGCCATTACAATGTCCTACTTCAGATACTTGGAGTGGTAACCAAAAGCCTTCAATCACTGCTTTAAACCTTTCAGGAATCGTGGATTCTTGTAAGACTGCCTGTCTTAAGCAGGAACAATCATTTCATGAATTAACTAGGATCACAGTTCTGGTAAACCATGCTTAAAACCAAGTGGAGACTTCCACCTGAGAAGTGGCAATTTCTCCTTTCCCTGAGCAGTGGTGATTACATTGTTATTGGTAAGTTCCCATGTATTTGGGACTCAAAAAAAGACCAACCTGACCACAGTGTTAGCAAGGCTGGTTGATTATACAGACTTTTCCCTCTGCTTCTTCTATAACCTTGGAGCTCATGTTAGTCCACCCAGAGATAAGGGTGGGCACTTGACCCCTCTATTGCTTTTGAGACTTGTTTATATTGATTAAATCATTTTCCCGCTTGTCGTTATTAGTTTTGCCCTTGATTTCAGGAGTGAGTAGCCAGATTTGATTTATTTCCCCCCAAATTAGATCTTCTGTGGTATAGGACTCCAGTAACAAGAAGCAAACCATTTTTACAATGCCCACTTAGAGAACTACTCTACTGATCATGAGATTAGAATTAGATATAACAACATGGGATACTAATTGTGGGGTAAAGCATGTACTATACAGGTAAGATGGCAGAAGAATGTAGGAACGAGCATTTGAAACAAAGCCTTTGGTTTCTGAAGTAGTAAGGAATAGACTAACCCACATAGTTTCATTTGTAAAGATAATATTCTTTTAAAAAATGGTCTATGTTGGGCAGGGAAAATTTTTTACCATGTGATACTCTCTTTCCAGATGTAACAAAATAACCCACTTCCTCTGTTAGATTTATGGTTCTGCAAGAGATGTCTGACAAAAATAGTGTAGGTAAAAATGATATGAATGTTTTTGAGGCTTGTTTACTTAAAAATAGAATTTAATACTAAACTGTCTTTTCCTATGTAGGGCAGAATGGAAATCAGAATTATGGCTTATTAATAAAATCCACTACACCCCTAAACTAGATGCTGTGTAAGTCAAGTATATGCCTTCATCCATTAAAATCATTGAGAAATTACAGCTCACTTTTCACCTCTGATTTATAACTCTGTAATGACTGATATTGTACCCAAACTTCAGTAGTAAACATTTTATAAATTTAAAGAAGATTGATTTGACATAAACATAAATTTTACTGTACATTATATAACTTAGCCCCATGTAAAAAATTATGGCATGTTGAAAGTATAATGAAAACATGACTACCAATATAACAATGACAATAAATCAGACAATATGCAAAGTCATATATTAGTCTATCAGAAAGAAACCTACGCACTGCAAAGTCATAAAATTTAGACTGCGAAAGGCCCCTTCTAGAAGAGAAGCTAGCTATGGCTTCTGTTGAGTGTAAGGGCTTCAATAGATGTAGGTAAGAATAGAGTAGCTGAATATTTACCGAGCAGTTTAGAAGTCAAAGATATGCTAGGTTAGCAGTATTGGGCACCTAGGAGCCAGTCCCACAGAAAAGAGAGTTTGCAAAAGGAAATGAGAGAATCACTTTAAGTACTGTGGTGGACAATTTCATGTGTCTACTTGACTGAGCTAAGAGATGTTCAGATAGCTAGTTCATGCTCAATTCATTAACAGTATAATCAGAAGACCCAGTAAAGAATGTGGGTACACAACATCCAACCACCTGAGGACTAAGAGAGAGTAGCTTTGGAAGAATGCAGACTCTGACTCCTTAAGATGGGGCATATATTTTCTCTAGCCCTTAGAAACCAAGATGCGGGCTTTGAGCTTGGATTTATACCACTTGGCTGCCTTGTCCTCAAATGTGTGTTTTATCATTACCAGCTCTATTTCTCAAAGTTTGTTTTCAGAATGGATGACATTCTTGTTTGTAGGTATTCCAAGATGTACCTATGTTTCCAATTTTCACAATGAAGTTCTTCTTACATATTGTTAAGTGAAGATCCCTAAAAATAAGGTACACATGTATTGAAGATTCTGTAGACCAACTGACTGATTAATTTGTGATTATGAAGAGTTGGAATATTGAAGATTAAGACCCGAAATTATCTTGGGCTACTTTGTATCTATTTAATAGCTATTTAATGCCTATATCTGGCATAATTAAAAATGTTGTAATTTAATTAGACTGTCACAAGTATTTAAAATCTATAGTACAGAGTTTCCTAACATCATTGTAACCTACCTAACCTGATATCCCAAAAGGTAAATGCATCAATTCATGACCTGATTTGTTCGATGACTATTAAAAATTTATATAAATGAATCTACAGTGACCTGTGATTCACAGTGCATTTCCTAGGCCCTGGCCATTTGTATTTGACTCAGAATAATCTCTATTTCCACTCAAGCAGGAGCTGTGCTTTTCATTGACACTGATATTATATATCCCATTTATAAATCTCTAATACAGTAACAATGGTTTTAACTTAAACTCAGATAACAACAGCAGCAGCAGCAGCAGAACAACAACAACAACAATAAACATATAAAGAAACAAAAAAATCCATGAATAAAGACATCCATAATCCATGGAACTAATTTAAAATATTCTTCTGTTTAAGGTACCAGAGAAAAAGAAAATATAGTAAAGATGCTATTTGAAGAGAAAATAACAAATATTTTATTTTAACTAATTAAAAAAGCTTTTGAAAGTCTAAAAAGAGAAACCAACTGGGTAAAATACAAAGAAAAGGTTACCAGACACACCATAGCCAAATTTCTGAAACCTGCAGACAATGATCTTCAAGATAGGTCCATCCTGGGAAACCACAATAAAATTGACAGCTGACTTCTTGCCAGAATCAATAAGGTCAGAAGACAATAAAACACACACTTAAAGGAGAAAAGGGAGCTTTTAATGTGGAATTCTATAGGATATAGGATACAGACAAAACTAAATTTATCTCCTATGAACGCCAATTACACAAGATTTTAAAATGATCCTTTGTAACTTCACTGAAATAGTAGCAGGGTAATTTTGGGAATTACACTGAGAAATGGAAACATGAGAATAAGTAAAGATGCTAGGACACAATGAAGAACTAAAACATTTCTCTCTCAATATATTTCTCGCCATCCACACACATACAATTATATATTAGCTTATAGATTTTTAACTGCTTTAGAAGGCCACTGACTAACCTAAAGTCAATACAAGGCTTTGTGTGTGCTATAATGTGTGCAGAAAGTACAGTACAGAAGTCCTATTCTGTGTGAACAGGGGACATTTCAAGACTCTTACTCTTGAAATCCTGGACAGTAAATGAGCCCCATTTATACTATGTTTTCATGTACATATCTGTGTTTATGTTTAATATTTCAAGTAAGTACAGTGAGAGAAAATGTAACAATTAAAATTAATAAAACATTAATAACTTGATATTGTAAAAAGCAGTGTTACTCTCTTGGGCCCTTTCTGAAGAGAGTGCATTAGAATATATTTTCAGATCACTCTTAGCTGTGATGGACTGAAACCATGAATAGTTTGAAGGGAAATGATTAAGACCTAGGTTATTTATTAAAGAGTCCAAGGACTGGGGAATTTGCAAAGGGAAGCATATGCTAAGATTCCTATCTTTGAATTTAGCAAAAATTCTTTGAAGATAAACCATAATGCATTAAAAATGGCAACTTGTTATCTGTAGAGAAACTACCAAAATTACCAAGAAGGGTATAAGGAAAAACAAAAAAACAAAAAATATAACAAAGCAATAGAGTCATTTGTATTTATAACCAAACTGGAAAAGGGTCATCTCAGGGTGTTGTTCCTACTAAGAATTTAAAAACCTTATCATAAAACAGGGAACATGCAGAGAAAGTTTGTGAAATGTTAAGCAAAGAAAGCAGACAGACTAGAGGCTGTAGTACTCACAAGATTTGGAACACTACCCGATTTGACTCTTGACAACATAGCAGTGTAGTTAGATATTAAGAGATTAAATTACATTTAAAAATAAAACTAAAAAAAATTCTTTGTACTATTTTAGTTAATTAATACAAAATCATTGAGATGAGGAATTATAGAGATTGAGAATACAGCTGTGATCACTAAGGGTCAGGTCAGAGGGAGACGGTAATGATTATGAGCATTATCCCAATCACAGACACATGTTCTACCCGTAAAATATATGGCTATATTTACTTTCATAGTTTGCTTGTCCTAAGTGTGTGCCTTGGAAAGTCTCATGAATTGCATGTCTCCCTAACTACTTCATTCTGCTGTGGCCATGTGCCAGCCTACTGAGATGTTCTTCATTACCTGTGAATTTCTACAATACTGCAAGAGATACCATAAGGTCTGGGCACCCCTTCAGGTCCCTTCCAATTTTATCATCACTAGAATTAATGTGCCTTAAAAAGAGGAGACCAGAATATTTTATAAAAGAGCTGTAAGACAGGTGATTAAAGTATTTTCCCAGTAAATAAAAGTATTAAAATTTTTTTAAAAAAGAATCTTTGTGGGAACATTACACAGTGAATGCACCAGATTAACCCTATCTCTGTTTGTGTCACATTTCTCTGGGAATCACACTTACACAAATCAGCACAAGTGATTTGGAAAGATATGAATGAATTCTGTGAATTATTCGAATGTAGACCACCCCCCACCACTCCAGCTATGCAACTGTATTCTGATTGAAGAAAGCTGGAAAACAGTCACACTTACTTTTTTGTGACATCTTGAGAATGCATAATTATTTCAAAAGCTTAAGTCAATAGAAGATGCTATGTAAAATGCTAAAACCAAAGTAACAGTAAAGTCTTCAGTTCTCTCAGGGAAGAATCTAAGAAAGAAAACAGGAATAAGTAACAGAAGAAAACAATCTAAAATCATATGTTATATTTGCCAAGTTACATATAAACACAGCACAGAAAGAGACATGAAAAATTTGGGCTAGCTGACTGTCATTCAGCTGCATCCAGTGCAACTTTTAGCATGCAAAACCACAGGGAAAAATCAGAAAATGCATTCTGCTGTGTCAAAAGAAAAGCAAGAATCACGGACACAGATATTATGAGTCCATTTGTTTGGATTTTGAACGAAGACCAAATACCTCTGTGATTACATAAGTTAGGAAAGTGCTTGCCTGGGAGGGGGGTCCCATTTGGCTGGAAATAGGCTCAGGGGAGCTCTCCAGAGTGATGGGATTAATGGACACCTTGGGAAGTGTGTGGGTTCTACAAGTACATGCTTTTGTCACAACTAATCAAATGCCATACTTAATATGAGTGCATTTCTATGGATACAAATTATACCTTCATTTAAAAACGTTCTTTAAAAGGAACTTTAGATTTCTCTCCCGCACTCCCCTATGAATCACTGCCTGCACTTTCTAAAGCCCACGCTGCATCTGGATCACCGGAGAACAGAAATGTGAAGCAGTTCTTGCAGGCACTTTGAGAACTTTAGATCAAAAGGCCCCCAGTCATCATTTTTACATGGTTACTGGTTGATCGCAGGCTCTTCAAGAGTCAACCTAGTTTTAACCTGTTAAGTAGTGAAGTAAAAAACAAAAGTGACGACATCCCCAACATGTGCTTACAAGGAAAAGAAGACGTTGAGTAGATGTTAAGTAGATGTTAGAGTAATGCAAACAGCTATATATATATATTTTAGAAAACAAAATAAAAGAAGGGATTCTCAGACCTCTGCAGTTAATGCTTCAGGTAGACTTGAGGAAAATGGGAGCATCGCAATCTCAGAAGAATTGCAACTTAACAGTCATCTGCCTTCAGAAATAAGCAAACACACTTCACACAAAATGTATCTTCTGAAACTACAAACTGTGGTGATAATCATCCCTAACTCCTTTAGTATCACCTTTAACTCTTTAAGGTATGTTTCTCATTATTTTAAAGGTTGTGACTGTACAGCTTTGGCCAAGTTGAAATGTTCCCTGTGAGACACATTAGCTGAGATGCCTGCTTGCTGCTTCTATGCTTTGATTTGACTTGTCTGAGGACAGAAAATGGTCCAAACTAATAAATAAAGTGGCCATGACACAATGTTACTGACAGCTCTTATAGAATTTTGTGAAAGATGGCTCATCAACTGTTATATATTTTTAAATATTAAGCTCAACTGAAATGAAAAACAAAGAAATAAACAAAAAACCCAAGTCTGAAAATGTCTTTCCCACTGGTTGCAAAGGAGAAACTCTGTTAAGAGGTAATTTAAAGCAAGATCATGATAAAATATATCAGATTTTCTTAAATGTGGTTATTCAGGAATGTGTAATAATAACAGACTTTAAAGCCCATCTAACACAGGACATTTCACAATAACAATTGCTCACTTACTGATGATATGTTTTCATTTGAAAAATGGTTGACATGTTTCATTCATTCCTTTTATTGGCTTGATGCCCCATTAGCCATGGCTGTTAACTCTGGTCTATTAAAGAAAATAAGCAAGAGTACACCTGGACACATTTGTTGGGCAAATGTGTGCAGAATCCAGCAGTAATTCTGTTTAGAATTTGAGAAAGAAATGAGAGGTTTCTGCCTTTGCAACCTTTGTTGAATAACTCTGTGAGAAAACCATGATAATGATTTACTCTTGGGTTGGAATGAAGAAGAACCACCATGATATATGATATAGATTTACTTTACCTGTGTCCTGTGCCTAGCCCTCAGTCAAACCTCAAACCCAACCTCATCTCTTTTTAGAAAAAATGAAATCCTTAAAAACAATGGGTGAAAACCATGTAGTTAGCAGGTAGGCATTGACAGAGGACTATGCCCTCACTTTGTAATCAAAATATCAAACGTAAAGATCACTTGGTGATTGTTTGCTTTGCTTATCATTTTGCTGAGATTCTAGATTTGTCTAAGAGATACTTGCTGCCAGGTCTGTGAGGGATTTTCCAGAGTAGAATTTGGAGGTGGGAAGACCCACCCAGAGTATGAATGGCTCCATTCCAAGTGCTGGAGTACTGGCCTGAAGAAAAAGGAGACTTGGAGTTGACCACCTGGATTCATCACGGTTTGCTTCCCTACTGAGATTATCATGCAGCCAGCGGCCTCAAGTTTCTGAAGCATCATTTACCCGCCATGATGTACCAAACCCTAGAATCTGAGCCAAAACAAATGCCTCTTTGATTAAGTTGCTTGTTAGGCATTTTTCCCCCCAGAGAAACATAATGGCAAGTGATTAATGAGCCACTATGAATCCTTTTATAGCTCTTATTACAGAGAAACCTGGTCTTATGTTTTTAGATGTGAAGTGCTCTTCCAAATGATCGTGTATTGAAGGGCTGCTTCCTGGCTAGTTGTACATGGGGCAAGCGGAGCCGTTTCACCAGACAAATACAGGGAGGGTTGAGTGGATTCAGAAACCATGGTAGATTCTCATATATGAGAATGGTAGGCATTTCATCTACTCCTGACCCATTTCCTGTCCTGGAACATGTGACCATGACACCCCATTGTGCTGTTAAAGGAGGTTCTGGACACTTTGGGATGTAGGGCCTAACTGCTGGGGGCAAGTCATTGGGTATGAGTCTTCTTCAGTGTGAGGTAAAGAAGGGTTTCTGCCCTGTGTTTATGCAGCCATATACTACACCCTCTGAAACCATGGCAACATACATCTCTTGGACATTATGTTAATTTTCTCATATACTTTGTTACTGAGACACAACTTTGAATAGCAAAAAGGGCAGGCAAAGTAAAAGACTTTTGGAAAATCGTTTCTATTTTACATTTATAGATTTCAATCGAAAACATGGAAGTTTAACATCAAAAATGAAATATTTGAAATTTATTCAATTTTTAAATAATATATGTGGATTCAATGCCCTATATTAATTTAAAAAATCTTATATGATTTCCACAAACCAACTCAGATTTCTCTACATAAGGGCTGATTCCTTATTAGACAATTTTTATAGCTATTTTTTGGTATGTAATATTCTTATTTCCATGTATAATTTCTATAGCATAACTGATTTCAGTATGACATTTTTTCTACATTTTTACAATATGGTCATATACATTCCCACTCTCCTCTCTACTTTTCTGCAGTCCTCCTATTTTGCCCCAAATAGTCCTATTTTGGGTCATAGTTATTGGATTTATTTATTCCATACATAGGAGCAAACAGGCACTAGACTATTACCAACTTAAATGCATGTGCATACATTTGTACATGGAAAAGCAACAAAATAATGGATAATAAACCTATTAGATTTTAGATCTTGGACATTTGCATTAATATCTAGATAAGTAGATAGATAGATAGATAGATAGATAGATAGATAGATAGATAGTGGTATATAATGATATAATAAATGCTGAAATGTCAGCAGTAAAAAAATTACAAATAAAGCTGGATTGTTTTTGAAAGGGAAATCTGTGTTTACTTTCTCTGTGCTTGTCTCATTCATTCTCTTCCTGATCCCGAGGTAACTGCAATGCAAAAGGAAAATTCTGCCTTGTAAATGCCATGCTGCCATATTCCTAGAACAGAAGCCAATGCAGAACTTTCCCATAACACTTCCTGGGATTAGGTTTCAACAATCACTTACAGTCACACGGAATGAGAAGATAACGTCAAGAACTGACTGAACTATGAAGAAAGAAGCTATTTCTTGCTTAACTATGGTGAAGCCTATAGGCCTTGACCCAAGACCCACAGACCTAGCAATTCCAATCCTGCTCTGCAAGGATCCCCTGTGGGATCCTTCCACAGAGATAGAGCCCCCAGTCTTCAGGTTCAGCAGAGATGTCTGTGTCTAAGGAGAGAACAGAACCTGAAGTCACTAAGCTCCAGGAGAACAACACAAGCCTTGACAGTGAGAGGGTTTTGTCTGTAATTCTTTTTTTTTTCTTTAAAAAGTATTTTTATTGCAGTTTATGGACCAAAACAAAAAATGTTCTAGGTATCAACCAGTGGCAGAATGGAGATATGTGTTGTGACATTATTGTATTATGGAATATAAATAGAAACATGCACATTGCCATAGAAAAATCCACAAAATGCAATAAAGCGAAGAAAGTTATATTGGAGAAATGTATATTTTTTCTGTTATTTTATTTACATTCAAGTCGTTGTCCCCTGCCCCCACGATTCCTCATCCCATTCCTTTTCCCCATTGCCTCTGAGAGGGTGCTCCACACCATGCCTCCCCCTTCCCTGGGACCTCAAGGCTCTTGAAAAGATTAAGCACATATTCTTCCACTGAGGCCTGACCAGGTAGACCTTTGCTATTTTCGTGCCAGGAGCCTTGGACAACCTGTGTATGCTCCTCGTTGATGGCTCAGTCTCTGAGAGCTCCCTGGGGTCTGGGTTAGTTGAGACTGTTGGTCTTCTTATGGGATTGTTCTCCCCTTCAGCTCCTTCAATCCTTCCCCTAATTCAACTATAGGGGTCCCCAACTTCAGTCCATTGATTGGGTGTAAGTATCTATGTGTGTCTTAGCTGCTGGTAGGACCTTTCAGAGGACAGTCATGCCAAACTCCCATGGTGTAACTCTTACCAAGCAAGTGAAAAGTTTGTCTGTCATTCCTAATTTCTCTACTCTCCTGCTGTAAGAAGGAAATGTTTCCCAGACATAACCAATGTTATCCGCAGCTCAGGAAAGATGTGATCATTTAAGACTTATCCAAAACTCCTTATTTCCTTCCCTCAAGCCCACTCCTGAGTTAGCCTAAAGAAAGCCCCACCCTGCCTACCACTCAAATATATCTCTGTCAACTTTGTGCTCCTTATAGTTTCTTCCCTCGCCACACACACTGCGTTCTCTGCGGCATCTGCTTCCCATCATCCCCCTCCATGCAAGCCTTTCTTCAGTCTTTCTACAGAAGTGCTGCTATTGTTTAATGCACATCCGACTGAAGTCAATGTTCTTTCAAAATGTCTTCTTCCCACTCAGTACATGGGTACACACTAATACTTCTAACAAATCCTCCATAATCTACAGTTCTGACTCCTCACACGCTGGGTCCTTTCACGGCCATTCTATTTTTAGTCCCGTGTTGAATGAAGACTGGGTAGGTTCTCTTCTCGTGGCCCAAAATTCCTTTCTTTCAGTCTCTTTTCTCATCCAGGCTGTCTCAAATTCCACATCATTGATGAGATTTTCCATGGATAAACATCATTCATTGGTGAGGTTTCCCCTAGCATTTTCTCCAAGAAAATGCAACCTTTGATCCATTTTACAAACTGTGTGCTGTGCCTACCCATAGGATGGCCATGCATTAAGTTTTATCATTTATCATTTGGGCCCTTGGAAGCAGCAAACAGTGTAAATAGATTAACTGCCTTAAGGTTATCTAGTTACTTAGTACCTCGGTTTGTATCAAGGGTAAGAGGACTTTATACTCTGAGCATTAATGATATGGCTTCTAAAGCCATATGTAATAGTTTCTAAACTCAGCTGTTCAAAGAATATTTAAAGATTCACATCGATAAAAACATGATCCACTGGAAATTTTACCCACTTCCCATGTCTAGGTTCTGTGCTGGCTCCCTAGAATCTGGTTTTTGCTAAGAAGAGAGGCCATGTTCAACACTGAGAGACAATAAACATCCTTGGATACTGGTAGGATGGTTAATTTGAGAAATGGCTTAATTTTGAAAATACCTTAGTCTGTAGACCAAGATTCAATTATCTATGAGTGTGTTTCAAAACCATGCATTATACTCCATTAGCTTTGGCATCATGACTTTCTTACTATTCTTCATTTGCCTCCAAAGTTGGCATTCACATTTTCTGTTCTCCAGATTCGCAAGGTAGCCATTGTATATGTGTAAAGAGAAAAGCATCTTTCTAACAAAGTTGAACATAAAGAAGATTTGAAAAACACTCTTAAGTCCCAAACTGCGGCATACTGTAGAACCTGGCTAAGGAAACATGCATGGTGTCACATGAATGGAATGCGAGTAGCTTTTCAGTGTTTCTTCCTTCTCTAGAATCTTCTCTGAAGTGGTGCTTTAAGCATCAGAAATAACTTGCACTGTCCCCGCAAAGGGCAGGATTAAGGCCCCATTATTAGAAGGAAATGGAGGCTTAGGCCTTGGGAGCAAATTATATGAGGCTTTGGACAAGTGGCAGTGAAATTACCTTGTCTGGTTTATAGTGTCTGCTAGGCATGAAAATGATTGTGAATGGCTCAGAGTACCCAGTACAATGACAAAGTTTCTTTCTAGGAAACTAATTTAACATTCAAGTTACATCATATTCTTTTTTTATTCTTAAAGAACTTTTTAAAGCCAAAAATCCCATTCCAATAAAAAAATTTACCATCAAAATATCCAGTGTTCACAGCACTGCTGTGATGTTAGACTGAAGTATCAGGGTGCTCTGGGTATCTTTTCTTAGTATTTATGCATTTTCACATTTGGGTCTGAATTTTAAACATTAGTGCAAATTAAACTCTGCAAAGCTTTCTTGATTTTTTTTTTATTCTCTATTTTTATCTCCCACCACTTCACTTGAAAAATAATCAGGAACATGTCCAAGAAAGTTAGATAGCGTTGTAACTAATTTCCAGTCATAAAGTCAATAATTTTCATTTTGACTCACATTGAGGTAATTTGAAATAAATTTTATTTCTCTTTTCAATCTTTAGTTTTAGTTATTTTTTAAAATGTTATCATGTAAAAATGGGTTTTACTATGACATCCTTATACACATGTGCTATTAGGTTTTATCCTAACTCATTATCCTACTACATTATCCTCCCTGTCCCCTTTGCCACTGCTGGTATTTCCCTTCGATCCCCCAAGATAATGCCTCCTTTTTGATTTAATGTCAAATATATTCCATTAGTCTCTATCCCCTACCTTCTTACAACCTCTTTCTTCTCTCTTATGACCCCCTTTATAGTTTCATTATTACATGCACACAAATATATACATATATATATACTTTTACCTACATATGTATGTTATGCATGTGAGACAAAACCTGCATTATCTGCCTTTCCAGGACTGTTCCCCCCCTCATTTTTTTAAAATTATTTTTCATACTTTTTTTACATTTCAAATGTTTCCCCCTTTCCAGATCTCCCCTTGGAACCTCCCCATTTCCTCCACCCTCCCCTTGCCACTATGGGGGTATTCTCCCACCCACCCACCCGCCCACTCTCGTCTTCCTTCCTTGGCATTCTCCTTTACTGGGGCTCTAACACTCTCAGGCCCAAGGGCCTCTCCTCCCCCTGATGGCTAACAAGGCCCTCCTCTGCCGCTTATGTGGCCAGCACCATGGGTCCCTCCATGTGTATTCTTTGGTTGGTGGATCAGTCTCCAGGAGTATCAGGAGGTCAGGCCAGTTGCCACTGTTGCTGCCTTTCTGGGGATGCAAACTCCTTCAGCTCCTTCAGTCCCTTCTCCAAGTCCTCCATCTGGGACCTCACATTCAGCCCTACTGTTGCTGCGAAGTGACTCTTGGGTATTTCAAACTTTTGAGCTAATAACCACTTAGCAGTGAGTACATACCATGTTCATTCTTTTGTGACTGCATTACCTTGCTCAGGATGATATTTTCAAGATCCATCCATTTGTCTGTGAATTTCATGAAGTCATTGTTTTTAATAGCTGAGTAGTATTCCACTGTGTAAATGTACCACATTTTCTGTATCCATTCCTCTCTTGAGGGACATTTGGGTTGTTTCCTGCTTCTGGATATTATAAATATGGCTGCTATAAACATAGTGGAACATGTGTCTTTATTACATATTGGAACATCTTCTGGGTATATGCCCAGGAGTGGAATAGCTGGGTCCTCGGGTAGTATTATGTTCATTTTTCTGAGGGTCCGCCAAACACTCCTCCACTCCTGGCAGGAATGCAAGCTGATACAACCTCTCTGGAAATCATTTTGGGGGACCCTTAGTTTTAGTTATTTTAAAATTTCCCTCTCTTTCTCTCTCTGTCTCTCTCTCTGTATGTTTTAGCAGTTTCCAGGGCATGCACATAGATGTTAGAGAACAGCTTGTGAGAGTTAGTTTTCTCCTTCTACCAAGTGAGACCCGGATTTGAACAATGGTCCTCAAGCTTTGGGGCAAGACCCTTTACTCACGAACCATCTCTCACACCTTTGGTTTACTCTTTTAAATGTGCTATTTCCTGAGATATAGGAAATGAAATAGTCATGTGTATTGGCAAACCAGTAAATACATACTATTTATTCATTGTATTGTCTAATGTATTATATTTTCAGTTTTATCTTTCCCACCAAAAATTAGAGGATTCGGTCCCAATTCCAATATTCTATAATTCTGAACAAGATACAGGTATCTAGTTAACCACTGATTAACAGAAAGCCTTCGTAACCACCACCATTCCTTTATGCCTTAGGAGTCAGAGTTTATTGAGCCTCTTTATGTGTATCTAACATCTCTCTTTATTCTTGTCTTTGGCCAATGGGGGAAAATGTGCTATTACAGTGATCATGGAAAGGTATTCGATAAATTTCACATGCCTTTTTATAATTAATTAATTTGTATGTGGGTACAGAAACAATGAACTATAAAACCATTTCTTAAAATGTTATCAGGAAGCAAGACATGATAGCTCACACTGGTAATGCTGAGACTCCGGCAGGATGAAGCAGCGGGTGGCCAGCCTGAGTCTTGCAGTAGGTGAATTCCATGATTGCCTAGTTATAGAACAAGAGTGTACTCATGAAGCAGGTAAATAAAGATCTGTTGACAGCCAATATACATGCTGATAGGATCATTTTTTAGTTAGAAACAAGTACTAAATATATATAATTAATACTATCATTTATCTTTTCGCTGTTTTAGATAGTATATTTAAAACAAGTCAAAAGGTTTTGGATGTGGTTTACTGGGTAAGGACACTTACAGTCAGGCTTGACTGGTGACTAGAATTTAATCCCCACAAAGCATATAGTGGATAGAATCTTGACTCCTGCAAATTATTCTGATGCCATAATACACAGTGACATGTACACTTGCAACACAAATATACAAATAGATAAATGAACATGATAAAAAATATGAAGAAAAATAATAATTTGAACATATTCCCAAAGGGAATCTTAAGACAGAACAAAGCAATTTCAAAAAAAAAAAAAAAAACAGAACAAGACAGAAGCTCTAAAATGTTTGTAAGATGGGAAAGAAACTGCTGAAAGATGAGGAAATTTATTTATATTATTTGCATATTTACATGCATAGATGAAATAGCTAGCAGAAAAATATAATGCAAAGATGACATAACTCTAATAAAAAGCCATTGAAAATAACAAAATTATCCAGAATTCAGTGTGGACTAATTCTTCTTTATGACCTCTTTATCCTTTCTGACCTCTCCATTCTCATGTCTGAGTTCAGGAGTGATGTTCCCAACTTTGCGATCCTCTCCTTCTGTGGTTTTCTACTCATTATTATCATTTGCTCTTTTATTCGCTTAAAAAAATTACAAGAATTTTGGGTAAAACTGGTGGATAACAGCAAACCGTTACAGGCAACTGAAAAAGGATTGTACGAAGGCACTAATTTTCTACATATGCTCTGAGCACCTCGTTCTTGCCATTTCTTTATCTCCATAATGAATATATGGTTTCTTGTGCTTTTCTATGAATTTCTTTCTTGTAAATTAACTTTGCATGCACAAGCCTTTGAATTATAAAGACGTATTAGAACAAATTTTTAAAAAGGGTGCATATGCAGACTACCAGAGCCAAGAAGCTGATTAGGGCGATCTGGAGTCTTTTACGACTGACTCTGAATAGAATTTAAGACACCATGTTGTTACTTGGGGGGAAGCCTTACTCATAACAGCAGTGCCATGCTGAATAACAGATGCCAGTGTGAACAGAAACTATGATGATGAAATTAATTTGACCTTTTTCAAGCCTGCAGAACATAACTCAGATATATTTAATAAAGATTGAGCTTGCAAGAAATAGCTTTGACTTCAGATGTGTAAACGTTTCAATGAATGCAACATTTTTGTGCAGTTCTGAAAAGAGTTTAAATTAATCTGAAGTGACGGGATGTGTGATTTGGATATGTTCAACTTTTCCTCATTAATGTATGTGGCACACTAACTAGCATGGCCAGCCCTCAGCATCTTTTAAGGTCATTAGACACAGGTATCAGTCTGCTATGTATCTAACAGAATTAATTTCTGGTGGCTAAAAGGGAATAACAGCATCCAGGGATTTCTTTTTTAGTAAATTCCCATTTAAGCCTGTGATCTAAATTTTAATAAGATCCTTGCACTTTTGAAATCTTTACATATGAGAAATGATGGAACAATTCTTCCTCAAAATAAAAACAAGATGATTGAAGTTTTTCTGGCTTGGAGAGAGGGCAAAAGTTTATTCTGAAGGCAGAGATTTTAAAGAGTAAAGTCAGGTTTGGCTGGAAGCCTGCTTTATTTTAATGAAAGAATGGACGAGGGCCAGACTCATTACTATCGGAATACCTAGCAGCCTCTAAGCAATAACAAAAGACAGATGATAATGTGTGTTCTGGTTTGCTAAGGTCATGATAGAAGGAGACCAAGTTCATTCATTCATTCTGCCATTCATCCTTTCTTTCAAATCACAGTCCCTACTGTGTGAAAGATACTAAGAAATTAAAATTGCTTCAGGAGCAGATTCTTCCTTCAATATGCACTTGTTCTTCACAGTAAATTCTTTCCTTCCTTCTTTCTTTCTTTCTCTGTTTTCAAAGAGCAGAATTCTGCCTTGGAAGTACCCAGAATGTTTCTTTATAGAATCTGAGCTATCTTTAAATACGTATAAGATTTACAAAGCCTGAGAAGGGAGAATTCATTTTCCAAGCAAAGCAAAAAGCATGAACAAAATACAGTGTGGAATGGGAATACATCTCTCAGAAAATACAGCTCTAACCCAACAATGGAGATTTGTAAAAGTGAATTAAAGTCTTAGGAAATATCTAAGTAGGTAAAAGTACTTACTGGGAAAGCATGACAATGTGTTTCATCTCCAGAATCCAGAAAGCACATAAATGTTGCATGCAGAGTTGTGACTTTGTAATCCCTGTACTCCTAATCTGAGAAGGAATGTAAAGAGAGAAGAATTGGCCTGCAGATCTCAACACATCTAGCTTGGAGTACACAGGGTAGTAATAGCTATACCAAGAGAGATTCTGACTCAAAAACAAATTGGGAAGTTGGAAGAGAGAACAGATTCTCCCAAATTGTCCTAGAGCCTCTACATGAAGACTGTGGCACAGAAACACACACATGCACAGAGGGAGGGGGGAAAGGAGGGGTAGAAGGAGAGGGAGAGGGAGAGGGAGGGAGAGATGGAAAGAGAGAGTAAACAAATACAAACAATGTTTATAAATGAATTAAAGCCAAGGAAGAACAGAACATAACTATGTTTGCATCATACAAACTTCAGCTTGATTAGAATATTCTTAAGATGTCAGGGAATGGGCTGTTGCAGTGTCAAGGTGGTAGTTAGCAAAGCTAAGTTCTTTGTCTGGATTAAGAGACTAACTACAGAAGACAAGAGGAGAAATACATAGATGTGATATTTGCAAGTGTGGTTCATCAGATTCATTTTTAATTAGAAGTAGAGGAAATAAAGTACCTGTGTACAGTTTCTATTAAATGTTTGTGCATTGTGATGATTTGTATATGCTTGGGCTAGGGAGTGGAACTATTAGGTGGTGTGGCCCTGTTGAAGTAGGTGTATCACTGTGTGCCTGGGCTTTAATACCCTCATCCTAGCTGCCTGGATGCTAGTGTTCTGCTAGCAGCCTTCAGATGAAGATGTAGAAATCTCAGCTCCTCCTGCACCATGCCTGCCTGGATGCTGCCATGTTCCCACCTTGATGATTATGAACCTCTGAACTTCTGAACCTGTAAGCCAGCCACAATTAAATGCTGTCATTATGAGAGTCATCTTGGTCATGGAGTCTGTTCATAGTGGTAAAACCCTGACCAAGTCAGACATCTATTACTGAAAGAAGGATGGTGAGAAATCCAGGAGGCTTCAGAAATCATGGCCAGAGGGGAAAGCATGTGGTCCAGTTCTAAACAGTGTCAGAATACAACAGTAGAATAAAAGTATTGAAATAACAGGCTGCATGAAGTAACTTAAGTGGGTTGTGTAGGGTTTTGGGGGTCCTGTCTCTGCTCCACCACAGGGCTCGTCTCACTGGAGGAGGCAGGACGAAAGAAGTTGACTTCACTTACCCCACACTGTTGCCAGGTAGGTGTTGGGTTGTATAGAAGCTCTGGGACACTGCTCCAGGGGTGGGGGTGGGGTTCCTGGGCCTGCAAGGAAGCTGGGGAAGTCTGGTTCTCAGGCCTTTGGACATCTAGGAACTGCTGGATGCTATGGAAGAGCTGAGAATGGAATGGGGTCCAGTGGGATAGATTGAGCAGGAGGGGGGAAAGGGGAGCTCCAGCTGGTCCTGAGGGGAGAGTCCTTGGCTCAGTGAGCAGCAGGCTTGAGCTTGGCTTAGGCTTGGCTTGATGGTCATGGCTGGGAGTGCAGATAGGCTTTCTATGGGAGATTAGAAGAAGGCCTTCTCCATGGCTCCCCATGGTGGATCCCCATGAAAAGAGACAATCCATGGTTTTAAGGCATTTATTGTCATAGCGGAAAGTAGATGAGTAAAACCATACGCCACTTCTCAGGGTGAGCCTGAGGTTAAATACCTTTTGTAGGGAGGAATGGCTGGAAAGGAAAGCTTATTGACTAAGCCTGCCAAAGCCTCTAGGTATCTCTTTAAAATGGGCATCCGTCTTGAGCCTATGTGACTACAGGTCCTTTACATGTCCTTTACATGTGAAGGGGTTTGGGGCATTGCACTTATGTAACTGATGGCCACAAATCTATGGTGGTTGTGGCTAGTGACAGGAGCCTGGCGCTCAGGAACGGGCTAAACGCCTACCATCCCTTCACAGTCTCTGGGCTTTCTAGCTTTAGCTCAACCGGGAACCAGGCTACCTTTCATGGTCCCATAGATTCAGTAAAAAATAAGGACCATCCCTTAAAAAATGGGGAAGCAAAATCTTGTTTGCCAAGCTTGGAAAGTGTTACTACAAAGGAAGCCAGGTGTACACGAGTTAGAAGTGAGACTCAGGGAAGAAAGTGGATTTGTGGAGCAAGGACAGTATTAGCATTTTAGGATTCTTAGCATTCCCATCATTCCCTTTAGTCATATTAACACACATCACATATTACACGTGGTGTCAGTGAAGTTACAAGAATCTGAGTCTGTGCAAGCTCAGGTGCTACTATCAAAATGAGCAACATAATCGGGAGTTGGAGCCATATTTGCCTGATTTCAAAACTCTTAACATTTTAGGAAAATAGTTAAAATAAGTTATGCATTTTTTTCCACTCAGAGAGCTAGTAAAAATTCTCTATGACCTTAGGATAGGGTATATTATCAGCATTAAATATGAACATTTTGAAATTTGAAAATTTAATACAATGTGATGTAAATTATGCAAATAATTACCTTTCTGGACAAATTTTCAGTGTGAGTACCATTGTGGAAAAGTAAGATTCTCCTAACTTTCAGGTTGGTTTCAGACAAGGTCAGGTTGCATGGACAAGATCATTCTACACTGATTAGTAAACAGAAATATTGAGGTTGGTAGCACATGTTGTCAGAAAATGATAAAATTTGTTAATTCCATAAGAAATTTTGTGAGGAATATGGGATACTAATGTGCTATGTAATAGTCCCCGTTAGTGTTTTAATTTTTAAAATACCTGATATCAATATCTTCTGAACACTCATTTGGTGGTGAATTTTGAAGTAAAAATAAAATCTGAAAATAAGGTGTAACATATAAAACAGATAGAGGAATGTTACTCTAACAGTGGCCTCAGCATGCCATTACAGTCTGCCAAACTTATGAGACACTCTGAAATACAGAGACAACTTTGGGGAAATAGGCATTATTAGAATGAGTAAAGTTTTACACTTACAAATATCTTCCTATGCCAAGGCAAAAATAATGAAAATTATGTAGGGCCAAAGCTCATGGATTATAGCATCACAGAACTGTAGTCATCTGAGTTCAGGCTGCTTCCACATTCTTACACACTTAGGCAGTCTGTAAACTTGGTCATGAGGACTATGGAGATGACTCAGTGGATAAAGTTTTTGCTACACAAGGGAGATTGGGCTTCAGAACTCTAGAACTCACTTAACAGCTGTATAGGTATAGTGGTCATCTATAATTCTACTCAAGAAGCAAAGACAGAGGATGCCTGGTTAGCAAGGCTACTGGGTTCAGGATGAGACTATGCCTAAGAATAGAGAGGAGCATGATCAAAGAAAATACCTAGAATTAACGTCATCTTCCACAGGTATGTGCCCATGTGAGCAAATGTTAGTGTACACACACACACACACACACACACACACACACAACACATGTGAAAAACTACATGAATAAAAAGGCCTAGAGTTAACTGTTTTTACATGACCATAGTTTTTCTAGTCCCTGATGTCTTATAATAAAATCCCCAGATAGGAGGAAGGATGTTACAAAAACTGATACCTCTAAGGAAGCAGTGTAGCAAGTGGTTCTTCTAAGAAAGGGACAGCACTGTTAGAGGTAGAATGCCTTACCCTGGTCACACCTCCCAGACCTCATCTGCATACAGAGCCCAATCGTCAGTGTTCTGAACAGCCAATGGATGCACTATGAAATTCCCGTGACCTAGCCCTGTTTTCCAGAGCCCTTTGCAGCACACTAACTTTAGATTTATTGGAAGCAGCTTTTCTTTCTGTCTCTTCTACTTGCTATTGGAAGGATAGACAGACCTGTTGTAATTAGATGTTATCTCTAACATTCTGAGGAAATAGAGCAACTAATTAATAACCCAAGTCAACATAACCCCTGGTTTCTGCTCCTAACAGTCAGCAGGGATAGGTTTTGGATTTAGAGAAGAATTCAAAGAATTTTGACACCGTACAACAGTGAACCTGTAGTCATTAATCAAGATGCTCATGTTTTACTGAAATGGGTACATGACAAAGTTATACATGGCTGCCCGTTTGCTGCGTAGCAGTGGAGATTTTTATCTGATGTTGAAAAAATTTGCCTTTAATTAATAATGTAGTAGCACTGTCTGCATCTTAGCACTCATGGTGTATGCTGACAAGAAACTGGGCAGCTCACCAGTCTAGAAGAAACCGTTAATGCCACAGATAAAAGGGTCAGGAAATAACTTAGTGAACTTCTTGGCTTACAAGCATGAGGACTGAGTAATATGAGAACCTGTATTTTAAAAAGCCTAGCACAGTGTGTAATGTACTGCATTTGAAATCTAGTACTGGGGAGGCAGAGACACATAGATCCCTGGTACTTGCTATTTAGCTCATCTAACCTACTCAGAAAGTTCCAGGCCACTGAGACTCCGTTTCTTAAAAACAAACAAACAAAGAAACAAACATCTCAAGAAAACACTCAAAGCTATCTTTGATCCTTTACATATGTGTATACCTACCCCATATGAACATGAACACACATGCATCATAGGTCCACAGACACAAAATGACAAAAAGACCATCTCTGTGAATTTTATACCTGCCTGTAGTGGTTTGAATATGCTTGGCCCAAGGGAGTGGCAGAGTTAGGAGGTGTGGCCAATTTGGAGGACATGTGCCCTTGTGAGGGTGGGCTTGGAGACCCTCCTCCTAGCTACTTGGAAGCCAGTCTTCTCCTGTTTGCCTATGTAACAAGATGTAGAACTCTCAGCTCCTTCTCCAGCACCATGGCTGCCTGGAAGCTGCCATGCTTCCTGCCATGCTGATAATGGACAAAACCTCTGAAACTGTTAAGTCAGCCACAATTAAATGTTTGCCTTTATAAGAGTTGCCTGGGTTACGGTGTCTCTGCACAGCAATAAAACCATAACTAAGACACCACCACATCAAACTTTTTGTGTATATTGCTGAAGCCCAAGTCTAGAGCTTTCTGCATATGTTGCATGGACTCTAGACCTGAGTTCCCTCCTCAGTCCTTGTTTTTTGTGGAAAGGGGTCTTACTTTGCATCCCAGACAAGCACCCAACTTACTGTCTCCCTGTCTTCTTCATGAGTATAGGATTACAACTAGGTACTTCTATGCTTGTGAACAACTTCTACATCTGATGGTTATGTGTGTGTATATACATATAATTTACAAATTATAATTTACAAATATATTAAATATAATTTAATTTACAAATATATTAAAATTAGATGTGTGAGTTTGTGTGTGTGAATCTATGTGAATGTATGCTTTATATATGCAGTTTGCTGCAGAGGCTAGAAAAAGACATTGGACCACTAATCTTGTGTTTGTAAGCCACTGACATAGGTGCTAGAAAGTGAACGTGGGTCTTCTAGAAGAGCAAGAAGTACTCTTAATCATTTAACTATCTCTCCAGCTCCTACTTCTAGGTTTTTAATATCTTAATCATGTATTCCCTTTTGTGAGGTAGGCAACTGACTTAAATCTTTCTTCTTGAAGATATTTGGTTTT
The DNA here is from genome assembly GCA_019843965.1 of Rhynchomys soricoides. NCBI lineage: Eukaryota > Metazoa > Chordata > Mammalia > Rodentia > Muridae > Rhynchomys > Rhynchomys soricoides. The sequence goes on along the minus strand of JADRCH010000232.1, from coordinate 2,213,818 downwards.
TCATTTTACAAAGAATCAACTGAAAATGCCTGTGTTTCCCATTTGAACAACTTCAGAAATAGCAAAATAGAAGTTAATTTTATTGGGAGTTTGCTTGATATTTTTCATAAATAAGTATCTCTGGGAGCTTGTTCTATTATACAGGTGCTGAAATCACAGAGAAGCTAAAATATTTACACCCAAAATAATGTGATCAATTTCAAACATTATGTATCCAAAATTCCATTATTCCAGACATTATTACTTAGAATGGTTGATTGTAATGTCAAATACTGCACATTTTACAAAAAAGTATGAAATGTGAGTTCCTTGTTTCATTGTTTTTCATTTTCTCCCCAATATCTTCATCATTTTGAAAGGATCACGCTTTGAACAAGCAGCAGATGTTAATACAGAAATATAGAACATCTCAATTTTCTCACTGCTAACTCAGCTTTACTGAGCCAATTTCCCAGTTCTCACATTTCTGAGTCCTCGGAGAAAATGCTAATTTAGATTGTTAAAATTGACACGGGTGAGGGTATAAAGGGTAATTAGCATAAAATCCTACACAAAGTGTTCTTAGCACCATTAATCAACACCCACCTAGGCGTACACTTTTTTTTTTTTTTTCAGTCAGAGCTGATGTTTAACGGGGCTGAAAAATATCTAAAATATCCTCTTCTACATAAGTAATAAGAAAAATGCCGAATTTGTCCTCAAATCAAATTTGAGGGATTTTTTTTAAGGAATAGCAAAAATCTACTGTGTAGTTCAATGACAACTTGCTTTTTACACTTAAGACTTTAAGCATGTAAAAGTATTCTCTTGAGGTTAAACAGCTCAGATTCTTATACCCTGTTATCTTTCTCAACCCTTCCTGTATTGGCCTGTGGTTGGAGCTTAAAATACAACTTTGTGTGTTTGTCTTTTTCTCCCAGTTGCTTCCCACACTGGCACTATTGTTCTTGTCCCTAGCCCAGGTCACTGAGCTATTTGTTCTTTAATTGTTTAGGATTAAGACCCAAACAAGCTCCCCAGGGCTGCAACTACTCCTCCAGATAAGTGTGTCATCACTGATTCACAACTCAAAGCCTATTGTATACCTTGAAGCTTCTTTGTCTTTCCTCAGGAAAGAATATGACCTAATAGTGAGGTATCCTTCATCTCAAGGGGAGGGTCACTCAAGTCATTCATAGGTTTTCTGCTACTTTATTTTTCATCTGCAAAAGAGACAAACATGACAAAAATAATAATAAACAGGTATAACAATAACAAAATTTCTATATGGAAAAAACACAAGTGATTTATACATTTCTAGGAGCCAGTCCCTAGAAAATGTCCCTAGGGACACTGGTGATACCAGAATGGAGAGCACAAGGCTGCAAACATGCTCCATTACCCCTGGAGGCCATTTATTCTGAGTAAGAAAATGTTCTTTGTGTACAAAATAAGTAAGGCATAGGAAATAGACTCTGAGCCAACAAGTCTCTCGAGAGCTACTCGATTTTTTTTTAAATTCCAGAACCACAAGATAAGTGCACTAATAGTGTCCAGTACAATGAGCACACAAAACATCTATTTTGAACAAGAGGAAATGATTAAAGGAAGAATGGTTGATTTGCCCCAGTGGGTGAAAATGTGAAGAGACTGTTCTTTACACAGGAAAGTGCATGCCTACTGTTTGGGAAGAAAAGGCATGGCAGATTATAAACACAAAGTTTAGTACAGTTGAAGTAGACATACCAAAACAGATGAGGATACAGACTGGGCTACAGGCAAGAGAATGGTGGCCTGTGTTTTTGTCCTCTTGAGTAACAAATTGGATCTGAAAGATGAGAGGTAGTAAATAGGAAGGACTCAAGTCGTCTTTCATTTCAGAGTCCACCCCTTGCCTTCTTTCTGAATACAGGGGCGCATTCTAAAGGAATTTAAAACTAGAACTCAGTGGGGAAAAATTCTGCAGTGACTCTATAAAAATTCCCATGCATGGAGGACAGCAATGGAGGAGGATACAACAGCAGAAGGACTCAATGTAGTAGTACCTCACACATACTGAGTGCTTATGATATATTTTTGAGATTGACTTATAAAAATTGGGTATCTATTGGGAGAAAGAATATGTGAGCTGAATGCAGGTAGGTACTCATGAATGTCAGAAAAGGATGTCCATTCCCTTGGAGCTAAAGACACAATCAGCTGTGTGCTGTCTGCCGAGAACATTGAATGAACTATATTGGGTTTTCTATAACTAAAATGTTAGAGAATCGTCAATGCTCCAGGGTCTTTGATTTGAATTTCAACTCAAGTTAGCAATAGCCAGTGGCCAATTGGTAGAAACCTACAGAAGGCAATGAGAAAGTACTCAGAATAACACCTGTGTCTTATGGTGAAGATTAGATGGTACACCTGAAATACTGACAGACAGATCTAAATCTGAAGACAGAGATTCAGTCTCATATTATAAACTTGAAAATACTTTGATGATGTGTATGATGAGTAGGAAGAGTAAGGAAATACAAGGAGCTTTAGAAGCAACACAAAGAATCAGTAAGCATTGAGAATGTGTTGTCCAAATAGTCAAAGGAAAATCCCTCATGATCAGAAAGCCAACAGCATCAACGCTGTTATGCTGAGAATCATGAATAAAGAAAGAAGTGTGGTTATCTTTAGTTAGATCATGCTCTTCCACTCTGCTTGCCACTGTTTCTCATAACCCTCTGTGTTCTCCTTGCTGAGTATCCCACATAACATGATTCAAGTGTCATTGTGCTTTGAATTTTATAGTTGCTGATGCCATCTCCAAAATCACTATGATATAAGATTACTGAATACTAAGGTCAGAAACTTCTAAAACTGACATTGATGTTGGAAAGATGGCTTATTGGGTAAGAGTGCTTAGTCTAAAACCACAGGACCCGAGTGTGAATCCCCAACTCCCACGTAAAAAGCCCAGTGTGGCTAGAAATACATTCCCTTAAGCCAAGCTCTGTTTGGGCTGGTAGAAGGATATCTGGTTTATTGGAAGGCAGACTAGCTTCAGATCCAGGAGAGACTTTCTCAAAGGAACAGACATATATATTTATATGTGTATTCAACATACATACATACATACATACATACATACATACATACAAATGATAACTTTATCTATTCAATGGAGAAACTGGTGACATAAACATACCCCTCATAAGTATTCCCGTTCCTCCCTCTAAGATCTCATGAAGCAGAAGTTGTTCTTGTACTCTTGTACTTATGATGTAGCTGAGAAGTTTCTTGAGCTGTCACTTCCAAGTATTGAGATCTCAGGCATAAGCCACAAATCTAGTAGCTTTGTGCATTGTTGGGGATGAGACCAAGATTTCATGTATATTGAACTGGATGTTACCAACTGTGCTACACAACCTCAGCCTAAGAAACATATTTAATGGAGATTCCCCAGATTACTAATAGTATTTTTAGATTCTATAATTAACATTTCTTTTGTAATTGAAACATACTTAGGTGTTAATACTCATGCTAAAGTCTTCCTGTAAGGTGATCCCTTGGGGCAAGTTATGAGGTGGTAGGAGGGAAGAAAATATGGAATATTGTTCATATAAATTAGTATCATGAACTTCTCCATATGTCTACTTCTTGAGTGTTTATCAAAAATGATTCTAAGATGAATCTAATTTTTTTAAAGAACCCTTCAAGCATAATGTGCTGAACAATTAACAATTTATACAAACCATTGGGAGGCTTAGTGGTGATGCTAATTCTATAGTGGATACCTGCTTACTAAAGGAAAATGATGCACTTGTATTACTTACTTCGGGTCACTTAAAATGCCAGTAATATAAATGAGAAGAAAATCAGAATGAATGTGTTCCCAGGCACTAAAATTATGATTTCTTCATCTCTGAATCTTTTGATTTAACTCTGTTGCATAGAAGATTAACAAATTTAGTTTTCTTGGAATAGAAAGATAAGATTCAATGTATTTCTGCAGCCTTTGAGATTATGAAACCAAATTCAGTGTCACAGAATATTATTTGGAAGCAAATCAAGCCAATTCGCTATAGAAGAAAACCTCTCTCAGCTAGCAAATGTTCACAAGACAAATATGTGGACCAAAGACAAGTAATTTAGTTTTTCTTGAAACCACAAATGGTAATTTAAACTTCATTAAACTTTTTCTTTGATGGAAGTGCAAAATATAAGTCAAATATCTATTAAAACTGTATCAATACATGGATACATAATATAAATAATAATCTGGCCAATTGTGAGTTATGGAAAACACACACTAATCACATGTTTCACCATAAGGTTAGCATTAGTGTGTGAAACATACATATACATGTATCCAGAAGCCATTCTGGATCTGACTTCTAAATTCTATAACGGATTGGGTGGGTCATATGTGGAATGCCGTTTCAGTGTTTGTCAGTGGGTCATCATTGAGCTTACCTTCTTGACTTGGAACTATATAACATGCTTTGTTTGCACATGCATGTTTGTGTGTATGTGTGTGTGTGTGTGTGGTGTATTTGTATATGCTCATGCATGCATGCTCATGGAGATTAGGGATCAATAGTTTATGTCTTCCTGAATTTCTTTCAACATGTTTCCTAAGACAAGGCCCCTCACTGAACTGGTTTGATTAGTCTTCTGGCACAGCAGCATGGATTCAGGGGTGCACTTGTCTCTGCCTCTCCATTGCTTATGTTAAATTCATGATGCTATGAATGACATAATGTTACCTGTAATCTTGGGATCTGACTCTGGTCCTCATGGTTGTTCAGTAAACACCTTATCCATCTCTCTACATTACATACTTATTCCTTTTTGTGACCATCTCAAAACCATGGGGCCACCCACCAATCTCAAAAATATTAACATAGAATTATTCCTGTCCAAATGAAATGCATGGACAAAGAGCGGAGCAGAGACTGAAGGAAAGGCCATCCAGAGATTGTCCCACCTAAGGATCCAACCCAACTTCAAACACCAAACCCAGACACTATTAAGGATGCCAAGAAATGCTTGCTGACAGGAGCATGGTATGGCTGTCTCCAGAGAGGTTCTGCCAGAGCCTGACCAATACAGATGCAGAAGCTCGCAGCCAACCATCAGAATGAGCCCAGCGATCCCAACGGAGAAATTAGGGAAGGACTGAAGGAGCTGAAGGAGTTTGCAACCCCATAGGAGGAACAACAATATCAACCAACCAGACCCACCAGAGCTTCCAGGAACTAAACTACCAACTAAAGGGTATACATGGAGAGCTCCAGCTCCATGGCTCCAGCTGCTTATATAGCAGAGGATTGTCTTTTCTGGCATCAGTGAGAAGGGAGACCCTTGGTCCTGTAGAGACTCAATGCTTCAGTATAGGGGAATGCTAGAATGGTGAGGTGGGAGTGATTGGGTAGATGGAGGAGCTCCTTCATAGAAGCAGATGGGAGGGGTATGGGGTGGGGATTGGCAGAGGGAAACACAGGAAGGGGGATAACATTTGAAATATAAATAAATAAACAAAAAATTTTAAAAAAGAAAATCTCAAAACCAATATAAAAATACAAAGAGATGAAAATAAGAATTCTAACATGCCCAGGCTTGAAATGAATTTGGATAATATCCATTAAGAACATTTTTATTTTTTTACTTCACTTCGTTTTATAAATAACTTTAAAAGGTCCTAAGTAAGAACATTTTGCAGTCACTCTGACTTCTAAATGTCCTCTATTAACCTCAATAAAGACAAACAATTATGGAAAGTGTACTATATCCTATGTGACCCAAACAGACACACAGGACAAACACTGTATTCCAGAGTGATTGTACAAAACAAGTATGGCATGGTTTCCTTGAGATCAGAATTCTTATTAAGTCTTTCCATATCTTTGAAACCTGACAAGAAGAGGATGTGAATGCATATCTGAGGTAGCTTTGATTATACAAAAATGAGCTGTACATGCTGTAACAGTGCTCCTTACCATTAATCACCCAGACTTACCTCAGAGCAGCTAACATCAGAATCTTTTTACTACAATTTTCATAAAGGTCTGGACATCTAATTTATCACAGTGGTATTTAAAGCAAATTTTCTCAAGTTTCATTTTAGACAAGGTATATTACAAACATATCATACTTTGAACTGGTTAGCAAAAAACAAAAACCCGTTTTACTTTTCATTTTTGTCTTTATTTCATTAAATTATTATAATGGCCTTCTTGCTGATTGAAAACATCTAGCAGCAGATACTCTCTCTAGAGATATTTGTTTCCCTTTTTACTGTGATTTCCACTAAGGAAATGAAATAGATCTCCAAGGAATGATCAAAATCTAAACAAACCTGCCAGTTATAAAAATTATGCTGTTTTGTCCCCTACTCCATTACAACATTTCAGTATACTCACTTAATTAGTTAGAATAAATCCGGTTACTTTCAACTTCTTTATTTTCCTTTCTTCCCTATTTCTTATCTATATCGTCTTTGTCCTATCCTTAATATTTTTACAATATTTTTATTGTGGAGTAAAGGACAATGTCTATTGTACAGTTTTTCAGTAACCCTTGATGATTAGAAATAAAGCTTACATTTTTATAAACTTTCTTCTGTTATTTGGAACTTCCTGGGGGTTGTACATGTATTTATCATATGAGTTCAGGATTTCTTTAGAACTTGTGTTCCTTACTATGCTTAATTTTATTTATACAGGTTGCCAGCATAGCTATGATCTATGTTATAAAGAAATTTTAAACCAGTAACATGGATGCCCTGGCAAGAGATCACATTCAAAGTCCTTAAACTTCTGTGTGATCTGGTTGGAATGCAAACAATCTCTGGAATACAATATGATCTTTCCAGAATACAGACACACCCCTAATATATAATTTTAATCTCTCTGGCTGGAATTCAGATATGCCCTTAGAGCCCTAAGTACATACCTTTTATCCCAAACAATGAAGGTAATGTTATTTTGTAGAAGAAAGCAGCCATGTTTAGAAGTGTCATCTAATTGAAGAGCAGAAGAGTGATTAATTAAAGATTTGATAGAGTGTGTACAAAAGAAGCTACAGCTAACTCTCATCAGAACAACACAGGATGGAGAGACTACTTAAGGGCAGCACAGGAGGAGAGAGTTCAGTTCCTGGAGTTCAGAGGTATTTTTTCTTTCTTTTCTTTTTCCTTTTTCTTTTCTTTTTTTTTTAGGATTTATTTTATTTTATTTTTTAATTTTTCTTGATATTTTATTTACATTTCAAATGTTTCCCCTTTTCCAGATCTCCCCTTTGGAACCTACCTATTCCCCCCTCTCCTTGCCACTATGGGGATATTCCCTCACCCACCCACCCACTCTTGGCTTCCTTCCTTGGCATTCTCCTATATTGGGGCATCTAACACCCTCCGGCCCAAGGGCCTCTCCTCCCCCTGATGGCTAACAAGACTGTCCTCTGCCACATATGTGGTCAGCACCATGGGTCCCTCCATGTGTATTCTTTGGTTGGTGATCCAGTCTAGCCGAGTAATTCAGTCAGAAGCTACGAGAAGTTGATTTGAATCAGTCAGCTTGGAGACGTGTATGAGCCAGAACAGCTGAGCTGAATCAGCCAGCCAGAGTTCAGAAAGAGCTAGAAAGGGTGACTTTATTCAGTAGTAAGTCTTGGAAGCTGAAACATTCTAAGGCCTAGGTTATCAGGTGGAGGTTGGATGATGAAGCCTTCCAGGTTCAGGCTCGGAGAAAATTAGATTGTATGGAGCTTCTACGCTTAGGCCTAGTGGTAGTTATAGGGAAACAAGTTTGGCTTAGCCCAAGCCATTCTTTCATAAAGCCTGGGTACACTCTCATCTCATCCCTTCTTCTGAGGAAATAAAACCAACATTTAAACAAGGTCATTGAGAATTTCTCTTTGAAAGTAAGCATGAAAATTCACTCATCCTTCTGTGAAAAAGTAGTTTAATTCTTAAAATTTCTGTTCAATATCAAGAGAGAACTGTTGAGAGGAATAAAAAGATGTGTACAAGAATTAAATGAATATATGTCCCTTGTGTATCTAATCTATGTATCTATCTACCTTGAATCTATTTAAAATATATCCTGACATATAGTTTTTGCTGACTTAATGCAGTGCTTTCTTGTTTTCTGAATGTAACAATGTATACCATTGCCCAAGAGTGACCAGTACACAGGCAGATATGGATTAAACTAAATATAACTCATCAAGAAACAAAATAATGCCTTTGGCTTATATTATACCCCAGAGAATAGGTTTGTGGAGATATTGTAGCAATTTTAGCCACAGACAAGATTACAAATACAACTCCAGTGATAATTCTATATTTGAAATCTGAAGAACATTTAACCTAGCAATTACACATTTAGAAATGTAGCCAGGGGGCATAATAATACTCACAAAGACACAGCTACAATGATGCTTATTATAAGATTGTTTATAAGGCAATAAAAAAATTGGAGTCAAGCTAAATGGTGATCAATATGGAATACATTTTATAATTTACTCTAAAACTCTGCTGGAAAAATATTGAACAATAAGAATATATCTTCACAATTGTTTCGTGCAAAGGAAATGCAGATTATCAAACAGTGCATAACAATCCCATTTTCCAATTTCCTTGTGCTCAAGAAGGCAAATTTCCTTTTTTTTTAAACCTGGCTTCATAGGATCAAAAGACATTGTGAATTATTCCTTGAAATCCACCGATTATTTTTGCTTTTTTACTTAACATGTTCTACCTTTTACTTCATCAGATGATTTTGAATACTCATGAAAAAATTTCTTTGTAGACTTTCATCTTTGCTTCATCCATTCAATATTTGCATGCTGCCATCCGTGGTCCCAGACCTCCAATCTCCTCTTTGTATTCTCTACCTTGAGGCCTTTTTACATCATTGGATTCAATTACTATCTATACACAGATGCCTCTTATGTTCATAATTTTGATCCCAGTCCTCCCATTTATGCTGAGACCATATGTTCACTAATGTAGTGGTGGTGTTTTTGGTTATTTAAAAAACACTCCAAACTCGACATATCAAAAATGAGACACTTTATTACTCCCTGAGTCACCACTTCAAACTGGTCACAATCTGGTTCTCTTTCAAAGATTCCTTTCTCTTAATGGAACTGCAGTCCATTCACTTATTACAATTGATGGCTTCCTTTCTACCATTGACTTCATTTCCATTAACAAAATACAATGCAGTCCATTCATTTTCCTTGCTGAATTGTCACAATGTGGCTGTAGATGTCCCTTGGGAGTTATAAAGAGCACTCCCTGCTCTTCCACAGGTTTTGGGTTTGATTCCCTCACCAACATGGTAGCTCACAGCAGTCTTTCACAACAGTTTCACCATACCTAACCCATGTTCTGATCTCCTTGGGCACCAGGCATACATGTGGTACACAGACATACATGCAGGCAACGTACCTGTGCACATTTAAAAACAAAAAGACAAACAAACAAATAAACACACAATAAACTATAATCATATTTTCTTAAATATCTTCACCATCCCCACCCTGATTCATTTATACTGGTTTTGTTGTGGTTGATATATTTTATTGATTATACCTCAGGGATTTATGACAGAATGTAGGTCAAAATATGCCACTGATATTTGATCTTCTGTATGTGGCATTCTTTGCACTTGAAATGACTTTTGTATTCATATGTGTTTAAACACTGGTACCCAGCTTGTGATACATATATTAGAGATGACTGAACCTGTATGAGGATAGGCATAGGGAGACCCCTGAAGCTGCTGACTTGCTTCTGATCTTGTTCTCCACCATATAGTGTGGCTTCCATGTGAACAACTCTATCATGCTCCGACACTAGTCATGTCACAGAACACAGAAGTGCTGAAATCCCTTTGGACTGCAAGCTTGACCTAGCATTTCTTCCCTTAAATTGTTACTGAGGGGTATTCTGTCATAGTATTGTAAGACATAATGAGCAGAACTTGTCTAGCACCATGTTGCACCTCTTTCTCCTCCAGAGGCAAGAGGTCCTTATGGTGAACTGATGGGAAGGATGGATTTCAAGCAGTGACAGGATCTATGGAAGATACAGATAAATAGCAATATTGGCATGTTTATAGACATCTTGGAAGCCTTTCAAAGAAGTTTAACAATCCTCAAGCTATGGTGGAAAATTAAACAGCACACTCAGAATTATGTTCAAGGCAGTTCTCCCTAGTAGCACACATAGAGAATGAACAATTGTTAAATGGCCACAGGTCTTGACAATCTGGCATATGCCTGAATCCCAGTATTTAGAAGATTGAAGCAAAAAGACTGAAAATTTAGGAACAATGGGTCTACCTAGTAAAACTATAGAATAACAGTAAGTCAAATGATCATAGCAATCTCCCATCATTAGCAGAGTAGACATATATTTAGTGCTATCTGAATCAATGAGAGACAAAAGTACAGGCACTAATATTGTTAACTATGTTAGTAACCAAAAAGAGAGAAGTATATGAGACCATGATTCTAGAGTCAGAAAAGAAGGGTAAATGTAATCCAAAAATCTTAATTCTGTCACTTAGTACTATATAATTGTGCAATTATTAATCTTTGAAATAGTACTTGAAACCTTTTCAGAACTGATTGCTTTTTCTGCCAAACAACACTATTTTTAGAATTGACTATTATAGTGAAATAAACTTTATTTTTATGCCTCTCAAGTTCAAGAAAGAGATCTCTATAATAAAAAGCACATTACAAGATAAAACATGAAAATTTATTGATGATATGTTTTATATGACACGAACTCTTTCACAAGGAAAACAAAGACTGAATGCCATGGGTAAACTGATTTTTGTTGCTGTTTTTATGGTTGAAAAACATCTTAATAATCCTGGGAAAGTGAAAATTGATGGTGAGAGAGTGTGGCTTTATGGTAGTAAACATGGAGCTTAGCAAGGCCTATTTTTCAGGTTATACTTGGCAATGCTGTTTTCTCAAAATGTGGGAAGATTGTGTTCACTATGAGGATTTAATAATGTTCAATGGATCTCAATGCCCTTCCTAGGTTTATGACAGAGATCATCCTGTCTTTGGCATCTGCTTATATATAAATGGTACAGAATTTGGCGTTATATTTCTCAAACTATCCATGATAAAGATCACCTAGAAAATTTAAATACTTTAAAGTGTCTCTCAAGTTGTATGGGCTTAATATCATTCAATAATTGAACATTATGTTTCATGTATTGTAATGAATTGGATACTTAAATTAAGTTGGCACACTTTCAATAAAAATTTGATAAGCTGATATAATATTGTGAAAAATCTTTTGGAGATTTAAGACAGAGTATTTCAAATATTGTCAAATAAGTATATGTAGTCGCTTCAATTATTAATAATAGTTGTGCAAGCCAAAAGTTTGGTTTGGTTGTCAGATATCCTAGAAAATTGAGAGTATTGTGACAGAAATGAGATCATAAGGGGGAAAAATGGGAATGAATCAGTTCAATTTCAGATGTTCCCTTGGGAACAAATTGATCATTAGATCAAAAATTCAAATTGAAAGAAAATAGTGACATGATCTATCACATTGGACACATTGTAACCCTGCTCAAAATCAGGAGACCTACAAAATCCCTACACATAAAATTAAAGAAGTGATCATGCCAAGTATCCTGTGAGTGAGAGTCCCCAGAGGCATAAATAAATAATCCAAAAATGCAATGAGTCATGGGGCTGACATTTCACATACTTATTTCCTATCTTCTTGTTCCCATCTTTTTTTAAAATATAAAAATGGGTAGAAGTGTCCTTCAACAGATGTCCACATAAGTAGACATGCACTCTCTGCCAGCTGGAAAGAGGATACTCACGTTTGCCATCTTAGTTTGAATCACTAGATGCCAACCATATGCATACAATTGGAAAGAGAGGACAAAGGAAGGCATCTGGTTAACAAGGAGCAGAAACAACTCAGCTTATTAAGTCTTAACATTTTGGATAAAAACTTAAAACACATTGAGTTCCCAGAAGTCAATTTGATATATGTACTTATAACCTCTGTACTTCAATGGACAGTCTCATTTTCATTTACCTAAACCACCTTTATCGTTTACAAAAGTAACTTCTTTAAATGAGCTGTTTTATTTTTCAGCAACTTGCTGACTAAAAGTCCTCTTCTCATTCCTACCATCTCCTCCAGGTGTTTTTATCCTTTCTAATGCCTCTTTATATGAGTCTTGGTTAAGCTTTTCCTCATTCCTGTTCATACAGGCTTCTATATATTGCCTTCCTAAATCATCTCATTATTAAATATCACTCCAGTCTGGTGCTGCTAGACTATAGTGAGTATTTGGATGGAAAAGAGGGATGTACTATGGATCTGTTCCCTCTCTTGACTCCAGTGTATTGTTAGTATTATTATCATTGTTTATAGAAGACCCTGCTCTGCTTCCCTACCACTCTTCATGTGAATCTCTTGCTCTCTTGCTCTCTTGCTCTCTCGCTCTCACTCTTCTTTTTCAGAATCCATTTTTTTTTATTCATGTGAATTCTTTAAAAAGAATGATCTCTCTGCTGGTGTCAAATGAGGGTGGAAGAAAAAAGCAGGGTAGAGCAAAGGAAGAAATTTCCCTCAGTTGGAAATAAAGCTCTAGGTTCATCCTATCATGGATTTCCCAGAGGTACATGATCCTTAGAAACCATGTACAACTTCTAAAGAATGCACTGTATCCAACAGGTGGCAGTTTGGGCAGCAATCAATTTCAATTTCTTTCTTTCTTTTTATCTTTTTCTTTTTTTCTTTTTTTTTTTGGTTTTTCGAGACAGGGTTTCTCTGTATAGCCTTGGCTGTTCTGGAACTCACTCGTAGACCAGGCTGGCCTCGAACTCAGAAATCCACCTGCCTCTGCCTCCCAAGTGCTGGGATTAAAGGCGTGTGCCACCACTGCCCGGCTACAATCAATTTCTTAAAGTCGCTGAACCTATCATTGACTCTGTAATTGCCCTGGGCAATCTTTCCCAGACTTTTTTTTTTTTGCAAACCACCTCAACTATTGTGGCTGGGGCTCTAGTCTCTTCAAACCTACTGATGCCACTATCTCTAGCTTGTAAAAACCCTTTTACTCCCTAAGTAAAGCAATTTAATACTGTCTCAATCTTGGGAGTACCCAAAGGACTGCTTTCAGAGGGACCAAACATTCTTTGGACTGTTGTAATTTATTCCAAGCATTTAGTCTATCTGAATTTCATTTTCAAAAGCATACCATTTTGAAGGCAAATGCTTTGTGCTTCTAGGACATAAGTGACAACAATATTGATGGCAAAAATAAGAATAGACAATGTAATTTCAACTGTGTGGTGTTCATTGCCAGCTGTAAACTGTTCGAGACAGTATAGACGATTATTTGGGGAAGGATATTATCAAGAACAGCAGCAGCAGCAGCACTGAAGTGCTCCAACAGAGAGACATCAAAGGGAAGAAAGTCTTGTCTATGGACCCAGAGGACTGTAATTTCTTGTTAAGATGATACAGTTATAGCAGTTGGAAGAGAATACAGAAAGAGTGAATAGTGCTTGGATTCCATGGCTGAGCTGAAGCCCAAGGTTCTTTCCCCCTCTCCTCCCATTATAATTCAGTGGCTGGTTTTGCAAAGAACATTGTTATACATGGTGATTAAGTTCTATAATTCCATTAGCAGACTACTAAGCTTCAAATACATTGGGCTTAATTAAGCTTTTATAGAAAGGCTCGCGGAAATAACCACCATGTATAACAGTGATCATTTGAGAAAATGTATTCCCCAGTGCAAACAACCACTCAGCCAACTGACATTTAGAATGTAATTCCATCGAAAGTTATGGATTATAAGGACTGAAGTCTGATCAATGGTTTGCAAGAAGCCCAGGTCATAGCTTAGCACTACCAGGAAGGATCTGTTTGTTTGTTTGTTTGTTTTTCTTTTTGAAAAATACTGTTTCTGGGGTTCCATCAACAGAATTCTAATTTAACTGACTGTAGGTGGAGTTGGGAAGTAAGAATTTTGCAGAAGTACTTTGCATCAGGGTTGAGAAGCATTGAGCTAGTCTTTCTTCCATCTGAATTTGACTGAAGTGGGATAGAAGGATGTGCTGGATGTGTCCACGGCTTTTCACACAGTAAGTAGTCTTCGTTTATAGTTACATTTTTCAAATACTCTTAAATCTGAAGCAACCACCATAGCTCAGTCTTTTCATAAGTGATGGGCACATTGAGTAGAAGAATAAACACATATGCCAAAAATACACAGTCATCAAGGAGTTCTTTAAAAACGCACAGTAGCTGTGAAAAAAATTAATTCACAGAACAAAGATAATGGAAAGTTTAATAAGAAATTAAGCCCACATATTTGAAAGACTTCAAATTCCTTCTGAGTACCCTCGAGCAGTATCCTGGCAAAATTCTAGAATAGATTTGAGTCATAAGATAATCCCTAAATGGACCCTGAGCAAGAATTTGCTGTCCTAGCAGGGACCAGGTTTGTAGAAATAAGATTTACACAAACTCTTTTAAGTTCAAAATAAGAGACCTAATTGCCAAATTCTTTCTTTATCAATAAGGGATAGAGCTCAAAGCCACAGTGACTATCTGAAACTGCAGAGTACCAAATTCTCATATACTGATTTTTTTCCTCTATATACAAATCCGTGCTAAAGTTTATACAAATTCATTTAAAGTTTAAAATTGAGAACAGATTAACTTACTTTATGAGTTCTCTTTGGCATATTCAATTTTTTGACATTACCTTGCTTATTGGAGCCACTATTAAGCAAATCAAATGTTCCTGAATTTTCACATGCATGCATGAACAGACACACACACACACACACACACACACACACACACACGCACACACACACGTGGTTGCTTGTGATGACAATAGATTATTTAGTAATCTAGTAATAGATTACTAATGACTAATGGATAGGCAATAGATATAGCATGGATACACTGGATGATTCACATATGGAAAGAATGGAGCAAGAATTATGCAAAATTCCCTTGTAGCATTCAGAAGACTAGGAAAATTTAAACTAACAGCCATTTATAAATTTTTATTTAAGATTTCTACACAATGTTGTGCATAAATACAGGAATTTGTGAAAAAGTGGACATGCTTTACAAGTTAAGAAGAGACAATTGAATAAGGATCAAAATTTAGAAGAAGATAAATAAGAGTAGTATCTTATCTAGAAGCTCTAGGTCTCCCAGAATAGTGTGTACTTCGTCATGCATTCTCCATGTCACAAGTACTTTGTTTACTGGAACAATTACATCACTGTGCACAATGAGATTCACAGCTTGTCTTAGTCAGGGTTTCTATTCCTGCACAAAATATCATGACCAAGATGCAAGTTGGAGAGGAAAGGGTTTATTCAGCTTACACTTCCACATTGCTGTTCATCATCAAAGGAAGTCAGGACTGGAACTCAAGCAGGTCAGAAAGCAGGAGCCGATGCAGAGGCCATGGAGGGATGCTGCTTACTGGATTGCTTCCCCTGACTTGCTCAGCTTGCTCTCTTGTAGAACCCAAAACTACCAGCCCAGGGATGGCACCACCCACAAGGGGCCCTTCCATCCTTGATCACTAATTGAGAAAATGCCTTGCAGCTAGATCTCATGGAGGCATTTCCTCACTGGAGGCTCCTTTCTCTGTGATAACTCCAGCTGTGTCAAGTTGACACACAAAACCAGCCAGCACACAGCTCTTGTTCCACGGTCCAACTGTCTTCCTGTAGTTTTCTTGTCAGCTACTTTTACTTTTTTGTTTTACAAAAAAAAAAAAAAAGTATATTTAGTAGAATATGAAAAACTAGCCTAGAGAGCAAAATTGCAAATAGTGATGCCTTTACCCCAACTCATAAGCCTCCAATCTGTACATTCAAAGTAGCATCAATTTGTTGGTAAGTTTTGATTATTGTTTAAAATAAAATAAAAAATGTGACAATATTTTGAATGGTAACAACGAGGAATGTCTTTCTATTTGATTTGTTTTTCATATTAAGTCAGCTTCAGGCAAAGGGTGAGGGCCGTTGTTACTCCTCCTGTGTGTACAGAGACACAGCAGGCATGTACTTTTATGTCAAGATGAACATTTTGGCTTTATGTTTGTAATATATTTTAACAAAATCCCCAAGAAATATTTGTGCATGCTTTTGTTGAAGTAACTTTTATTCTCATGTAGTAACTGTTGCCTCAGAGGCTTACTGCCTCCATCTGCTAACCTAGTCCTGGTCTTGGAAGTTTCTACTCTCCATAGAATCTAATCTAGGCTTACAATGGTTTCAGCCTCTGAGAATTGCTGCTGAATGAGATTACCCATTCCTAGTTCTTTCTGACCTATAACTGGCTGATTCAGTTCAACTATTCTAGCTCAAAACTCCTCTCCATGCTGGTTGATTTAATCCAGCTTCTCGCAGTTTCTCCTGAATTGCTCTGCCTAGCCTCATACTAACTTTGGCAATATGCTGTAATCTTCTGGCTACTTCTCATTCTCTAGCTTGTTCTGTCTGCACCTGTGCCCCGGTAGTTCTCTCTTCAACTTCTATCTGTACAACTGTCCCGATAAAACTACTTCCATTCTGCTCCTTTTCTCTTTCTGTGCTCTCTTAAACAGTGTTCTTTCCCCCTCTTTTCTCTGGAAAAGAGTTGGGCATATCCTACTCTGTCAAATCTTTCTCTGACTTGTCACTTTTCCTGCCACTCAACTAGACATCACTTTCAAACATAGATGCTTCCTACAAACTAAACTTATCCTCACTGTTTGTTCTAAGGACATGTCAGTATTCTAGCCAGATGGATTAAAGGTGTGTGCTAGGGGCTGAGCACACAGCTACAAACAGGGTTTTTTTCTTCAGTAAACACAATCTCAGCATTCACAGTGTGATCAAATATCTTGCAACATATTTTCAACTCTTTCTTAATGAGGCCATGAATCATAAGTAGTAAACACCCTACAGAAAATTTCTAGGTCTGATTTTTATTATATCTAAAGTATGTGGTTGTGAGTATATTATTTATTGGTATTGTAAAAAGCAGAATAAATGAAGCCTCTATACCATATTGTAATTTCAACTGGGAAGCTTATTTAAATGGTTTATTTCTTTAAAAAAACTCTGTGGATATCTTGTTACTTTAAATTTTTCAAATGTCTATTTTTAATGATGGTTTTTAAATGCTTTAGCTTCCCTTGTAGCCCACCACCCATCAGGGGTAGTGGAAAAGAAAGGATATGGGGAACTGGGTCTGTTTAGAAAGGTTCTTTGGATGAACTTCCATTTGTGTTGTCTGGAAATTGGCAGTGCCATTCACAGGTTAGCAGTGGCAGCTCGATTCACTCGAAAACACTTCAAGGTGGAAAGAATGTGTACTGATCCCCAAGTTTAGTTTCCAATGAGATTTCCCAGGGTGATCATATTTCCATATACAAAACTTGCTCCTAACACCAGCTCTTATACAAAAATCAAGAAGTAAATATGGACTTGTATCTCTCCCATCTGAACCAAACCTAAATAACCACTCCTTGTGATGACACAGTCACTGCTAAGTGTTGTCAGTGGAGTCTCTATAGGAAGGAGAATGTTTGAGTTTTCTCTGTAGATTGTGATGTGTGCATCTGCAAGAATGTATACATTTTCAGAACAATATACTGTAAGATACTAGATTGCTTGTAAAGGGCACCTCTAGTAAAGTAAGAAAAACTGCTACATTCTCCATGATAAAACAATTATCCTAAATGCACATCATTACAGCTCTCAGAATGTAGCTAATATTGAAGACAAATACTCTTAACAACACCAATCTTTGTTTTCTACCTTTGGCTCAAAGTTACAGATGTTATGAACATAGAAATCTTTTACAGTCTATATAAGAAAATTCTGATGGATATGCTCAACGTGGAGACTTAAATACTTTTCCATTCTGTTGGAGGAATTGGGTAATTTGATGCTAAGCTAAAATAATATTTAACATTTATAAGATATAAAGATATAAACCTAGCATTGAATTTTCAGTGTCTCTCGAATGGCAAAATGTTAACATCTAAATGAAAAACTTTATTATAAAACTGCAATGAATTATACAAGAGAAAACAGAGGCTTCTTGTTTTAGAAAAGTGTATAAAATATTTATGTACCAACAAGGGTAAGACTATTTTTGAGTTTTCGAAAGAGTGATGGCTCAGCAGTTAAGAGAACTTGTTGTTCATCCAGAGGACCCAGGTTTGGTTCCCAGCATTCATTTGATATGGCTCACAAGTGTTTGTAACATCAACTTCACGGGATCCACTGGCCTCCACAGAAACATGCACTTACATGCACAGTCTAAACTCAGATAGGAATACTCCTAACAAATATATATATATATATATATATATATATATATATATATATATATATACACTCATAGTAAAAATATATATTGTTTTGTCATTTTAATAACATATCTCTCTCACACATTTAAAGTTATAGCTCCCATACAAAATGAATTAAATTCTTTTCAATATTTTGAGGTTGGCTTTATTGCTTAGTGGTAGAGCAGTATCCTGGCTGTGAAAGGACCGATAATACACATAATGAAAGAAAAAGGCCCTCACACACTGAATATATCAAAGTAGTAAGAAGAGAATGCAGAAAAATTTTGTAATAAAAGATTGAAATTTTAGTTTTCTATTGTTATCTAGAGTCATTCTTGTATCTGAGTGGTCACTAAGCATTTTTCATAATGTAATTATTTCCTAAAGAGGGTGTGTATAGATCTTATTGCCCCAAGAATGCTTCAATGGCTTTGAAATAATTCTCTTGAGGCTTTTCTTTTCTCAAATAAGGGATCTGTATAAAAATAATTGTCACCAAAGCTAAATGCTAGCTTAGTGGTTCACTGACCAAATCTTATCAATTAGAACTCTGGTTTATAATTCTTATAAGTTATAGCTAGCATTTTTAAGTGCTTAATCTTGTAGTGTTTTGTTTTGCCCACTTACTGAAACTAAATGTTATTGTCCTGATTTTATAAAGACCTGAGGATGCACTTGAAGAAACTCATCAAGTGGTCTAAGGCCACTGACTCTCTAGAAGTATGTCAGTTTGAAGCCAGGCCTATATGATTCTTAAGCCCATGTCAAATGAATGAACATTGTAAGAGTCTATACCTTTTATACCTGAAATAAAGTGAGTAACAGGAGGCTTGGGAAAACGGATAATGAATTTTTCCAAAAGTCAAAATTCTCAGTGCAGTTTCAAGTGTATTGATTCCTCTAACGACTCTCCAGCATGATGGTTAGAGTCTTAATACAAACCTTCTAAATATTTTATCAAATTCAGCAATGTTCTACCAGATAATCTACCACTCCTTAATTTAATTCTAATCTCAGGGGTTCTTGTAGTGTGAGGTCATTTGAGGACAACACTGTCCCTACGGCAGCATTGTCTGGAACGTGCTGTCCCCTTAAGACATTAGGTAATTAGCACTGATATGTACAGTTTCCTAAATTCTCAAGCTCTTATGTGTTCACTGCATGGAAAACTCATTCTGCAACACACTCTCTTCAAAGACTCCCAAGTCCTGTGCTGCCTGGTCCTTCCATGTATCCTCTTCCTTCTCTCCTGATATTTTTTTGTCTCTCTCAGTACCAAGAAGTGTTCCACTGTTTCCTACTAATCCTTACGGCATTTCTTCTTATCAAGAAAATGATGGTTTACTTTATAACAGTCAGGATATTATATAGTAGAGCATCTAAAAGCTGTGCCCTCCAAACTTCCCAACTGGAGAACAACTGTCATCTCTGCAGCTTTTAGGTCCACATAGTTTAGAGAGTATCTGACTCCTCTCTGTCTCTGCATGGATCAAAATATTGATGAATATCAGAGCTCTCTGTGTCTCCAACATATTCTACAATGTTCTTGTTTCTTCTCAGGCTATTACTCTTCCCCAACATTGAACTTCTTCTCAAAACTCAAAGAACTCTGTCATTCCCTTCTTTACTTAGTGTTCTCTGTATTTATTTGAACCTGACATCCTGTTACATTTATGTTCTCACATTTTATTTGAGGAAGGGAGCAATTCAGATAAAACTGACTGTAGGGCTAGGCAGAAATTACTCAGAGCTGACACTACAAAATTATGACTCCTACACATAGACTGCCAAAGTCCTGGATATAGTTAACTTCACTTGTAAGTGCTTCAAAAACTAAAAGGTTTAGAAATGCAGAAAGGAGAAAAATGTATTAAAGTAGAACAAACAAGAGGGAAGTGTAAGAAAAGATGGAAATCAAAAAAAGTGATCAGAAGAAGTCAAGAATGATGCTTTCAGAGAAAATATAATATAGCAAGAGGAAGAAAGAGTTGCTTAGACAGAGTCTAAGAAATGAGGGTTCCAGAAGGAGAGGAAGAAAGCAAAGTTCAGGCTAAACAGAAAAAAAAAATGCAGGTAGATTGAAGAAGAAAATCTTAGTTAAGAAAGAGCATAGTTAATTTTTAATCTCCTAAGTGATGCAACTGAGGTAACATGGATGGTTTGCTCCATGTTGTTACTTCTCACACCTGCCAGGATGTTAAAACTGAACAATCAGATGAGTGGAGAGTAAGACATTCAGCTTAAATTTCCTCTCTATAATCAATCAGTAACTTGTTTTCTTCCCATTTTGTGGGAAGTGATCATCTGACTGTAATTACCAGATATAAATGGTTTCTCTACATCATCTTATCTA
Source organism: Rhynchomys soricoides (assembly GCA_019843965.1). NCBI lineage: Eukaryota > Metazoa > Chordata > Mammalia > Rodentia > Muridae > Rhynchomys > Rhynchomys soricoides. The sequence goes on along the minus strand of JADRCH010000232.1, from coordinate 2,193,115 downwards.
ACTCTTGTAACAACCTTGAGTAACATACTGTTGTTTTACGAATGTAGAAAAAAATGATCCATGTTGTGATTCTACTACTGCCCAAGAACACATAGCTAGACTAGCAGTGAAGCCAAAACCCATCTCAGGCAGTCTAAGCCTAGTTGCTCTGGCTTCTCGTTAGCTTAATTATGGTTTCTTATATACCCCAATTGTTAAAATGAACATTCTACCTAAATAATTTTAATTCAATATATTAAAAAAGAATAATGCAAGGCATGATTCAGTCTCTAGTATGGAAAATTAACTTTTTCTTTGTGTTTGATCCTAGTTGAAAAGCCCAGTTGAAATTTCTGATTCAATTTCTTACCTAAAGATCATCAATAAAACTCGTAGTTAACAGAGAACAGAACCAGTAGTTAACCATATTTTGATGCCACTAGGAAACATTAGTTCATGCTCTCTAATAAAGTCATCTTAAATTTGTACAAGGGCCAGCAGGCCTTCACACAGGTAGGTACATTTTGCATGCTTTTAGATAAGGACAAAAGGATTCCAGTATTTTGGGTCAGTGGAGATTCTTCAGTCACACATACCTTGAAGCATGAGGACATGAGTCATATTCCTAGTAACTATGTAAAAAGCATGGCGTGGTGAAACACACATGTAATCCCACCACTGCTGAGAGACACAAGATGATTTCTAGGACTCACAGGTGAGACAGCAAACCATGTGATCCCCACATCCCAGTGACAAACCCCGTTTCAAAAAAAGGAAGCAAACAAAAAAGCAAACAAGCAAAATAAGATAGACAACACCTGAGGAAGACAGACAGTTAGATACCATATGCATGTATGTATGAATGCATCATCACAGACACACAAACATGCACATATAAATTTTTGAGCCAGGAATTATAGTTATCTCAGTTTTTATAATAATGAAACATACTTTAGATATTTGTTCAACTATTAACCATTCTTCTAAATGTTAAGAATACTTTTCATTGCAGATAAATATAATAGAAGCAGAATTCTTGAGACTGCTCAAATATATTTATTGGTGACAATGTGGTAGAATTTTTACTCACCATTTGCAACACATTTTTCAATATAATTTTCCATGTCTTCTAGGATGCCCCAATGGCATGATAAACACATTCTTTCTATTATATTTATCTCATTAGCCTGGCTTCATAAGAGCTGGGCCAGCTGGCATTCTACTCAAAGAAACTTGGTCTCCATTTCTCACTTCTTGATTTTGAAACACTGCCAAGATTTTTTAAACTCTTCAAGTTCTACTTTCATAATTTACAAAGGAGAGAGGAATAGTCACTAGCTTATATTCCTTAACTATTCAAAGACCCTGGTAGCTAAAAAAGTTTGCTTTAATGAATTACTGCAGCTACTGAGAGAAAATCATTATTTTTATTAGTAGCCTCAGTACCTGTTATAATATTATTCATTGAAGGACTCAAAATTAATATAGGGAAATATAATCTTTTAGCTAAAAACAAGAAAATAGGGGCTGCCAGCATGGCTTTGTAAGTACAGTTGTTGTTGCACAAAGAGGAGGACCAGAGTTGAAGCCCTTGTGCCCAATGTAAAGACCAGGCATGTGTTGGGCATCTTCAATTTGAGCACTGGGCGAGCTGAGACAGAGGCATCCCAGGACTCAGTGACTGACATCCAGCCAAGTCAAACCAGCAAGCTCCAAATAATATTGAGAGATCCTGTCTCGAACAATAAAGTATGAGGAATCAATTAAGGAAGACACATATCAGCCTCAGGCTTCAATAGACTAGACATGTGCATGCATGCACACGGACACACACACACACACACACACACACACACTAATTATACATACACACAAAATTACAATAAACTTTAAGATCAGAACCAGGATTTTGTGCTAGCTTGAGGTTTCCTCACTTTTGCAAAACACCAACAAAACAATCAGTCATGATTCTTGTCTTACTGTTTCATTGTACAAAAGTAAATATATAAAGGCACAAAGTAAATGTATAAAATGGTGGCAACTTAAGTAGTCTATATCTTTCCTTCTACCTAGAGAAAGTTTCAAATAAGTGGCCATTCTAACCAAAATATTAACCAAGAATAGAGTCTTTGAATTCAATAATTTCCATCTGTTCAGATGATGTTTATCAAAGGTTTTAGAAAATAGTTTTGTTCTTTACTACCCTTCCTGTCCATAAATCAATAACTAAGCATATCCCTAGTTAAGTCAGTGTTTTGTGCTGCTAATTAAGATATATACAAGGAATGCAAAAACTATTTTGTCACTCACAATACTAAAATTACATTGTATCAGTCAACTACAATTGAAAATCAAGTCACAAATGACTAGATAATTAAACACCACAAAATGGCTTTAATGTTAATGCTGCACACAGCATTCATTTTGATAAATCATAAATATTTAATTTTATTAAATTCACCTAAGCCCTTACCTCAACTTAAATCTACAGGCATGTGGTGATTGATCTTGACCTCTTTGAACAGATCTCAACTGGTGGATGATAATCCTTCTAGGGTCACATGTCAGGTATCTTAGACATGAGACATTTAATTTATGATTCATAACAGTAGCAAAATTACAGTTATAAAGCAGAAACAAAGTAATTTTATGGTTGGGGAGTCACCACAACATGAAGAAATGAATTAAAGGGTCACAGTCACAGCATTAGAAAGATTGAGAACCACTATCTTAGACTCTATCATTCTTAATTATTAAATGCACAGGGGCAAAGCATAATCATGTCCAAAGGAACATTGTTTTCTCAATACAGCTGAGTATTACAACTTCTTCCAACTGAGCTGCATTTTGAAAGAGCATTGATGCCTTTCAGTTTCACAATGTTCACTCCTTCCAAAATTGCATATGATGTTGGGTCCACTGATATATTCTTAAAGCATATTCACTCAGTTAGAGAGGGAGTATGGGCTGATTTGTTTTGATGACCAGGGAATGAAAATACATCTTCCTTTCAATGTTTAATAATTTGAGGATTGCTAAAGTTGGAGACATGTACCTTTTTATTTATGCTTCAATGTTCTGTCTTTTTAAATTAGGTGGTAAAAGTTATTCATCACTGTCTTTGCAAGAAGGAGAGAGAGAGAGAGAAAGAGAGAGAGAGAGAGAGAGAGAGAGAGAGAGCTGTTTATTGTAGTTGAAGAAATCAGAGTTTATCCTCAGTGGTCATTCCTCAGAATAGCAGTTGTCTTGTCTTTTGAGACAGAGTCTCTTGGTTTTGCCCAGAACTCAAAATATTCAGCAAGGCTAGCTTGTACAGCAAGTCCCATTGATCCACCTGTCTCCCAAAACACCCATCACAGACATTATAAGTGTGTTCCATAGTGCCTAGCCTTACCCATGTGCCCTGAGGAGTGAATACAGGCCCTCATGCTTGCATAACATGGTTTTTCCTAATTGAAATGTTTCACCAGCCCACATGAAGTATATTATTTGTGGTTTATATTAACTTATTGAGATTATACAGCCAATAGGAATAATATAGCTTTAGTATATTGTTACAAAATTCTTTCAAGAGGAGATACAAACACCATAAATAAATGCATTTAAAAATTTTATTGTGTTTAGAAGTTACCCCATATTCTGATACACTTATTCTAGTTGTATGGGTGCAAAATTATCCCACAGCTTCTTGTCTATGTGATCCATCCAAATCTTAACATGCATTACTCATTTGCTAATGACTCAGGTCTTGGAAGATAGTCTGCTTTCTGAATAGAAGCAGCACTGACAGATGCAAGCTATATCATTCAAAATATAGACTGTGACACTTTGTTTCATAAAATAAACAATGAGCTCCTTCATAAAGAAGAATTATCAATTGAAAGACTACATTCCATGTCTCCTAGATGAGCTGTCTTCTTCATATCCTCTATGGAGAACACATCTCCAGCCAGAGATTAGTTTTGGGCTAACAAGGTCACCAAATAATGATGCACAACCAGATTCTCTTGTGATTAGATACTGACTTTGATGCAAAATAACCTTGGGTCTTTCTTGTCTGATCAAGAGGGAAGAATGATTTCAGAGTTGTCAAGGTCAGGACTCCATCATGAGTTTATTTCTCCATACTGTTGATTTGGTTCTTCTGTAAGAATGTATAGAATGATAAGCCAGTTGTGGCTTCGAGTTCACACAAAAGGTAAATAAGCTTCTTTTTTTCTAAATTACTTCCTACTTTGATGTGTGGGCCTTCTTTGTAGCCTCCCTCTGTAGAGCCACCACACTATCACAGAGGGCTTAGTTTCTGAATAGCGTAGCAATTGCCTGAAAATTGATTTGATGTCTTTTGCTCATCCTTCCCTTAGGCCCCTGAGGACATTTTAATATGAGTTTGACATTATGATGGATGAAAGCTGGCATTTTACTGTAGCAAGACCACTCCCATGTGGAGAATAACAGAGTGTTCAAAAGCTGATCTTCCAGGAAGACTTGGGATATGCAGGAAGCTACATTTCCAGTCTTACCTCTCTTCTTCCCTTGAAAAAGATCTTTCCCTAATGTCTCTGTGTCGATTATCAAATTCCCCAGGTATCACAGGTTAGACCTAATTGAAGGTCACATACTGATAACAATAAATGTCGGTGAATGATACGATTAATTGTACAGAACCAACAAGGTAGAGGTATAATGTTACAATAATATAAGTTTCCAGCACAAATTCTCTTCTTCAAAAGAACCAAGTCTTTATTTATTTGCAAATTAGAATATTAAAAAGTTATTCTAATGATTATAAAAAAAACAATATCTGTCATGTCAGTAGGACAGATGCAAAATCAATCCTCCACGTTTATTAAATACCAGAGTCAACTCTGTTAAAGTTAATGAAGGTGAACATGTTTGCATTTTTTAAAGTTTTTAAAACTCTCCAATTAAATGGAAGACAGAAATATTGGACTTTTCACTAATGCACAATTAAGAGTAATCTTGTTTAGTTTTGAAGATATGAGCCAAAACATACTAAATAGACAGGATATTTTGAGAGCTTGAAGACAACTAATCTATGTTCTTTTTCCACTAGGGTCTTTTACTGGTCTGTGTTACCTACTAACTTACAGATGGGGATGTTGAGATGGCGCACATGGTAAAGGTTTTCTCTTTAGCCTGAGAGCTTGAGATCTATTCCTAGAACCTCAAGGTGGAAGAAGTGAATGGATTCTATCTAGTTGTCCTCACATCCAAGCTGCAATTTTTGTCATGTATGTAGGTGTGCACAGATACACATGCGCATGCATATGCATATGTGCATACACCCATGCACGTGCATATGATACACGTAAAGTTAAAGTTTAAATGTAATTAAATTTCTCTGTAGCACCAAGTAACTGATTATCAGAAAGGAAGAAGGGGATCTGAAACCAGGGTTCTTTGTACAGGTCTAAGATCCCAGCTGATTATGATGTGGAGGGAAAAGGGGATTTTATCTTTAAAGCCTATCTAGTTACAAAGAACCAATCTGAGAAATTAGTGAGTCCCTGTCACAAAATACCAAGTAGAAGAGCTAGAATGTATGATTGAACTAGAATGGGAAAGACTGAAGTTCTGGTCAATGGGTACTGAATTCAGGAATCTTCACTCCACAAGTAGAGGTGAGTCTCATTTCATTAGCAAATAACCCAGCACTTACGTCACCATGCTCACTCATGTTTAAATGATAAAACAAAGAAATCATTGTCAATAAACATATAGCATGTAAATTATTCAGCAAATGCATAAATGTAACAGTCCTATGAGATTGGTCTGGGGATAAAATCTAGTTTATTCCATGGGCAGTTTGCATCAGTCCAGATTACTTTATGTGCATTAATGTGACTGGATTAACTTTTCAGTTTCACTTACATTTTTCTTTCATTTTTTTTTTCAGTAACTACCTCCTTCAAATTCCTTTGACAACCTGAGAATATCTTGCAGCTGAACGCAATATTAATTACATTTCAAAGCAAACCTTTATTCATTTGGGGGCAATCTGTGAAACAGAAATCTGTGACTGAAGCTGCTGCCAAGCCAATTACTGCAAAATAACTCAAATATGTCTGGACAGATTGCATTTCTCCTATTGTTAGATTGTTTATTCCATAGATCAAAAGGCTACATTCACTTTAATTAAAATGAACCAACTCACATAGTTAAATATATCACACACACCTTCTGATTGTATAAGGGATTATGTATACACACTGTGCTGATGAAAATCTGCTCTGTCTTGAATTTGCAGCATAATTTATGTTCCTTTTCTAGATATTTGTAGGCTTTCTTTATGTCAAAGCATCCTTCATATGAACAACAGAGAGAAGAAATAACTTGTCAGAGAAGAACATAGTGCAAAGGAATTATTCAGTGCTGAAAGCAAACCACACATCACATCACTTTATACATGCAGACAAGGTGGGTGAACAGCAACAGGTTGGAAGATGCACTTGACATTCAGATGATTATCTGAGCTTTCTCTGAACAATTCAGATGCCTTAGTTCTGCAACACAAAGCTATGGATTTTATTATTCTTTCCTGAGGCATTTGAAGTGATGCTATATGAAGTTATAAACATCCTTTTCTCTACAGGATGAAAAAAGCATCAACCAATATATTGATCTAAAGAAGAAAGAAGAAAGCTGTACAGCTTTGAAGTTGATCTGTCAATCTCTACTATTATTTTGTCATCTATCTCTTATCCATCCATCTGACCATTTATCTACCTATGCAGCTAACACATACCTATCCCTCTCTACCTGTCCATCAAGAAAACAATTTTTTCCTGTTCAAAACTAAAATGATAAATTTATAGTTTTTACTATCACCACTTTTAGTTTTTACTAAAGATCCACAAAGCTCCAAAGACATAAAAGTGTACACTGATGGTCTCTAAACTGTAGATTTAAATGAAAATGTAATTACTATAAACCCCATTTATAACTTGTCATTTATTTTCACAACATCACCAATGCTTGTTGTGATGTTCGCTTCAGAGGATTTTAAGACTGTGAAAGGAGGAGATTTGCTCAGTTCACATTGGTAGGAGAAAGCCATAGCACATTCCAGCTGTGACAGATAGGATACCAGGTAGGAGAAGAACAGTGATAAATGTGTGAGCAGTACAAACCAGATAAGAGCATAAACCTAATATACATTCCTATATGTTATAAACTTGCTAGACTCCAGACCATGGTTAGCTCTGTTTGCCCAGGGTCTGGATGAAATGAGGGGAGGGTCTCAAACACTTAGTCTCTTGATTCTCAGTATTGTTGGCTATACAATTACCAACTTCTCAACTGAGTCAGTTTTCACCACCTGTGCCCACTGTTCTGTCTAGCCCTGTTTCTCTAGACAGAGCCATAGTTACTCTTTAGCAGATATTGCAGATAGATACCATTTTTGCCTTCTGGGATTTCTCCTACTCAGCACAAAATCAGACACAGGGGATTGTATTTTTGTGAGAGCATATGTGAGTCACTAATAAAAAGCAACGACAGTTTTTCTTTTACTTTCCTATGATTCTAAAACACAGACATGTCTCTGCTGTTTAGATGACATTAAAAGTCCAAAATGTGAGAGGAAAAATGATAGATATCTAACTTTCCTAGTTTTATAGATTGGAGTAAAGATTAGTGTGTTCATCAATTTGGTTCCTGGTGAGGGTGGACTCTGGCTTCTTGAGTACATTGTCTCTGTGCGATGTCTCAAAAATATACTTAATGTCTTCTTCATCTGCAGAGTTAATAGTTCCACAGCAGGTTACGAGCATATTGACTCATTTTAATCTAATTATCTTCCAAAGGATTCCTCTCCAAACACCATCACTTTGAGAGTCAATTTTTCACGTGAACTGTGAATAAAGAACAATATTTATTGTATAGCAAAAGCTACTCTTCTAGTGATTCCTTGCATGCATTTGAATATTCTAGCTTCTAATAAATTCAAATTTTCCCCTACATCTGTACCTCTCCCTTCCCTATTTCAGGCCAAGGAGGAACTTTTTGAACCAAGTAAATAAACTGAAATTTTGACACTGATAATTCTTGTCTAAGCTATTCTAATTGCAACACACTTTGGATTTTCTGGTAAGCAATGGACTTCAAGTAGTATGTGTCAACATAAAATAATTGTCCAGAATTCATGTATTTCTCAGAAGAAATATTACGACTACTACCTTACTAAAAATCAGGGCAATATATGAATCTTCTGTACATGATGTTAAAGAATTTGAGGGAGTTTTATGTGTACATAAGTTCTTCTTTCAGAATATACAGTACTCTTCAAAACTAAAGTTAATTACTCCAGAGGACTCAGGAAGAATAAAAAATTATAAGGATCATAAATAATCCATCTTAGGTTCAGAAAGAATAAAGAATAGCTAATCTAAAACACATACTTATGTATATGTGTATGTCTGCAGCACTGTTCTAGGACTCAAATTTCTTTTTATGAGAGGGTTGCTTCAAGGAGGGTAAGTGGAATAGCTTGCTGGAACTGAGTCTTCAAGATTCTACCAAAGAATCATATCAAAGGCTCCAGTCTCCCCAGTCTGCTTCCAGGCAATGACGAGGCTTAGAAATTATGCCTGAGTCAGAACTATACAGTGGGCCAGGATTGCAATTTCAAGGTTATCTCTAGCTTACTTCTTCTCTTGTCTCCTTAAAGTTGTTTACCCTTATGTATACATCTTAGAATAGGTTACTGAAGGGACCAGAGCAATAATGTGTCTATGTAACCATTCACACTCATTTATAAGTTTCTTCCTGTATGTTTACAGTAAGCAAAACCTATACATTTCCTTTTGTAATGTGTGCATATATTGCCATGAATGTGTACATGCTATTGTGCAACTTACACATGAGCATAATCACACGCTGATTTGGAGTTACATTTCAAAAGTCAAAGAATCAACCTTACACAGAAATACTAACAGTGATAAATGTGCCTTATCAATATTACAAGCCTTTCATTCTTCCACCTTTTGCATTTGTTTTTCATTGATTCATTTTAGTTTTGTGTGTCTTGCTTTGGTTGCTCAGACTGAGACTCAATCACTTGTAATTTTCTTTCATTGTGTTTGTAAAACATTTTTTTCTCATTAGATTGAGAAATGGGTACTTATGTATTGAATGAAACATCATGAAGTTTTCTATTGGCATTATTACTTATATTAAAAGGATCAAAGCAGAAACTAAACTAAAATATGTAGTTTAGGTGACCAATACCTCTAGTCTACTTTGTTATGTAAAACTGTACTATATGGGATCCAGTGAGTAGAAGTTCATAGAAATATTAGCTTTTTGTTTTTTAATTGTAATTTCTTGTTATATTAATTCAATTTCTTAGAATTGAACTTTATAAAGATATTAACAAAGACCTAACTTAGCTTAGAACAAGAATGAATATCTTAACTTATATAAAAAGTCACCTTTAAAAAATTCTTCTGAGAGCATACTAATGCTTTCCTCATGCATTAGTAAGTTTTGAGGCCATGTATGCTATTTTTTATATGTTTTATATAATGACATGTCTGTGAATACAAACCTTTCTATTAAAAATATATGACTTTGAAACTATATTATGTTGCACAATCCTGAAAATGAACAAAGATTATTAATTCCAAATGAGGTCTTTGATAGAAGGTCTTTAGATAACATAATTCTATATATTTATATATGTACTTTAGAGTATTATTTCAACCCAATATAAAATAACTATCACTAAAGGATTGACATTATCAGAGATGAAAATATTTTAAAAAGAATTTTTGTAGGTATAATAAATTGATTCTTTTCACATTTTATATGAACTATATTCTGTGCAAATATATTTACTTACTAAAAATATCCAATCAAATATCCTATTTTATCAAAACATAATGAATTATGTTTTGATAATTTTCTTTGAAATGTCTAATATTCCTCTCCCTCTTTCTTTGTTACATGAAAGTTTGTGTGAATGCATAGAATTAAAGCAAACTTTGTAAAATTTGTTTATTGAAACCAAGAATATATTAGTGGGAAGCCTTTTTAAATTACGAATTTTTTGAGTTTAGTTTTCTTTGCTCTCTCCCATTCTGGACCCAATGGGCAAGATTTCAATTTCAGAAACTCTTTTAGCCCGGTAAGGAAAATATAGTCTATTTGTTAATTATGGCACATCCTTGCTGTACAGTATACATTTAATAAAATTCTTTGTGAATTTTATGCAGTTTATTTTTTTCATATTACTTTATTTCCTAACTTTTCCAAAATTATTTCCTTCTAACCACCAAGCTTCATGTTCTTTTTATCTTTCTCAAAACCAGAACAAAATAACAAAAAGCAAGCAAACAACAAAAAAATTACTAAAAAACACAAAGCCAGATTTGTATAGTCCTACTTATCTTCACCATGGGGCCTACCCTAAACTGTGGTGATATATACAGTGTCACTCCATTGAAGCAAACCAGTTGTACTTCTTAAAGTAGCTATCCTTTGCAAATGAATTCTTGTCTGGAGGCGGGACTTTGTGCCCACTTCCCACCCCAACACTGGGATTTTGTCTAGCTAGATCCTGTGCAGGTCTTCCTTATGTGTTTTCTTCTTTCCCTTGTGGTTCATTGAGAATTAAATTGTACCAGTGTACAATTCCACCAGGAATGAAAGGGTGGCTTATTGGCCCAGTGAAGGGAGTTGCTAGAGGGGTGAGGTAGGAGTGGGTGAGGGGAGAGCCCTCTTAGAGGTAAAAGGGAGGGGAGACTGGGAAAGGGGGCATTTGACGTGTAAATAAATAAAATAATAAATTTTAAAAGGAGAATTAAATTGTGTCTATATGTTAACAGTTGTTGACATTTCAAACAGACTTAGTTATAGAAAGGTTGAAAGGCTAGTGAATGGGATGATGTAGACTGAGATCCTCTGCCATTACACATTATTCCGAAGTCTGCTTAACTTAATATGACTTGTATGAGAGCTAATATGAGCTGGGGACATGCAAATTAGAAGACATTTTCAACTATTTTAGGAAATAAAGATCATACTTTAAAAGCTCATAGAGATTTAAACCACTCTCATCTTGGACTTCAAATAGGTTTTCAAAATTTAAAAGGAAAGATTGTCTGTATGAAACACAAAGATAACCTTTCCCTTTAATTTCTTCTTCTTGTTGTTGTTATTGATGTAAAACATGAGAGCAAGCTAATCATAGTATATGTATTGAGAGGCTGAAGGGAAATGAAGTCACCCAATTCCTTATCTAATCTTGGAGCCATTAGTAGTATCTAATAGCTTAGGCACAAGTTTAAAACAAACGTACAAACAAACAAAACAACTGTTTCAGTCCATCATATGTTTAACTCACTCAAATACCGAACGTCTTGAAGAACTGTCTCAGAAAAATGAAGGGCAAATCAGAATGGGCAGAGCAAATGTGCTGAATCTCTGCCTTTCTTTTATAGCTGAAATATAGGCAACAATCATTTAACTACTATTATGGTTTTAATTTTTACAGCCCCTCTCCCTGTTTATTTATGTTATAGAAATATGACAGTTTTTGAGAACAGAGCATTTTGAAGATGCTTAGAGTTAACTGGGAACTTTCCTTAAAGTGTGCTTGCCTTTCCCCCCCTCCTACTTTTTTCCTCTCCTTTGCTCTGCCTTCAACTCCTCACCTCCCTTATCTCTTCTCTTTCTTGCCCCTTTCCGCCCCTCATCTTTTTTCTCCTTTCTGTTTCTGCTTCTGTCTCTCTGTCTCTGTCTCTCTGTCTCTGTCTCTCTGTCTCTGTCTGTCACTGTGTCTATGTCTCTCTTTCTCTCTCTACCCCCTTCAAGGGATCAAGGAAAGAAGGAAGGAACGAAGGAACGAAAGAAGGAAGGAAGGAAGGGAGAGCCGGAGGAAAGAAGAGAGGGAGAATCCAGTGAAGAAACAGAAAGGAGCCTCCTCTTTTTAAGTCAGGAGGAGAATTAGTCAGAACCAAATGGTGAGCATATAGCCACTGAACAACAATTTGTAAGACTATTTGAAACAATATCTATTGCTTAAGCCACATGCGTCTATGATATAACATGGCCCCAGGGTCCCAAGAAGGCCTCCTGACACTATGAGCAAATTTACAGGAAATCCCAAGCCTGTCTAACACATTAGTTGCCATTACCCTGTTTATGTCTTATGGATAAAGTACTGCATTGCTCTGCACTGGCCAGAGTCTTTGTAGACCCTACATAAAATACTTTTAAAATGTTAACTAGAGGAGAGTTATGTTACTCCCAAGGTTAGTATATAAAGTGGTTTGCCTAAAAATGGCCATATAGGTTCATATATTTGAATGCTTGGTCACCAGGGATTGGAAATACTTGATAGAGGATTAGTAGATGTGGCCTTCTTACAGGAGATGGGGGTAGGCTTTGTAGTTTCAAAAGTCCATGTTATGCCAGGCCCTGAGGCCCTCTCTCTCCCCCATTCTCTCTCTCTCAATCTCCCTCCTCTCTCTCCCACTTCTCTCTCTCTAAGCCTTTGGATTAAGATGTAGCTCTCATCTACTGTTTCAGGACCATGTATACTTCTAAGGTTTCCCCATAATGAGAAAGGACTAAACCTCTGAAATTACAAGCAAGCCTCCATTAAAATGCTTTCTTTTATAAGAGTTGACTGTGTCATGGTGTCTCATCACAGTGATAGAATAGTGACTAAGAAAATAAAAGATAGGGAAACCTTCAATAAGTACTCAGCCAAATGTGGAAATATCTTTTCCTGTAATCTTAATCTAGGAGATATTTATATTTCCCTTGGTTTATTTACTTGTTTATATTTCTATTTCTAGTACCTAGTCTAAGAAAATTATTTGAAAACATCTTACAAGGGAAGTCAGTAAGTGAAAGGGTGGTTTGTTGACAGGTTTTGTTCAATGTTTTACCTTACAAGTTGTCCATGAGATAAGGGTTCATTCAATTACAATGTGATAGCTGGTGTATAGGCAGTACTCATGATTCAGTTTCTTAAATGTTCTTCTCAAACTCCTCTTCCATATTTTGCTAAGACAGCAGTAAACATTCTTTTCTCTATAACATAGCTTTAAGTCCAGAGCAAGATAGTAGTTTCTACAGTTTCAGAGAACTTAGAAAGGTTGTCAGGATGATTTATTGTCTGCAAAGCGATTATATGTCTAGTCCAAATTCATCTCTAGGGTCTGAAGGCCCTGAGGCTCTGATTGACTTTATTTGAGTGACATATTTTTCTTGGATCCCTGAAATTACATTGAAAAAGAGGAGAGATTTTTCTTACAAAAGGAAAGTTTACCAAGACAGGGTAAGTGGGTGCCTGTTTATTCTCAAACCAATATTTCTCACAGTCTAGTGGTATTGGATGTCTCATATCATATGTAATTTTACATTTCATAGAGATGGACAGCTTTATCTCTATAAAATGGTCCCCATATCTTCAATAGTGTCAGTATTATGGTTTCCCAAGTATAGGACTTGTGAGGAATGTTCAGTTCTTTTCACCAAATATGCAAAATGCCCCTGAAGTACTTCTTAGACAAAAGACAGGTCTTCTAGTAGGGTTACTATTGCTGTGGTGAAACACCGTGAACACAGGGAACTTAAGGAAGAGAGAGTTTATTCTGTCTACACTTCTAGGTAACAGTCCATCACTGCAGGAGGTGAGGATATGAATTCAAATGGGGCTGGAACCTGCAGGCACAATTTGATGTAGAAGTCAAGGAGGAGTGCCACTTACTGTCTCATTCCTCATGGCTTACTGAGCTTGCATTCTTAAAGAATCCAGGACCACCAACCCAAGGTGCATCTACACACAATAGACAGGATTTTCCCAATCATTGATTAAGAAGATGTCCTACAGGCTTGCCTACAGCCTGATATCATGGAGACTAAATGGAGACTAAATTTCTATATTGAAGGTTTCTCTTTATAAAAAACTCTAGCTTGTGTCAAAGTGACACAAAAATTTGTCAGGACATGGTATTAGCTAAAACAGCCTCCTGCATTCTTCTGAATATAAATAATAAAAAGTCACCAAGGGAAATCTAGTCTGGTGGTTTCTCTTAGTGCTTGCCCCAAGTATTGTTTCTTGGGGGCAGGGCTTTCTCATTTCCCTTCTTCTTGTATCTTGAAACAACCTCTGCCTGTGGGATACTTTGCTATGCAATGGGGACGGGGAAGTAGTATAGTTCTATCAGAAAATGGATTAGAAAGACAAATATATACGTGATAGACGAAACCTAATAAGAATATTAAAAGAGTATGCAGAAGAGTATGCAGCAAGAAAGATTGAAACCCTTGGATGACAGCGTGACGGCTCGAGAGATGGTTCAGAGGTTAAGAGGAATTGCAGCTCCTCCAGAGACATGAAAAGTTCAACTCCCAGCACACAAATGATGGCACACAACCATCTGTAACTCCAGTTCCAAGGAATCCAATCCTCTTTTTTGGCATTCCCTAATACTGATATGTACATGATGAATAGGTATACCGGTGGACGAACTTCCATACACAGAAATTAACATATTTTAAATTAAAAAACACGCAAAGCCATTGTGAGATAAAGCCGTCATCATTCCATCTGGGAATTATACAGTCTCTTTTAAAGAAAAACATGTTTAAAATATCTGTGACTAGAGAATTAATTTCTTATAGTGAGGATTAATAACAAGAGATTAATAATACACATTGAGCTTGATAAAAATCAATAAAAAATAAAGATAAGTATATTTAAGCATACTGATAAAAATTTAATTATAGAGAAAAAAGTATTATATGTTAGGGATTAAATGATAAAATATATATTAAAATTTATTTTGACCTAGAGAATATCTTGTCCTTTCTTAAAAATAAATATTAACCTTAAACTTCATTGGAACAAACAAAAAAATCCAAGATACAGCAAATTGTACACTAATGCAAAGGACAAGATTGATGGGACACTAAATTATTATGCTCAAGTGACATTTTAAAGGAACTGAAATTAGTAAAATGAGAGTTAGAATAGAGATTTTAAAAATTCTTAGTGTTAAATGAAACTTAATATCCATCACTATGATCTAAAGGTTTACATACCTTTCATTATTGCAAAAATCCTACCAAGAAAGTTGCAAATTTGAATTATAATTTAGCAGGTGAGCTCAATTATAAGCCAAATAATAAAGGCTACAAAGCTAAGGTACTAATGGTATACATACCAGGACTTTTGATTCTAGAATATGCTTGAAAATATCGTATTTAATCATTGTGAGGGGGAAAAGTGAAAATTCTTTCAAAATGATAAATTAATTGATTAAGGAAACATTAAAGAACTACATGTGTTCTTCCTGTGAACTAAGGGACTTTTAAAGCTAATGGCTAATACACTGATTAGAAAATGTATGAAGGAGTTAAGGGTGGTTACATGAGTAATCCACTTGCCTCACAAGCTTGAAGATCTGAGTTTGGATGTGCATAACCAATGTAAGATGGATGTAATAACACATCTGATGTACTAGCCTCTGTATGGTAAAATGGATGATGGATACAGGAGGATCCCCAGAAGCTCTTGGGCCAGATACCATGTCTCAAAGACCGTGAAAGACAAGAACTCCTACCCAAGCTTGTCTGCTGACCTTCACATATGTGCCATGGCATGCATATGCCTACACACACACACACACACACACACACACACACACACACACAGACACACACACACACATCAATAGTGAACATCCTAGGAAGAATTACAAAAATGCATCAACACAGATTATCTTTGAGTAAATAAATGATTATGTCTTTGGGCAGTTGTCTTCATTTTCATTTTGCCTTGGTTAGCCAAAACTCCCTTTTCTAGAGAGAGAACAAATTACATTTTAGCTTCCACAGCACAATTTGCCTGAGCATTCCTGCAACTAGTCCTAGGGTGCTGCCTTTTTAATTGGAATCTTAGGATAAGTAAGAAGGATTAGCTGTAAGCTTGTATCTTTCAGTCAGTGAACCATTGTCAAAGGGTCTCTGATGTAAAATATATACAGCCATATTTCCTATGCAGAGTCCCTATTAGAGGAATCAGATGCCAAGCACTGGTGGATTTGTGTGGGCAGAGCTTTTTGTTTTTTTATCTCTTTGATGCTTTCTTTGTTTGGTTGACTAATTTTGATTTGTTTTAGATACGTTCATTGAAGGGCAAAGACTTTGCAAAGGTTGAAAACAAGAGCATTTTCCTAATACTATTTTCTTCCTTCAGAAAACAAAGATTTATCTAAAATAAATGAACTGGTCTAATCCTACCTCACATCAAATTAATATTCTCTCCTCTGTCAAAGTAACAATGCCAAACATAACTTGGAAACAAAATTTGTAATCTGTGTTTACAAAACAAACCAACAGAGTTTCTATAAAAATTACTTTTTATTCTGAATGCTTTCTTTAAAGAAGTTGTTACAAAGTTCTTACATGGTCATTTACATGCAAAGACCCCTATGTAGGTGAAAGGCACTTTAAGGGATGTGCCCCATTTCTAAGGACATCTCAGGGCAGAAAAGAACAGATGCTACCTAGTTAATTCTGATTTCAAGATGCATTGTATTAAACTAACTAAAGAACAATTCAAAGATTAAATATTCAGTGTGTAGATTACTAATTTCATCTAGACATGTCATAGTTGAGGAAATCAGAAAATCTATCAAAGGATTCATAGTCTAAGTATGCACTGATAAACTTGGTTCAATCGAACTTCCCCACATACTAAGCTGAAGGAAGTGAAGAAAATCTTCCACTGCTTTATACTCTAGTGATTTCTTCCCAAATTTAACCTTTGTTCACTTTGCTGCTTGATGTTTGTTATTTTAGGTCTTTTGGGAGGAAATTTTATTTCAATGATATTATGAAAATAATGGCTATCTTTTCTGATGATATTCTTGTACCTAAAATATGAAACATAATGGTTATATTTTTGGTAATCCCTGTAAATAAATCAAATTTATCAAAGTTTGGGAGATTGGAAAATTAAGTATACATTTGTTTATAAATAATATATAATGGTTGTTTCTATAAATTATAGGAAGAGTAACAATTTGCTATATGATGTGGAGTATAAAATTATCTATATCTATATCTATATCTATCTATCTATCTATCTATCTATCTACCTATCTATCTATTCCTATGACTTTTACTATACCACATAGCTGAGACATGTTATACAACAGCGTAAACAAAAAGGTCTTCAGCTTACATGAAACTCACTTGATATTAAGAAGCTTAGTAATGTCAAGATGTACAAAGCTAATTAGAGAGATGAACATTTCATATAAATAGCAAAATATAATTCTAGGCAGATATATAATGATGAGATTACGTGCAGATGGCATGATACAGTACAGGGTCTACCCTAATGAATTGGTGGTGGCAGCGGGCAGTCCAATTATGCAATTTCAATCTATAAGGGAGCAGGAATCAGTAGCTCAGACTAACTAAAAACCTACTCAGTCAAAACCAACAGGAGGAGATTTGGTGGATAGAGAGCAACTTCCCCATGGAGTCGTGTGTAATTTTAAACAAAACAGTATGAGGAGCAGGTGGAAGATGAGCTCTAATATGCAGTTAGGACATAGATAAAACATATGTGTTATTGTATTGCAGTACTGGTAGGGAGTAAAGAAAGCTCCAAGAAATAAAGTGCAAACCAAACAACAGCATGAGAGACAAAGAAGTGTTTTCAATAAGAACATTGAAACAGGATCACAACTGAGCCATATGTTGCTTACAAAATTTACGAGATATAAATATAAAAGAAGAGAATGATAAGCAAAATTCTTCTTTAATACCAAGAGGTAGCAAGTCTGTATAACTCTTTTACTCTAAAACAAGTAAATTAGATTTAAATGCAAAATCCATTATTAGGGAAAAAGCCAGTGCTGATGATTTTACTGATTTTTTACTTCAAAGATCTGAACTATTGTAAGGACATAGCAACAACAGATACAAACCTAAGAAGAAATGGAAAAAAAACAAGAATCACAGTGAGATATTTCAAATTTGTTATTGTTTATTTATTTATTTATTTACTCTTCAAATGTTGTCCTCCTTCCAGGTCTCCCCTCTACAACCTCCCCAGCCCACTCCCCCTTCCCTTTGCCTCTAGAAGGGTGCTCCTTCACTCACCCACCCACTCCTACCTCACCACCCTAGCATTCCCCTACACTGGGGCGTCAAGGCTCTACAGGACCAAGGCTCTCCCTTCCCATTGATTCCAGATAAAGCCATCTTCTGCTACATATGCAGCTGGATTCATGAATCCTTCCATGTATACTCTTTGGTTCTTGGTTTAATCTCTGCGAGCTCTGGGGAAACCGGTTAGTTGATATTGTTGTTCTTCCTATGGGGTTACAATCCCCTTCAGCTCTTTCATTCTCTCCCCTAACTCTTCCATTGGGGTATCTGGACTCAGTCCAGTGGCTGGCTGTATCTCCGTCTGTCATAGTCAGTTGCTGGCAGAGCCTCTCAGGGGACATCCATACCAGGTTTCTGTAAGCAAGTGCTTCTTGGCATCAGCAATCTCTTAGATGAGATGAATCCCTAGGTGGGGTGATCTCTGGATGGCCTTTCCTTCAAAATTCTTTTTAATAATTATTTTAAACTACATTAACATAGAAATAACAAAACTAAAGACTCATTTCAACATAACTCAAAAGTGTGAACCATGCTTAAATTAGCACCTTGTCCTGAATTTTACATAATGCTCTCAAGCATAGGCAGATATTGTTTTGATACTTTGTTTACATTTCAAATGTTTCCCCTTTTCCAGATCTCTACTTTGGAACCTCCCATTTCCATCCCCTATCCCCTGCCTCTATGGGGGTATTCCCCCACCCACCCACCCACCCACTCTCGACTTCCCTCCTTGTCATTCTCCTATACTGGGGCATCTAACACCCGCAGGCCCAAGGGCCTCTCCTCCCCATGATGTCTAACAAGACCCTCCTCTGCCACATATGTGGCCAGCACCATGGGTCCCTCCATGTGTATTCTTTGGTTGGTGATCCAGGCCAGTGGACACTTTTGCTCCCTCCATGGGGCTGCCAACTCCCTCAGCTCCTTCAGTCTCTTCGCCAACTCCTCCATTTGGAACCTCACGCTCAGCCCAATGGTTGCTGTGAAGTGACTCTTGGGTATTTCGAACTTTTGGACTAATAACCACTTATCGGTGAGTACATACCATGTTCATTCTTTTGTGACTGAGTTATCTTGTTCATGATGATATTTTCAAGTTCCATCTATTTGCCTGTGAATTTCATGAAGCCATTGTTTTTAATAGCTGAGTACTATTCCATTGTGTAAATGTGCCACATTTTCTGTATCCATTCCTCTGTTGAGGGACATCTAGAATGGCTAAGATCAAAAACTCAGGTGACAGCAGATGTGGAGAAAGAGGAATACTCACCCATTGCTGGTGGGATTGTAAGCTGATACAACCTCTCTGGAAATCAGTTTGGCAGACATGAACATAATAGTAACTGAGGACCCAGCTATTCCACTCCTGGGCATATACCCAGAAGATGCTCCAACATGTAATAAAGACACATGCTCCACTCTGTTCATAGCATCCATATTTATAATAGCCAGAGGCATATATTTTTTAAATTCCTGTTTACATGGCTACACTGCAAGTCAATTAACTTCAATAGAATAGTTTTATAACACAACTATCATGCAGAGATAGACATTAGTGCTAAAAATGACGTTAAAAGTAATTGATAAGTTAGAGTGGGAGATGTAACTACACATTTTGAAACACTTTTGACTTTGTAATATTTCAAACAGAACTAATGAGACAAAATCAAAATTGATGCATGCAAGGGATGGCTCAAGTTTCAAATGTCAGTGTGGGATGGCAGGGATAGGTAACAATGTATTAGCTATGAAATTCATTCCTGAAATTAATAGAGTATAATGTTAAAGCAAAGAACATATATTAGTGAATCAAGGAAGACATGAGTGATCAACAGAGTCAACTGTTAGCATATTCTAAGACTCCTAAAACAGATAAACATCCACCAATATGAAAGAGGAGAAAATAAGATTGGCAAATGTGAACTACAATAGGAATAGAATAGGGAGGGGTGTCATCGATGAAATCGAAATAAATAATAAACAGCAAAGGCCTGCTTTTTAAACCATGTACATTGGTTCAACTATATGACTAGAAGCAAGTGGATTAGAATGTATCTAATTTGAAAAAATATATTTCTATTTTAGTTTTCTTAATTATTAACCTAGTGGAAAATCTTTTGACTACTCATTTGGAGCTGCCATATTTTTTATGTAACTAATTATCACACATATCCACACCAAGTGCTTATGACAGGTTTGTTTTATATTGTGAGTCTTAATGTGTTCAATTGATCAGTTATTCTATCTTTATTTTAATACCAAATTGATTTTTGTATAAAACAATACATATAGGCTTTGAATTGTCTTGCCCATAGGATGATTATAAAATATTGTTGAGGGCAGATATAGAGAAGTACATAAGCAGACAGATATATATATATATATAATCATATATGATAATATATTATATATATGTTAGATAAGTTATTGTCTATATATAATATTATATATAGATAATATAGATAATATATATATGAATGATAGATACATAGATAGATAAATAAATAGAAAGAAAACATTTAAATTTACATTTAATATTACTATTGACCTAAACTGTCTTTGTCATATTTCTTACCACACCTGATATATAGTGCTGTTAAAAGTTATAAATCTGGCATTGTGATTCAAGTATTCACTATAATGGTTCATTTCACATATCAGCTTGACTGGATTGAGGGTACTGGTGGAACATTTAGTATTCTCAGTATTTCTCCAGACATGAAGTCTATCTCTCTTGTGCTGAGAGAGATTCTTCTGGTTTTCTGGTCTTTGTATTGAATGTGTGGACTTTTGGCACTTCTCGGAGTACCCATACAAGAAGCAGGCTCAGCTTTGCAGATGGTCACCTAAGTAAAGAAGATTTTCTTCAGTAGCTATTGACACAACAGAATTAGCTGCAGACCAACATGAAAGAGGCTAAAGGAGCAAACACATGCATATATCTGCACAAGGACCACCTCCCCATGCAGACTCTGACCTCAAACCGAGAATTATTTCATTAGCTATATTCATTCTGGGGGAGGGACTTCAGAAGATCCTCATATGATTTTCCTGGGTCCTCCAACTCACAGGTAGCCTGACCTAAGGCTACAGAACCCCTGTAGTAAGCACATGACCTTAGTCTTTCCCTTCTGATTCATCTCTCTATCCTATGGAATAATTTTTCTGCTAAATTTTGGCTAAATCTAAGATTACCTTAAGGGAAATGTTTAAAGACTCAAATTGTTTTGTAAATTAAACATTATGCAGATTATACCTTTTCTTTTATTAAGTTCTGTGAGTTGCATTGTCTAAGAATTTGTTTTGGATTTCAAATTCATTGATATAGTTTATCATAACATTTGTGTAATGTTTAATCCATGCATCGACCTTCATATTTCACTTGTTTTGTAACTTAGTCATATCAGAGTTACCAAAATCATAAATTTTGTCAGATTTCTGCTTAAACCAACTTAAATTACTAGTCTATTGTTTGTGCCTGTTTTGTACTTTATTCATTTAATAATTTTCTATTATTTTTCTAAAATTGGATTTTGGAATTTTACTCATCTTACAATACAGGGGATTGAATTGAAGACCTTGTACAAGCTAAATATGTTTTCCCCCACTGAGAAATATCCCTGTAACCCATATCTATATTTTTTAAAAAGTCCATTGTGTGTACTTACTGCACATGTTACCATATCATATAGTGGCAATTTCATATCACTGTAAAAAGCATGTTGCCACATTAACTTGGATCTTTGAATATTTAATTTCCACATTATTTCTTTCTTATTGGGACTTAATTGCAGCATTTGTCCTTTCTCATGATGTATTTAAGGCTATGAATTTGCCTCACAGGAAAGCATTAGCTGCATAAAATGTAATTTAAGTAGCAAGTATGTTCAGTGTCATTGATGTAGAATTTGTTTTTTATTTTATTTCATCTTTTAAACATGAGTTATTTAGAAGCATAATTTTGTTTTTGACTTCACATGGACACATATTTTCTCATTATCCTGGTTAAATTCTAGTTCATGCTATAGTTAGAAGTCAGACTTTAAATGTTGGTAACTATTTAAATATATTGATCTACTTTATGAACAGCAGAAGGCCAAGCATCTAAGACACATTCCATGTGTACTTGAAAGATGTCTATGTATATTTTAATACCTTATATCTTTAGTATTTCCAAAGCTCATAAATAATATCATAAAATATTAATTTAGAAATATCTGTCTGCCTTTAATTGTTTCACTTTGCTTTCTTATACATCTTTGTTCTAAGGATAATTTCTTTCTTTGTAATAATAGTTTCCAGTGTGTCCATCTGTATGTATTTATTGTTGGGACATTTTGTAATTTTTTTTGCCTTAATATTTATTTTATATTAATTTATTTTCTTTGTCACAATAAGTATATTATCAGTCATAAAACTCAGCACTATTATTTAGTCACCTTTAGAGCTTGTATCTTTATTTTGAAAGTTATTTCCCAGTATTTGTTGTACTCTGAATAAAACACCATCTACAGATTTTGGGCCAATATGAGATTATTTGCCTTGTTCTCAATAGTTTAAATATGCATATATAGAATTTTTAAAAACTACCACACATACACACACACACACACACACACACACACACTGTATATAGTTTTTAATATGAAACTTGACATATGCTGTCAATTTGTGAAAAGATGAAAAATTTAACTATTTGTACCTTTTGTCCTGCTTCATTCTTTCTCACCAATTGAGAATTAATCACACTACTGTTAGTCCTCTCCATATGGTTTTTCTTCCTCAAGTTTCGCTGTGTTTTAATTTGGAATATTTTGTTCTGACATATCTTCCATTCTCTTTTTAAAGGATATTAAATTAAATTTTTAAAGGATATTAAATATTTTAAAGGATATTTTCCATATTTCTTTTTAAAGGATGTTAAATTCTCTTAAGCAGTTGATTTTTCCAATGTTCTTCTATTTCCAGTTTTTCTAGTTTCTGTTTCTATCCTATAAGTTTTAACCCTATGTGTTACTATCCTGTAATATATATTAAATTATGCTATATCTATCTATCTATCTATCTCCCTCCAAACATACCAGGCATCATGATGATTTTCTCTATTTCCAAAGACAGTCTTAGTCTTGATTGGGCAATTAGTAAAGAATAGAAATAATTAAAGGCATATTTTAGACCCAGGTAATATTTTTTCTTTGTAGAGAAATTCACACACACACACACACACACACACACACATACACACACACACATACACATATACTCATAATTTTGTCAGTCATTGGGGGTAATAGATACTGTATGTTAATGTAATTCAGTTTGAGAGACTAAATATTTAAAGGATTCAGTTTCTCTTGAGGATTTTTCTATCTTTGAATCATTTTCTTCCTATTACACATTTTTTTTGGTGTATCATTTTAGATTTCTATATGACCTGTACAAAATGTTTGCCTTCCATTGCCTGCCTTAGCTCTGAACCACCTGTTCCATTCAGATGAATCATAGCTTTTTTATGGACTTTCTTATTACAGTTATGAGAATTGATCCTAGATATATGACTTCCAAAAGCATATTAATGCTTTTCCTGAAATGTATAGTACCTGGATTCACTAACAAAGTAGTTACTTCTTTATATGTGCTTTGTCCTTTAGAGGCTTATTACTATCTATGTTTAATTCAACTAACACAGACTCCTGAGATCACTCAGACACTGAGCCACCATCCAGACACACATGAGCTGGTCTGAGACCCATGACACATATACAGCAGAGGACTGCCTGGTCTGGCCTCAGTGAGAGAAGAGGCAGCTAACCTTGGAGAGACTTGAGGCCACAGGGAGTGTGGAAGTATGGTGGCAGCAGAGGTGGGGGCATCTTCTTGAAGACAGAGGGGAGGAGGAGGAATGAGATGAGCAATTGTGAATGGGAGGACCAGAAGGGGGCAATAATTGAATTGCAAAAAAAATAAAGTAATAACAAAAACAACTAAAACCAACCAAACACAAACAAACAAAACCCAAGCAAACAAACAAAAGCCCAAAAACTTCTTTCATTTCTGAGTATTCTATTTGGCCATGCTGTATTAGAAGTTTCACATCTGTACTTATGAACCAATCTCGTATTTTTGAGTATAATTTACATAGTCAGAATTTAAGACTATAGAAGCATTAAAAATGAATTGGAATAATGCCCTAATTTTGTACAACTGTGAAATCAAATTAGCTATTACTCAGTTTCTGCAGGGGCTTCCTTCCAGGAACCCTATGGATATGCAAATTTGCAGATGGTCAATATTCTTATACAAAATAGTATAACACTTGCATATAATCTATGTACATCTTCCCACATAATCAACTCTGTCTCTAGGCAATATATAATTTTAACACAATATACTTCTTATATTTCATTGACTAGAGAATTCCACAAGAGAAAATCCTGTGTATGATTAGTAAGAGTTCAGGTTTACTTTCCCCAAACTATTTATGGTCTGAGTTTAATCAAAAGCATAGTTTTGAAATCTGTGAGTAGATTCTTTAACTGGGATTTACTTCATTTTTAATATTGTATGCATGTACATTAAAACTTCATTTTAAAGGTATTACATAACATTCTCACTAATATTTTTTCATATGAACTGTGAAATCAATCCATTTGCTAAATCACATTTCAGAATTCTCACCAAAATTGTTATGTGTTCATGATTTGTATGCTAAGACATATTTGACTCCTTTTATAGAAAGATAATGTTCCTTTCTATTCACCCAATCCTTTCTTAGTCTTTATAAAGCTTGGCCAAATTTCTTATTGACCCTGTTTTTTGTACCCTTTTATTTTGTCTAAATGTTTCTTAAAATTTTTTTAAAATGATGTTTGCAAGATAAAAAGTCTTCCTTGTCCTCTCCTTCTTCCTTTTTTTCCTTCTTTCCCTTCTCCATTTACATCTCAATATGTGTCTCTCAATAGAATCTACTGATTTCATTTATAATTTAATTATATATGGGAATATCAAACTCTCTTAAGTTTAAAATGTGAATGGACTGACTCAAGAAGAATTTATGGAGCAAAAGTTAGAGTGAGTGACAAAGCTATGCCAAAAGTACGTGGTGGAAGGAGATTTTAATCTTTGTTCTGGCAGGTGCTTAGGAAAAGGGTCTGTTAACACTGAAAATCCCTTGTCCCATTCTGGGTCATGGGTTTCAGGGTTCCCTCAGGATATAATCCTAAAATAGAGATAGGATGTGAGAGTGACAATCAATGTCCATGTAGGGGCAAGCAGGACACTCAGAACTCATGAGTGCCAGGAGTCAGCTGGCTTCAGCTTCCCTCCTCTCTCCAGCATGTCTCCTAGACAACAAAACACTGCCTTTGCTCTATGGGGCAATTCAAGGTTTAAGAAGCAGATTTACTCTTATGTCCAACATAAGATTTGGCTTGTTCAAATTTTTCTTGCTTGAGAGGAGAGGGCTTTAAAAGAAAAGTGGTTAGTACATACAGTTGTACTGATTTTTTTCAGGGTGGGAGGATGTCATTGGAAAGCCTGCTAATAATCATCCTTCCCAATTCATTTGCCATAAGAGAAATCTATGTTGTTGTTTTCTTGTACTGCTGGAATTATTCCTGGTAGAAATAAGTGTTTAGAGATGTATTTGGCTCATAGTTTATAAGAATAGAGTCCAATGTGATGGCAGACAGCATGTCAGTGTGGACCAATGGTATCTGTGGCAGCAAGAGCCTGTCTGTGGATACTTGTGTACATCTCAGAGGACAAGGACACAGAAAATAAAGGCTTTAACCAGACTGAGAAGTTCTAAAGTCCTTAAGCCCACCCCAGGATTAAAAATCCTCCAATACACAGGAGACTTTTAGAGATGTTTTGAATTCAAACCCTATAAGAAGAGTCTATAAGTCTTTTTTGAAAATATATTTTTGACCTATTACAAACACGAAATCTAAATCTTCCTGCCCTATTTCTTTTCTAGTATTAATCTTTCTACTTTCTATCACTAGTGTGCTCCTCACAGCTGATGTTGTAAGATCAACATTTACAAACAATTTGTTCCTTTCTTGGTGGCCAATTTAAATTTTACTTAGTCATTCAGGTAGACATTTGTCTAATAGCCATTGGGCGTTTTAGTTACTGTTTTTGCAATATTTTATAATTATACTAACTGTGGTGATATTTCATACAAAGTTTGATAAGACAGTTTCTCAACTTATAACAAAGCGTATAAAAATTTACATGAATATAATTTTTACACGTGATGGATAAATTACCAATGATCATTTTTGTGGTGCTATGCATTGTGTCTAATTTATTTAATTCACAAAGTAGCAAAACTTTCAGGGACATAAGCAGGTTGTGTAATGGGCTAGAATATAAGTGGATGGAACACTGTGGTTTTTCACTGTAATAAATCTCTGTAATTAAATCAATCTGAAAGGAGACCACCAACAAAAATAATCAGGAGTGCTAAGTGGCCATTTAACATGTAACAAACAGAAAGGTAAGTTTGAGGCTACCATAAAACCCAGCAAACTGGACTGAGGAAAACGCCTGACTCCTGGCCAAAAAATCCAGGCACTTATTACCATATTGCTCCTGTTGGGGAAAAGATAAACGTGAGAGCCTAGCATCTGTGCCTTGGCATTGCCAAGCCCATCCACCGAGTGACCACTCTCTTGGCTCAGATAATGAAACATATTGAAAGGGGGTGCAAGTAGACCAAACTCCCACAATGCCAGCAGGAGTAGAGCTGCCGGCCAAGCATGGATCACCCTGTAATGTAACAGCCAATTAGTTCTGTAATTGCATTTTGTCAATAAAAGGCAACAGTGTCTTTGGAACTCTGCAAATTTTATGCATCTCTACACCTTATCAAAATGGAAATAAAGATTAAAAATTAGCCTTTTATATTATTATTCCTGTTGGAAAATAAATAATGATTTATTTCAAATAATAAAACAGTAGAGCAACAAATTTAAGTAGAATAAATCATCATATATTAGCTTTTGCGTAAGAAAGCAAAAATGACTTAGAAGTTGTAACTGACTAGTGAATTGCTGGGAACTGCAAGGGAAGATGGTCTTTGACTTCTTGTTAATAAGATAGTTTGCCTTTATGTATGGGACGCAGGTTGTTTAATGACTTATAAAGGATAAACTGCACTGTATGGCATACTTAAGGAGTCAGGACAAGTTAACACACAGGTCAGGATACAACAGGTTTAATTTCAAGTGAAGTTTACCTTTATTCATCTTGTTTCACTCAAGAATTGCATACCCCTAAATGAGAGGAGGAGAAAAGGGAGATTGAAATGACAAAAAAAGACAGTTACTGGGTTACCTTCCTCCAGAATAGGAAGGTCTGGTAGGGGTGGGGTTGGGGGTATCCTCTTGGAGACAGGGGTGGGGAAGAGGAATGGGAAAAGGAACTGTCAGAGGGCAGACCAGGAGGTGGGTAATGACTGGACTGTAAAAAATGATTAAAGAATAAAAATAAAAAGTAGTATATTGGGGACTTGAATCAGAATAGCAATGTATTGGGTTTGTGATATGTATTGTGAACAGTCTTATGCAATTGTAATTGAATTACTAAGCCAGAAATGAGGTTAGGAATGATTTAGAGCAACCCTTGCCAATAGTCTAATAAGAAAAATAAGAGGAGCCAAAGGCAGAAAGAAACCACAAGGTATTTTATTGTGTGTATGCATGTGTGCATATTTGTGTGAGTACACATATGCATCTTTTTCTCTCCCCTCGTGTGTGTGTGTGTGTGTGTAAGAGAGAGAGACAGAGACAGAGAGACAGAGACTGAGACAGATACAGAGACAGAAAGAGACAGAGAGACAAAGACAGAGAGAATGTTGATGTGCATGTAGACCCATGGTGAAGTAGTAGAAGTTGACACTGGTCTTTTTCTTTGTTTGAGTGTTGCAAACTGCTGCTTATACCATGGAAGCTGGCTTTGAGGGAATCTCCTTTTTTTTTTTTTTTTTGGTCTCTTATTCTTGTTTTACAAGCACTGGAATTACAGATACAGTAGATCTAGCTTTTACATGGGTCCTGGGAATTTGAACTCCAGTTCTCAGGTATGTCAAACAACTGCTTTATTTCCTAGGCCATACTAAGTTCTTGAAAACATTTTAAAGATGATCTATGAAACAGTACATCTGGTTTGCTGATCACTACCTTCTCAGGCCACAGATTCTGAAGTATGATTTAATAGGTCCCAGTTTACAGAATACTGTAAATACCAAAGAATAAAGGGTTCTTCCTCCAAAGATGTTTTTGGAATTTCTAGGGTGGAAAGCTAGAGTCATCAATGCCATGGAAGTAGAATTAAATTCAATGATGAAAAATGAAGAGCCTTTCTTCCAAGATCCAGAAAAGCAAAATATCCCTTTACTATTTGTATGCAAAAGAAAATATCTCACCATAGGAATCAGAAAGCCATAAAATGTTACTCTTTGATGAGGACATGTTCTATTGTTGTTATCTCATTTATTATTTTGTACATCATAAATAATTATTTTTCATTAAGAGTAACATTTCAATATAATATACATTGATTATAGTTTATCCTTCCCAGT
Organism: Rhynchomys soricoides; assembly: GCA_019843965.1. Lineage (NCBI taxonomy): Eukaryota > Metazoa > Chordata > Mammalia > Rodentia > Muridae > Rhynchomys > Rhynchomys soricoides. The sequence goes on along the minus strand of JADRCH010000232.1, from coordinate 2,164,383 downwards.
TCTTCTCACAACCTTCCCTTCCAAATCTGTACTCTTTCTGTTTCTTTCATTAGGATACAAACAGGCATCTAAAATGCAATAATAAAATAGCAAAATTAGATAAAACAAAAACAAACAGAATTTTAAAAGCCAAATAAAAAGCTTACAAAACACATATAGACACAGAGAAACATGCATTCACACATATAGAAGTCCCACAAAAATATAAAACCAGAAACCATAATAAATATACAAAGAACCTGTAAGGGTAGAAAAATATTGCCCTGAAAAAGCATTATGAGACAAAGAAACTCTCAAAAGCTATTGTGTTGTTTTGTGTTTCTTTTCTACTGCTGGGAATCAAGTCTGGCCTAAAGAGTAGTTTGTATACCCAGTGAGAATCCTCTAGAGAAAGCTAATTTTTCACTTTTGAGTGATTAACAATTGGATGTAGGCTCGTGTTAAGGGTGTGATCTTGTGTCCATTACCCTCAGTGTTGGGCCTAGAGGTCTGCAGGCCCTGTGCATACCGCCATGGTCTCTAAGTTCATAGTTAATATATGCACCAGTCCTGCTGTTAAATGAGGACATGGTCTCATATTATAACTCTATCAAAGTCTACTGCAGTCAGTACAAGATCACAGTGCAATTGCAGGGCACTAAATCAATACCCAGAAATCAATAGCATTTTTCTATATGGTACCAAGAAGAAAGACAAATGTAAAGATTAGTCTAATTCCCAATGGCTTCCAAAAGTCCCCAGAAATCTAGAAATAAATTTTACAAATAAGGTAAATGGTTTGAATACTGAAAAGTGTAAACCATTGATGCAGGAAATTGAATGGGATACAACTTTTTAATTGTCATATTCATAAGTTATAAAGTCATTTTTAAAAGTTCCACCCTACTCAAGCAGTCTACAGTTACCTCTTGATTTCCATCAGCATCCCAATGGCATTTTTTCATAGTAAACGAAAAAACGACGACATAATCCTATGTATGGAGTCATAAAATTCACTAATAGCCAAGATAATCCTGAGCAAGAAGAGTAGAGCTTCAGGCAAATTCATTTCCTCCTGGAGATGCCGACTCTCCCTTCACTACTGTGGCCCTTTGAAAAAGCAGTTCATTCTGAATTGTTTGTGTTCAACTAGTCTCAGGAACCAATTCAACCCAACATGCCAAAGCGGCTCCTAGTAACTTCTCTGTGGCACAGTGAATCCAATGGACCCCCTTCTCTGAGTTTTGATCCTATCCCCAGGGTGATGGGGGTATTCCTCACTTTTGGAGTTCTGACTTTCACCTTCCTGTGTCCTCCTGGATCAGTGTTTCTCTTTTTGTGTTGCCTTTGCTCCTTCAGCTTAAGGGGTCATGTCACTTTCTTCTATTTATTATGTATATTGTCTTCATTTTCTTCTCCTTACACTCATTATTTAAATAAACATTTTGAAGTGTGGGTCTTAATATGGAACTCTGGCTGGTCTGAATAAAGGTACCTAGCACCATACCGTGCCCAGGTAGTTAATGATCATATTCTCTTCCCACTCATCACGTTAATTCCCCACAGTTGATACTTCTGCTGTGATTCTGGCATATAAAGATGACAAAAGACCTTATAACTAAAGTATTCTGATTCGTAATTTTCATTAAAAGGGCAGTAGGTGTCAATAAAAAGAGACATTTACTGTCATTAAGTTGTGTAAATGTGAGTCTAGGAGCAATGCTAGACCATCTCATCCTGCTTGGTTCAAATGCCTCAACAGACCTCGATGCTATTTCTTCTCAGTTGGTTTTTCCTTTGTTCCATCTTACAAACTGCATCAATTTATAAACAAAGATAATCAGTCAATGATTATAGCAGAGGTTTACAGAAGGTTTTCTAAAATATTGAAACTCGGATATAATGCAGTGACTCAGTGGCTTCTCTTCATTCTGAGTATGGGACAAAAATATCAAAATTTCAAATTCTCTGTAGATCTGTCCCTTTTTCATTTTTTATTAGCTCCTTTGTCTCTTGGTTCTGTGTCCAGTTCTTATGGGCTTCATTCACAATTCTCTCATATTTTCTATGCTTCCCCCTTAGGCTTTAAAAATACTCTCTTTCCCTTTATTATTTACATGTGTGCGTGTTCCGCAGTGAGAGTTGGGGCAAGAACACCTTTTTTCATTCAGTAACTTTCCAACTTTCACCGCATGGGTCTTTGGAATCGAAGTTATCAGGATTGGTCTCAAACAAATGTTCTACTGAATCTCTTGCCAGACCCTAGGCGCTTTACATTTTCTACCCCTTCCAATGGAACAATGTTCTATTTTTTTCTATTTCAGATCACATAATTTAAAGCTCAATTTAAGTGTTCTTTCATAGAGAAGACTCACCTTTCCCCCAATTTTTTTTGTTTGTTTGTTTTAATAACTCTAGGAGGCTGATTTTTTTCATTAGGACATATGTATTGCATACCCTATTGAATCTCTGATTGAATGCCTCCAATCTGTGTCATTCAATACATTGCACATTCCATGAGAGTGAAGCTTTGAAATCATTTACCTCAGTTGAAATATAACTGGAAGATGACAGGCTTACAACATATATTCACTAACTAAAATGATATTTATACATTTGTGAATTGTTGCAATTCCTAAATGGGTGCTTTATGGATCGAAATCTGTCTTTTGGAGCAAGGTAACAGATGTTTATGTTATGTATAATGTAGCTGGGAAAATTCCCATTTCTCCCTAATCATCAGTGGAGGCTTCAAGCTAAGAATCCAGTGAAAAATATCTTCAATACAGTTTATTTTAAATTCGTGGATCATGAATATGCAGTTTTGGTAAAGTTTTATGAGACGGCTGATATGTTAGAATTGCTATGGGAATAAATGTGCAATAAAAATCGAATATTTCTAAGTAGAAGTCTATTCAGCACCAAATACATTAAAATACCTTATTCTATAGCTAAGCACCTTCCCACATTCTGCATTTTCCTTACAGATGGGGAGATAGAGATAAATGTACCAGCACTTCATAAAATCCACAGCTGATCTGAAGCCATTTGTCTGCTAAGAAAGATATGTTTATTAGAAAAAGAATGCAAGAATGTATCTAAGAGTTAATAGGGAAATATAATTCTCAGTGTATTTCAAGTAATTCTTTGTATATCAAACAAACATCCCAAAAGAAATTGTTTCACTACATCAGACTTTCCTTGACCACCTGACATATAGTTTTATGTATAACTGCATATATATTGTATATGCATGTATATGCACTTATACACAAAAGATAGATTATCTTGCTATACAGTAGCTAAAGTTTTGAGTTAGAGACTATTTTCTTTTGTTTTATATTTTAATGATGATCAGAATTTTAGACAAATTCAGATATTCCTCTTTAGTGTTAGGAAATCACAACAAAAAAATCAACCTGATACCTGATTTTATACATATATATATGTATATATATATATATATATATATATATATATATATACATTCAGAAAGAAGAACCCAATTTCCTAATTATATTTATCACCTTACCATTCAGGATAAAGCATTACAAACACAAAATTCACCAAAGAATTTAAAAGGTGGCAGATCATTAGTTTTATAAACAACAGACAAATATCAGAATATGTCTATCCTGTTATCCACTAGTGATCTTAAAACAGAGAATGAAGGAAAAAATATATTTTTGGAGTGTTAAAAATTATAAAGTTAAAACAAAACACTCAACAATTTTTATAAATATTGTATAATATTTCTTATAGATAAAAAATTAGTATTTATAAGATATCCTAAGAATTGAGGTAATATATGGTACTCCTGGGCAGAAATATTGAGGTCGTGTTAAGCCATTTTTATAGCAATAGATTTTTAAAAGTTATTTTTCAATTCTATCATTTTCTGTGCTATTTAAGCCATTTTTCTGAAAAGGAAAGGGACATCCATTTTAATGTTTTTCCCATGTGGTGCATAGCAAATCAGAAGCCACAATATCTTCTCTCTTTGGTGCAAGAAATCTTTGATTTTTTTTTTTTTTTTTTTGTGTGTGTGTGTGTCTCTTTATCCATTTATGTGCCTGTTATCTGTAGGGAATAGTTCAGATGTTGTGATAGGTGACAGATTCTGTGCTGAGAGACCAACAGAGTGACACAGACTTGCCAGATCCTAAAATTCCCACAAAATGACAGCTCAAAATAAGGGCTTCTGGGTATCCTTGTAAAGAACGACTTGCTGGGGGATCTGGTGATCCACAGAGAAAAGGCAGAGACAGATGAGATCTTGGGGGCATTACAATGGACCCCGGTGGATATGAACACAGACAAAATTTCTCTGTAGAGAGTTTTGTGGAAGCCTTTGGGCATCAGCAACAATGATTTTGAAGAGAAAGCTAAGTCTATTCTTCTGTCCTTGAAAAACACAGCCTGCCAGTCTAATCTCATATCCTACATTTCTAAATAGATAAAATGATAAAAATAAATGTTTTTGAATATTTCTCATCTACCATATGCCTAGGTATTCTCTTTCTCAAATTAATTTTTATTGCAGAATCGTGAGTAGAATGGATGTCCACAAGAGAAATAATTGAATTTCAAGTCTTGATGTGATGATGATCTGTAGAGTGTTTTGCTTTTTGTTTAATTATTTTATTTTTAATTATTTTTTTTATCCTGAGCATCAAACCTTGGACCTCCTTGGTAGACAATGTGTTTGGCCAATAACCCTACTACTGAGCTATCTCTCCAGACCCTCTTTTCTTCTTTAAAAAAAATCAGCATGTTGAAGGAAGATCTATGCTAAATTCTCATTTCACCCACATTTTAATAGGCTTGTTCTCTAAAACCCAAGACTAAAACCCATTACTTTTTTGAGTTACTGGGAACCAGTAGTTGGACATTTAAAGTTTGAGGAGACACAGGTTGACCTACAACTGTGTGCATTCTTACTTGCTTAAGCTCCTGGTCTTTAAACAGTCAAGTGTAACTGGTGACCAACAAAAAACCCATCATCTACTTTCACAACCTGTAGAGGAAATTCCACCCCTCCTAAGCTTAGAGGATAAGTATGAAAGAGGGAAAAAAAAACCCTATAACTTCATTCAGCATTATTAATTTTCTTGTTTATTTACATAACACTATATCATTATTTTACACTGATCAGAAATCTAAACAGATACAAAAGTAATGTAGAATTGGTAAAATAATGTGTAGAATTGGTGTGTTGAGTTTCAACAGTATGTTTTTTTTTTTTTTTTTTTCTTTTTGGTTTTTCGAGACAGGGTTTCTCTGTATAGCCTTGGCTGTCCTGGAACTCACTCTGTAGACCAGGCTGGCCTCAAACTCAAAAATCCACCTGTCTCTGCCTCCCAAGTGCTGGGACTAAAGGTGTGTGCCACCACAGCCCGGCTCAACAGTATGTTTTTAAGAAACGTTTTGAAAGGCATTTGGTCAAAAAGTATTCTCAGAGATTCCTGTGGCTGGCTTAACTTACATAACCCTAGGAAATGTCAAATCGTCATAATTCATCTAATCCCAATATAGAATCAATGAAGTGGCAAGCAATCTGTGGTGTATGTGTGGAACTGAACCAAACTACAGATAGTGTGTGAACACCACAGTTCATCTGCTATAAGGATTAAAACAAACATATAAGTGAAGGTTTTATAATTATTTTCTTCTACAAATTTCTCAGGCTATAAATTATATACTAACCCCAGATTATGTTTTATTTTGCTTGTAATTTCATTGTATTTCATATAATAATTTTTAATTTTTAACTTACTATGCTTCTGTTAAATTTAACCTAATGTGTCTCTCTTACTAATCAAAATTTTAAACGAAATGTAATATTTTTATATCTTAAAAATGATATTATTTTGGTTTCACTTTAAACTGTTTTATTGTGTTTTACAGTATTAAAGTTTAAGAAAAGAAGTCAGCATGATTAAAAAGCATGCTGGGTGTGGAATGTAGGTACTCATTCAGAAACACTGCCAGTTCTTACATTGCTTTCTTTCATCTCTCTCATAAATTCCGAGTCTAAATCTCACTACTGGAGTTTTTAAAATTAGAATGAACAGGCATATTTCTCTTAGTAATGCACTGGAAAATTGGCCCATGCATGTAAGTTCAGTGGTGGGTTTCCCTCCCTGATTTCTGAATTCCATCCTTATTCCTCACACTATCTGGGAATGAGTAAATAGGAATCATTGGGTTGGTAAGATTAAAGTCTCATGATTTATAGATCAAGAAATTAAGACTCAGTGTCAAAGATCTCTCATTAAAGCACATAAACACAGGGTTTTTTTTTTGTCTGTTTTGTGTGTGTGTTTGTGTGTGTGTGTGTGTGTCTGTAATTGAAAGATACATAGATAGAGAGAGACAGAGAAAAAGAGACAAACAGACAGACAGACACACATACACACACACTCACACACACACACAGAGAGAGAGAGAGAGAGAGAGAGAGAGAGAGAGAGAAGAGAATTCTCAAGGAAATGGGAAAGTTATGAGAGAGATTGGAAAGTACTGATATCATAGAGTGTGTCAAGCCTCACTATGCTAAGCGTAGTCTGTAGACAAGCAGCTAGGGGTAGATGAAAGAAACAACTAGTAATGACAGATCAGGAGACTCCGAGAACGAATAGCAGAAAAGCCACTGCAGTTGAAGACAACATGGAGAAGAAAAGCTAAGTGCTTAGCTAGGAAAAACCATAAAGATAGGTGAAGTTTTAGAGACAGGCTGGAGTTGATCACAGATTAAGTTTCTATGCTGTACCATAGAAATGCATATGGTGCTGTTTTGATTTCATAAGTATTATTTGGCCAGACCTGAATTATACTATAATGACAATTTTAATAGAGTGAAGACTAAAGGGAAAAATGAACCAAGCCTATTAATAGGGTATTGTGAACTCGTAGGATAAGATTAAGTCATAACCCAGGGCACTAACTGGAAGAAATGGAGGATACTGAGAAACTATCTGAGACAGAATTGACAGACATGTTGATCAAACAGAGGAAAGAAAAGAATCATTCATGATCCATGGGACTACTACTAACAGACACTTTGATTTTCATTGGGTTTAACATCTAGATGTTTTAGGTTTGGATTCACAGGAGAGCCTTAGCATTCAGATTCTAGTAAATAGATAGAAGTTGATGGGTGGCATACTGAAGCCTTAGCAACGGTCTTCAAAGTTATAGCCCTCTCTAAGATACATGAATTCAGTATCTTGGTTTAAATGTTTTTATTTATTGTAAAGCGATCTTTTCATATTTGAGCATCCTGAAATATAGAAGAATCTGATAATCTACTATTCTACAGATTGATTGTGCATGTGATCTATAAACACCAATCTCCTGAGGTACACAAGAGAAAAAAAATAAAGGGGCATACTGAATAAGAAACAGTTTCACCTGTGTGAGAAAGATCTTTTGTGTTTACTTACAGTTAGAGGAATCTACCTGCAGGTAAGGAGAACTGACAGGTAAACAGCAAAAACTCGAAGTATAATATAGAACACACACAATCATCTAGAACAGCTTTAAAGAGTCATAAGCAACAGTTTTATTCAGTTTAAGAAAGATATATAAGACTAATTTTAGATTAACTTGAAAGAAAAGTGTTGTTCTAATCACAGATTTACATAAATTACAAGTGACTAGATATGAATTTCATTTGATTCTTCCTATAAGCAGCCTAACACATTTAACACATTCACAAGACACACACACACATGAGACACTAATATATGTGAGACAAGCTCTCCTCAGATAATAACTTTTTCTCAGGGGGATTCTGATGTATTTGCTGCTACTGCAGAGAAGACACTTAAAGGAAACAGTTACATGGGAAATGTTTTTGCTTGGGAAAGAAAAAAATAGTCTAGTGACTAGAGCTGATCATTATTGGCATGGGCTGACTACAGTTGTGAAATGTTTAAGTAGGAGGAAAGTGGTCAGGTACATAGTGCTGTAGACTCACTAGGCAATGTCTTTTTGATCATATATCAGTTCTGTAAAGACACATTGAATGGCAGGTGACAATTGCGTCATTGGAATATATATTTCAACAGACTACATATATGTTTCTTCCAATAAATTAATTGGTGCTGTCTACAAAGATTGAAAAGTTCAGACACAATCTCTTCTTTGACATAGAAGGGGACCTGATGCCCACGTGTTCCATTTTCTCTCCCTGATATTTAGTCAGCTACCTTTATAATCTGCCTTTTCCTTACCTACTTCCATTGCCTTTGTCATCTTCCATTGTCTTTTTAATTCTTCAGTCCTTCTCTTTTGTAGGGCCTAGGAAGCCTGTCTATAATCCATTTTATTAATATACTGTGGGAAAGGATTCTTTTGAGAGCAGACCTTTGTAGAAGTATGCCATACCAGCATCAAGGAGCGATTATAGAAATAGGTCATTTAGAGAGATCCTTGGTTATCTTGAATATGTAGAATTAGTGATTATAAAAATGGCTGTCAAACATTGATTGATCATCAATCATGAATTCACGAAGACCAGAAATTAGAGTTGACCGATCTTAATTGATTTCTTTCTGTTAACCTTGAAAAGTGTGTGGGGAGGTATTAGTGTGATGATAAGGGAGTTTCATGTGACATTCTCTCTCTTAGTAATGCCAGACAGTATACCCATAAAAGATTTCATCAGCTTGATGGCTCAACCATGAGCTGATCAAGGATAGCAACTATGGAGATACCAAGGAGGAATGTAAGTAGGGAGCCCATGAGGCCACACCCCTACACAAAGAACTACAGAAAACATAGGAATGCTGAGAGTGGGAAAAATAGTCTTCTCTAGGGAAAAGCATACCAATTGGTTATCCAATATCAAATGGTCAGCCCTGAAAACATGCATACAAGTGATATTTTACAAGCTGAACAGATTATCTTTAGGGCTATCCATCTATCTATCTATCTATCTATCTATCTATCTGCATACAATAACACTTAGTGAAAAAAAGAGGTCATGAAGCTGAAAGAGACCAAGGAGGGGTATATAGAAGGTTCAGAGAGAAGGAAGGGGAAAATGTGATTACATTGTGATGGTTTTAAGATAATCTACAATTAAATAAAAGGATTTATCCCCACCCCCTTGCTGGTTCCAGCACTTCTAGAGCGAGCCCTGCATCTTACCTGGAAAGCTCAGCAGAGCTGACCCTGGCAAAGTGGGTGTGGATGAATCAGCTCCAAGGGCATAAGCATGGAGGAGCTAGCCTCACCCCTAGCTGGGGCAGTGCTAGACTGCTGGCGGACTGAATAACATGGTCACTACCCAGGCCCAGATCCAGGGATTTGAGTTGTCCCAGCCCCAAATCTACAACATTTATGAACTGCTAGAGTGCCTGAAGTGGCCAGTCTTGTAGGTCTAACACTGTAGGATCTCCACAACACTGGGCAGCAACAGGATATCTTTGAGGAGCCCAGTGAGGATTCAGTATTGATGGTACAGCAGAAGTCATAGGCCTTGAACCTGACCAATAGCTCATAGCTATGAACATTTTCAAGTAAAGATGTTTTCACAAAGGGTAGAGTGTGGGACACATTATGACACTACACTTTCTAAGGCAAGATAGTTGGTTGTTTTTTATTGATATTTTTTATTTTTATTCTTTCTGCTTTATTTTGATGGAAGGGTGCAAGGCCATAGGCTACATATGGAAGAACGGGGAGATGAGCAGGATTGGAGTACATGATGAGAAATTCACAAAAAGGTCATTAAAAAGTTTTAAAATGTTTTAATCATCAACAGCATGAAAATGTTTATCATCCAACCCATTTGTAATTGAAATCCCTCATTTCCATTTTGGGACAAAGTTTACTAAACCCAATCAATGTGTACATCGTTACAATTTTAGACTGTCAGCAGATGTCTAGAACTCTGAAAATGGTCTCAAGTGTGTGGGTTGTCCTGGAAGCCACTGAGAGCTCAGTTCTTTTAACATTGTGTGAAGAACTGGAGCTTTTACTGTGGAGACAACCTAGGAAGAGAAAGTGCACACTTCAGTTTGAGGGGTCTATTCATTTGAAGAACATCAGTGCTTGCTCCAATAAGTGTCTGTCTCTAAAATTTGGCATAATACAGCTATGTTCAAGCTCAGTGATCTGAAGGCTTTAGCTTCACCTGTAATATTACTATTAGGAGAACAAAGGACACTGACTAAAGCTTAATTGCAAGTCCAATTCCCCAGATCAAATGCAAGTATCACATTACTAATAGGAGGTAATGGTTAATTTGCTCCTAGTCACAAGCTAGGAAAGGTACCCATCAGTTGCTATTAGAACAGCTGACAGCCTATAATGCAAAACACGTCCTTTATATACTAGGAAGATTTCCTACGTTTCTTTCCAAACATGTTTGTTTTTCTAACTCAAAACTATGTGGTGAGTTTCTATCCTGCTTGAGTAACCTACTGATTTCCTCTAATATTTTGTGATGTTATTTTCCTACTTCAGTAATCTCTGAGTGGTAAGCAATTATTTTAGCAAACGAAATATGCAATTAAAGATGGTGCATGTAAATGTCTCTCTTTGGGCATTCCGGTCAGTCTCTAATGCTGGCTGCTAGCAACATCCATCTCCATTATACTACTGGACTTGCTGGCATACACTGTTTACTTCAAAGCCTCGTTAATTTTAAAAGACATCTTTCATATTATTATTATATGATTTTTATCAAAAACATTAGAGTATTAATTGAAGTATCAAGAAAAGTTAATAATTAATAGCTGACATGGAACTTTTAAAAGCAGTTGTGTCTTAGTGCCAACATGAGACATGTAAAGAGAAAGAAGAGTTCTCAGAACAAGTTTGCACAGGGGACCTTGGTCAATTCATAGATGTAAAAAAGAAGTTAGAGTCTGAAAAAGCTAAAAAGTGGGGGATATTCATATACCCTTAATATATCCTAGCAGTGTATATTTAGAGTTACGGCTACTTTGCTTTTGAATATGTCTAACATGGGATGGGAAGGTCTATCTGGTGTATAATGGAATATGACACTGTGATTGCAGAATCTATGTATTGAACGAGGATTGAAACATCCATTAATGCCTTATCTAGTTTTATTCTAATTTGTGAATCAAACTATGTTTTATGCCATAAAACTCTGTGATATCTGGTACCTAATAGAAGAAAATATAATTTTGCCTGAATTTTATTTTTAGTAGAAAAAGTTGTCATAATATAAATTTATAGAAAAATAGCCTGTTCTTATTTAGATAAGTTATAAGCAATGCAAGTATGTTCATTTTCTTTCACAGGCTATATGTTCTATGGATCAGGGATAAATATGTAGCCTTTTTTCTTCCTCAGAGGAGAGACTATTTATAGATGAGTGTGATATCAATTCAAAATTGCCTTTAAAAGCTCGATTTTTGATGCTATTTGACAGCTGCATATAAAAAGTACCTCAGATGCTGTCAGGATAACCAAAGGAAAGCTTTTATGTGTTGTATTCAACTTAGAAACCAGGCACCATCTCAGGCTAGGGAAGTAGCTTCCTGATAATCAGGTGTCAAATGTCTGGTCATTAATTTCTTTGTAGAAACATATGGGCAAACATAGATTTCTTTATATACTGAATGTTGATTACACATATCACCCCTTGTCCAGTACATGAAACATCAGTGAACAAAAGGTTCCTTCCTCAGGAAAATACTACTGTACAAAGTAAGCTAAGCCAGATACTAAATTGATATTTTTATGTTCTCTAGAACTTGTCTTCTTTCCTCCTTCTCATTTTCTGAAAACAAAAGAATTTTTAATCACTAGAAACAGTGACAATGTCTCAGATATTAAATCTGCAACTCAGCAATTTAACAGCATTTCTCCTTTGAGGTATCACATATATTATGTATTCTTGGCTATCCCCAGAGTTGTCTTAGTGAATGTCATACACAGATAATCTTGTGTTTTTCCCCAGCAAAACACCAGGGATAAAAGTTATATCAACTATACAAAATGATAGTATATTTGCATTTCAATCTTAGCATGCTGAAGACAAATTTATTCATTCATGGAAGAAGAAAAAAGCTTAGGTGAATAATCGTGGTAAACAAATGGGAAGCTACAAATAAACCCCTGCTGCTGTAAAACTTGGTCACCTTACCAGAAGCTAAACAGGAATCCCATGTTCACCAGCCCAAAATTCACTGTGATAAGATCTTCTTAAATTCATCAGGTAGAATCTATTTAGGAATTGTCTGACAGCTAATTTGCTATTATTTCTTTAATCTTTTCAGAGCTCTGGAACAACCTTCACTTGAACACTGCAAGACAGATTAGACCAGATGTCTCCAAGGCCGGTAGCTGCTCTAGAACTGATTAAGAAGGGATACTGTGCAAATGGAAACAAGCCAGTGCTGATCTGGCCATATCAGGGGAAAACAAGTAGCAGCTGGTGAGCAGATGACACTCAGAGGCCCAGCTGGACTCCTGAGATACAGAAAAGGTTTCTAAGGGGTAGAATTCAGGGGAATTCTCCTGGTGTAATTCCCCTGAAAGTCTTTAAAACTCAGATGGATACCCATCTGTCTAAGCTCAGAAGACTGGTGACTAAGAAATAGCATGAGGCCATTCCTGCCAGACATCAAAATTGATTCAGAATCTGTCATGCACTAGCTTATGGAGACACAAAATGGACAGAATAGTCATGGCTCTCAGAGTTCTTGTGATTGTCTGAAATCAGAATTCAGTCAATGAATTGGTCTTGGGTAACAAGGAGATCCCTCAGCAAAGCACTCCTTTTGTAGGGAGCAGTGGTATGCTTAATGAAGCTACAGTCTTTGTTTGCTTCCCTGAGTATCCTGTATCAAATTGGTGAAGTAATGAAGCTTGTTAACATAAGATGAAGTCCTTTAAAAAAGCATTTAGAAGTAGACTTGGTTCTCAGTTAACAGTATTGTAGAAGTTTTACTCCATTAAGTTGCAAATCTTGAAATGTTATAAATCTTTCGATAGAAGGAATGTGCCTAGGGCTGGCAGATCATTTCCTGGACATAAAGAGATTTTCTACACAGTGTTAAATGAACCTCCAAGAGAACCAGTGGAACAGCAAATATCTTTCCAGTTGGGAGAACACGAGCTTTAAAAGCACCATGCTCAGCTCCCATAGCGTATGTTTTTGGATTTTGTTTTTTAGAACAATATTTCTTAGTGCAATAGAAAAGCTGTATCTATGCCCAGAACCGAGATGCAGACACATTCATTGTACATCTGTTTATCGATGAGGTGGAATTATTGGGCAACCTTGGCCATTTTCTCTCTCACAAGAGTTCAAGAATATCTGGATCACTGGCCATAAGTGATATTAAAAGTGTAACATACTCAAGTCATTTCTACTTTGGAATGATTAATTTCTTTCTCTAAACTGCATCTGAATTTTACTAGATTCCTTCATCTATGAGATACCTGAAATTAGATTGAATAGATATAAAATTGTATATTTTAAAATATAATATGTGACAGTTGTAGTGTAACCAGGTGCCTTAGCAGAGTGTGAACAAAGAGTGGGGAAAGTGTAGAATATATAAACGATTGTTTCAGAGTTTTGAATATTGAAGCTATAAACTCAAACTTTAACTTTTTAACTTTATATATATATATATATATATATATATATATATATACATATAATGTTACTATATTTAAAAGAATAAAGATGTTATAGTTTTTTTTCCAGAGATGGAAAAAGTATAAAAATTATCTAAATATAATGATGCTGCTGAAAAGTACAACAGTAAAGAGTAATTATCGAGTGGATAGTTATAAATAGATTAGAAAAAAAATCAAACAAAACAAAAGTAAAAACATGTGCCCAAGAAAAAAATTAAAATAAAAAATAAAGATGCAGAAAAGGAAGAAAACATTATACAGTGCGCAATGGTGGATAAGTGACAGAATCTAATATTTATATGACTGGATTTATAGACTGAAAGAATGTCATGAAAGTAATATTTCCCCTGTTAAGAGTTATTCACTCTCCAAAATGAAGGAAAGACACAATGTGACAAAGTTCCAAGCTTATAAAAAGGTCATGAAGAAAGCGAAGGGAGACAGAGTTTATTTTATTTATCATCAATTAATTTGTTTATATACTTTACATCCCAGTTGCAGCCTCCTCCCTTCTCTTCCCCCAGTCTCATCCTCACAAATCCCTCCTCCCATTACCCTGTTCTCTTCTCCTCAGAGAAGGAGGAGCCCCTCTTGGGCACCACACTGCCCTGGGACATCAAATTGCAGTAGGAGTAAGAACAGAGGATGGAGTTTAAAAGAAAATATATCATAAGGAATTGTCAAAAGCTAAAGGCAAAGAAAATGTCTTCAAAGAATATAGTGAAAGATTCATTGCTTATAGAAGAGCTGTGACTGGGTCAACAGTAGACGCTGCAGCAGAAGCAATCACGCAATCACGGGCCCAGACAACAGAAATGAAAACAATAACTGAAGGACGATTGTGATTAATACTTTTGGCAAGATCGGAGGTAAAATAGACATTTAGAGTTAAAATTGAAGAAGTGAGGGGCTGGAGTGTGGACTAAGTGGTTACGTGTTCAACTGGTTGGACCCAACTCATTCAGTACTTGCTGCCTTTGTAGAGGACCATGGTTTAGTTTCCACCAGCCAAAGGGTGGTTTACTACCATTGTCTCTCTAGTTCCTGGCTATCCAGCAACATCTTCTGGTCTCTGCAGGTACTAGGTATGCAGGCAGTTCACAGACATCTATGCAAGCAAAACACTCAAACATAAATTAAAGACTAATAATTTTTTTAAACCAATTGAAAAAAATCACAGGCAAAGATACCCACTTAAATTAATGTGACAAAGATGTTCAAATAACATACAAAAATTACTCATAAAATTTCATAAAGTGGGAAGACATTGAAAAAATAAAACATATTACTAGCCTAATTTGGTATTTAATATATGGTAGCTAGAATGTAGAGATACAATAATATTAAATCAGAGAAAGTAAAGAACAGTATGGAAACAGAGGTTTCCAAAGAGGAGATATAAACTCCAAGGTTCATCATAGTATAGATATTTAAAAACACAGATCAGACACACAATGGAGTCTAACACCTTTACCCACTGCTTTTGTGGAATACCTAGTAGAAGCAAGTTAAATAAGGGTGACTTAGTTTGGACTCCCACTTTCTGAGAAGTTTCTGTTCATCCTGGGAGAAGGAAAGAGAGCGAAGCTTTGTTATGGTGGGTGGAAAGTCACTCATACTTACCGTCATAGCTAATTCTCAATCAAACATCAACCAAAATCAGCAGCAGATGAACCTCTCAAGGTCCACTCTTAGTGACCTACATCCCAAAGTCTCCTCACCATCATCATCTGGGGAGCAAGCATTCAAATGTCTGTTCCTACAGGGGGTGTTTCACATTCAAACCTGAACAATTCCATGTCCCAAATCAGGGACTAATTTCAGTGTCTGCTTAAGGGGTTCAATATGGGCCATTATTATATGTACTTCATTTTTCCTTTATACACATGGGAAGTTTTTATCATCATCTTACTATCAGCATATTTGAAATCATTATTGTTCTCACATAACCTTTTGTTGTTATTGTCGTTGCTGTTGCTGTTGTTGTTGCTGCCTTCATCAAATAGAACTGCATCCTACTCTGGCACGGACACTGATGAGCACTATGCAAAGACTTGATACTCTTAGTTCGAACTATCCCGTTTGGAATCTCTGGTTATCCTACTGTAATGAAAGAATTATACACTTGTATTACATGAAGTTCTCAACAATGCCAATACCTACCTTGCATCTTTTCTGACTTTACTTTCTTTACCATTGAAGTCACAAAGGCCATGTGGAATATGATTAGAAATGGCATATGTATTGCATCCATGTGGAAGCTTTAAGAGCAAGCATACAAATTGCCAATTTCCTCCACCTATCATCCTCATGGTCTATACAAGACAGCAGCATTCCAAATAGTAGCCGTTCTGCCGGACTTCTCCTGGAGCCAGGATGGCAGCAGGAATGGGCAGTGATGTTTCACTAGCTAATTTGCAGTGAAATTGCTGCATGCACATGAAGCATGAAAGAGTAATACACCTTTGTTGATTCACACCATTGAGACTTAGGGGATCCAATTACCTTGGCATAATATACCTCGTGTTGACTGATACAAATCCAGCTGTGAATCATCAGTAAAAATGAAAAAGAAGCCATTGTCTAATCATGCAACAAAACTCACAGCCACTAAATTCAAGTGAGCAAACTGTGCAAGAGCAAGAAAAAGTTTTCAGAAACATGTTGAAACAAAAAGACATGTTAAAAAGCATATTCTATAAAATTCAGTTTCTATGATGTTCAAAACAGGTGAAACTGGAACACAGTGTTTTGTAATGTGAGTTTACACAAGCAGACAATGGAGAATCCCCATGGCAGTGATTAGCATGACAATTACTCTGCATGGTAGAGTGCAGTTGGGAATGAGGACAGAGAATCAGAGAAGCCTGTGAAACTTTCTTCTCTCCTGTCCATGTTGGTTTGAATCTACCTGTCCTGGTGACTGTTTTGAGGGATGTGCATTTGGAAATCATCTGAAAAGATGATTCCACAGATACAGAAGGCAAAGTCACGATACTGATATTTTCTGTACACTTTAATATTCATCATTGTGATATATTCCCTTAACACATTCATAACACCTACATAGTCAGACCACTAGTGGTCACTACTGAGACCTGTGGGAATTTTTAATTAACAGACACAGGTAAGAGGACTACCAATCCCCTCATCTGATCTAAAAATTACCAGTAAGTAGTTTTCAAACACATATTTTTAATATTTGACCCTCTCGTGATTGGTTTGAAGCTCTAAAACAGACAGTGTGGGTAAGATTAATATAAACCACAGGACCAGTCATTCTCCTTTAGTGTACACTCAATAATTTTGAATCATTAAATGAAGAAAAGGTCACCATTTGTTTTACAACGTTGACTCAGAGAAATCAATAAGTTAACTTTTTTTTAAACATGCTGTTTGTCTAGCAAAAGTCCTAGAATATTATTTATATTTTCATGTGATTTATATTCATTAGTTGATGAGAAACTTCATCCTGGCAATTGGTGATTGTGAAGAGATTTCTGCTACATGAATCACAAAGAAATTATTTTCAGGGCTCTACAAACAAATAAACAAACATCGGTAGTATGTCTAATATAATGACTGTCAACTTCCTGAATGACCTGTTTTCTAAAGGAGCCCAATGCTTTTGCTTACACTCAAAGATGCTGGTTCCTGAACACACATATGTATAGGTATGTTCTCAACTGCTGGGACTAATCTGAACTTGTCTGCTTATTCAGTAAGGCTAGTACATTACAAACCATTGGAGATATTGTATATATCTATGACCTGGGTTTATGTTCCTACAGATTTATTTCATACATCATACAAAGCTAACTACCTAAGGTGGTGGTAGTATATGCCTTTAATCTCACCACTCAAAAGGCAGAGGCAGGCAGATTTTCGACACCAACCTGGTTTACAGAGAGAGTTCCATGTCAGGGCACACAGAGAAACCTTGTTTTGAAACACAGAACAGAAAAAAGAAAAGATAGAACTATTTCCCTCACCTGGGTATCACAATACTAGATTATCACAACTGACATTAAATGATGGTTTTAGTTAAAATGTTTATAAATATAAGGCAATTGTTTCTGTAGATGGGTTCGCACATGGAAAAGTAAATCTCAGGGCAACCATATCAAGAGCATCACCCATCTACAAGTTGCTTATGGGTGTCTCGTCAACTTGAGGCATTTTATTTTAGGTTCATGAAATAGTTCAAGGTGACATGATCACAGGGTAGTGGACTTTGCTTTCATAACATTTACATCCCAGTAAAAGAAAATATAAATGAAGAAATAAACTGAGTACCTAAACAAAGTGCAGAACAGAGACAATAAGACAGAGGAAAAGGCAAGGAAAAAGTAATGCTGACGGGACACATCCAAGTATAACAGGCACACCAGGATGCCCTCACTAATGAGGTGACATGAGTATGTGGATAAAGGATTTTCTCAGAGCAGTTGTGAGAAGAGCTAGTGTGAAAAAGCATTGAAGGTAGGAACATGGCTGGGGCATTTGAGGGTAGCTGAAGGAAAGGCCAGCTCACACAGAATGAGCAAGGGCATGCCTGAGGAGAAAACAGATGAACAGGTAGTTCATCAGAATCTCATATTCTTCAATTAAAACTTTGGCTTTGATCTAGGGACTGACTGTATGCTACAAAATCCACATGCTGGAGTTTTGATATCAGAGGTGAGGTCATTTGGAGGTGGGGATATTGCCAAGTGGTTAGATTTAGTGGTGGTGGGATGGTGGGATGAGAAAACATGA
This sequence comes from Rhynchomys soricoides, assembly GCA_019843965.1. Lineage (NCBI taxonomy): Eukaryota > Metazoa > Chordata > Mammalia > Rodentia > Muridae > Rhynchomys > Rhynchomys soricoides. Next base: position 2,146,011 of record JADRCH010000232.1, on the reverse strand, counting down.
AGCGTATTGTGGAGATGGCTCAGTGTTGAAGGACTTGAGTTGGAGTCTCTGGAAGCCAAGGAACGAGCCAGGAGCAGAAGCATGTGTCCACAATCCTAATGCTCCAGAGAAAAGAGGAGGGATGGAAAAAAATTCTTCTGAGCCCAACTAGCCTGGTATATGCAATGCTACACAGGGATACTCTCTCAAATGAGGAGATAGACAATGGCAGATTCCTGAGTCTGTCCTCTGCCCAAATTAGTGTCTTCTGTCCTTGTTCTCTTCCATATGGGGAAGTAGATTCAAGCCTGAGAAACAGGTCTCTTGTTGTCATGTCCACTTCAGGGATCAAACTAACCTTTAATTCGGGTTGCCTAAAACCATCTGCATACCAGATATTTAAATTATGATTCCTAAAAGTAGCAAAATTACAGTTATGAAATAGCAACAAAAATAATTTTATGGTGTGTGTGTGGGGAGGGGGTTAACCACAATGTGTAGAATTGTATTACTAGGTCTCAGCAATAGGAAGGTTGAGAACCACTGATCTTAAGAGTTTCCAGAGGGAAATAAATTAGCATTTAATTTACCCAGTGCATGCTTCTGTATTGTCAGTGTAAAGATACTGATACAGTGTTACTGGAGGGTTATGAGTTATAAACTGACCTCACTTGATTTAAGAACATTAGTATAACTCATGTATTGGTAGTACGTGACAGATAGCAAGTAGGGAACAAGAGTATTGAACACATGGTGGCGTTTTGTACCCCTTCCATGGAGATAAGGTGGTGAACACTGATAGAGTTTTAAATGCAAATTTGGATTTCTCCTAGCTCCAGTTGCTGAAGGACTAACTGTAAATATAAAAGAAAGAAAACAAGTCAACTCAAATGGTTCTCTCATCTTTTGACTGGTATTTATAAATTGACAAAAAGTCCCCAATTTTTTGATCATTAACTTATTTATTCACTTTAATACCCCAATTGTAGCCCTCATTCTCCTTTTTTTCCACAGTTCCACTTCTCTAACCTCCTTCTCCAATTCCCCCTCTCCTTCTCCTCAGAGAAGGGGAGCTACCCAACCTCCCATCCCCCTAGACCATCCGGTCCTGGCACATCAAGTCTCATCAGGTCTAAGAGCACATCCTCTCTCACTGAGATCTAGTCCATGCATGTTTTTTTGGTTGGGGATTCAGTCTCTGTGAGCTGCTGTGGGCCTTGGTAAGTTGATTCTGTAGGTCTTCTCGTGGGTTTCTTGATCCCTCCAGCTCCTTCAATCCTTCCTGAGATTCTTCCATATGACTTCCATAAGTTCTGTGTAGTATTAGGCTGTAGGTTTCTTTATCTCTTCTATCAGGGGCTGGATGAAGCTCCTCAGACAACAGGTGTGCTAGACTGTCTTCAAGCATAGTAGAGTATCATTAAAAGAGTCAGGAGATGACTCTCATCCATAGTGGGTCTTACGTTGGGTCAGTCATTGGTTGGCCATTTACTCAATTTTTGTTCTATCTTTATCCAGGCCCATCTTGTAGGTAGGGCAAATTTTGTGTCCAAGGTCTTGAGGGTGTGTTTTTGTTCCCCTCTATCCACTGGAAGTCATACCTGGCTACAGGAGGTAGCCAATGAAGACTCCATATTCCCGCTTCTAGGAGTCCCAGCTAAAGAGATTTCTCAAGAGAGGAATCTCTAATGGACAAGAAGCACTTAAAAATGTTCAATGTCCATAATCACCAGGAAAATGCAATTCAAAATGACTCTGACATTCCATTTTAAACCCATTAAAATTATTTAGATCAAAACCTTGAGTGATAGCACATGCTGAAGAGGATGTGGAGCAAACAGAACACTTGCATTTCTGGTAGATATGCAAACTTGTACAACCTCTTTGGAAGTTTCCCCTTTACTTCTACCTCAAGACCCAGATATACCATTCCTAAATGTATAGCTAAAAGATGCTCCCCCATACCACAAGAACACATGCTCAACTATGTTCATTACAGATTTACTCATAATAGCCCAAACCAAGAAAAAAATCCAGATGTCCCTCAACTGAATAATGGGGAAAAGAAAAAGTAGTATATTTACACAGTAGAATACTACTGAGCTATTAAAAGAATAATGACATCATGAAATTTCATACAAATGAATGGGACTAAACTAGTAAATATCACCATGAATGAGGTAACCCAGACCCAGAAAAACACATATGGAATGTGCTCACTTATAAATGGATATTACTCCTAAAGCACAGAACAACCACGTTACAATCCGCAGACACAAATAAGCAAAGTATCAAGGAGGGCCCAAGAGAGGATGCTTGAATCTCACTCAGAAGGGGAAATAAAATAGACACAGGAACTGAATAGAGCAAGGGTGGGAATTGGATAAGAGGGAAAGCAGGGAGGAGAAAGGCGATTGGGAACAGATCTAGGGATAGCAGGCATGGGGGTGAGAGGGTAGGGAGTGAGAAGGGAAATCTGTGCAGGGGTGTGTGCATCTCTGGGACAATCCAGAGACCCATGACTGGAAAGGCTCCTGGGAGGATTTGGGGATGACCCTAGATGAAGTCCCAAATTTCTAATCATGATTTTTCTGTTGGCTTCTGGCTATGGAAGTTTAGCTAAATAACATTTATTTCACAAAATTATTGAATGTCTTGGGAGTTAAGCCTAGATTGGCAAGCAAAACCCAAGAAGGTTATTAATATAAATTAAAAAGCTTGCACTTCAGTTAAGGAAGTGGTGATGGTGTTAGGGGTGGCTTGATATAAACATTAAAATCAGAAGACTATAAGCAAATAATTATGGTTAGACACTAAATCAAGGCAAGTAACAGGTTCGCACAAAGGTTGAGAACAAAGGTTAGAATGGAGATTCTAGAGGAGGCTTTTCTGAGGTGGTGACTTTGAATCTAGAAATAAATAAGGAGAAATAAGCTAATAATGATGAGGAAGCAGCAGTGACCACAAGACCCCAGTGGCCCTACTGCAATTGCCAAGGACAAGTGAAAGTGGATACACAAGGAACAGAGTGAGTCAGTAGACATGACAGCACCTGAAGTAAAGAACACTAGGATTCTGAATGATGGGATTCTCAGTCTCACTCTGGTGAAACTTGTGGTCCTTCTATGCACTGCAGGATGTTCATCCACAGCCCCAGTCTCTCCTTACTACATGCTAATAGTGTCCTTTATTCCAATTGTAGACACCAGGAAAGTCTCCATAAATTCTGAAACCCACTCGAGTGTGGGAGAAACGGAGTTGAAATTGCCTCCAGTTGAATATCATTGCTTTGAAATACTATGATCTAAGAAGGAATTGCCAGTGGGTTTTATGCAGCAAAGGAACAAAAGAATTTTTACATAGAATTGTAAGACAATACCAATTGCTCTATTAAAAATTAACCATAGCAGGGCTGGAGTGTCTCAGCAGTTACAGGTACTTCCTGTTCTTAGAGAGGACTTGGTTTCAGTTCCTAGGAAACATGTAGAGACTCACCAGCACAAGTACTCCAGTTCTGGGAAAACTGACACCCTCATCTGGTTTCTGAGGGCACCTGGCATGTGGTACACATATATACACGTAGGTTTACACACTAAATAAATGAATAAATAAATAAGCAAAAATAATCACAACATATGCCATGTCTCTGTTCTTTGATGACCACAAAAGTACATGACTAAACTTAGGCTTAGTTTTCTGCATGGTGCCATTAGCAAGTGATGGACAGTTCAAGAGCTGATGCTTATCTACTAGAAGGCATTCTGCTTTTTGTGTCACCTTGAAGGGAATCAGGAAACATTACCCCACCCTCTTTCTCCTTCTTTTGCTTCTCTGGGTCCAAAATGCTTTGCTTACCATGCACTTCCTGCCAGGATGCACCGCCTAAACACAGTTGGAAATAATAATTGAAACTCATAAAACTGAGAGCTGAACTATACTCTCTTTATGCATTGTTTGTCTCAGATATTTTGCTACAGTAATGGAAAGGTTACTAATATAACGAATACATAGTGAAGACCTGGTTTGATTCATTTATGTTTTCATGGTGCAGATGAAAGAAATGACAAATAAAATCTACTCATGTTGATTTTCAATGCACTGATGAGAAAAGGTTAAAGGGAAAATATGTTTGAGCTTCCAACAAAGTTTGTGATTCTTTGCATCTCAGATGATGGAAAGAATGTCTTTTAAGTTTTCTTACCTCAGCAATTGGCATCTAATTACTGAGAAAAAATTAGGGAGAAGCAAGATTGGAGTAGTGATGGAGGAACTGAAGTATTAATTTACGATGATAATTAGTGGGCTCTAGGGATGATTCAGCATTTAAAAGCTTCTTGGAAGACAAGAATTTGATTTCTAGCCCTCAATTCTGGTATATTAGAACCTTTAGGATTTCCAGCTTCTGGGATCTGACAGCATCTTCTGAATTTTGCTAGGTACCCAGATTCAAAGGCTTTTACATGACACACATACACAAATAAAAATAAAAATCATGTAGCTTGAAAATAAAATGCTAAACCGAAGCCTAAATAAATAACTGCACATGCAAGACTGAATTTCAGGGAGTGGAGGATCTGCCATATTAACGTGATGGCATTATTTCAGCGGAATACCTTACTTTCACAGGAATGCCATAACAAGACTCACAAGTTGAATGTTTTAACTGCTGGAAGTTTATCATTCTGAAGTTCAGGAAACTAGATCCAAAACTAAGATGTTGGTAGGGTTGGTTTCATCTGAGAGGTAAGAAGAAGAAGTGTTTCTTGCCCTTCCTTTGACACAGGCGTTTATTTTTTCTGAACATCTCGGAACTCATTGCTTAGTAGAAATATCATCCCAATCTGCCTCCAAATTCACAAAGTCTGAAGCTGTTTTTGACTGTGTCTGAATGTCCCCCTTTTCTTACGGAAACTAATCATATTGGATTAGGGGCACATCCTAACCCGTTCTGAGATTATCACAATTTATGTAAGTGCATCTTCTATGCCCCATGTATTTTAATAAATGCTTAATAATAATTTATGTCAGTATATAATCAGCAACTAGCTTGGGAATACTGAATATAATTTTCAGATAAATTATATTTTGAGATACTAGAGTTTAGGTTTTTAACCATATGAATTTTGAATGACTAAGCTAACCTTATATAATAACATGAAATGTTAATTTTAATGACATTTGAGGTGTAGGAACTTGGTAAACTATCCATATAATTAAAGCAAACAAAGCAGAGGCAGGTTAGGATACAGAAATTTGAAGACACTAAACTATGCATATCAGAAATAAACAAATCAATACAACACTCTTAAGAAGTAGCAACAGTATTGAATAAAAAAATAAGTGTTTTGTCCCAGAAAAAAAGAAAAAAGTGAGAGACAAAAGTACTTTGAATACAAGAAGTGATCTGACTGTCTGAGAAGCAGAAAACTGAAGAACTAACTGCCAAATTCTTCACAATGGAAGACTTCTGTGAGCTAAGTAAAAGTATTTGAGATGTGAGTTTGATAGAAAAGTGATTAAGAGGAAAAATGGGAGGTGTTTAATGTAAACATAAAAAAAATCTTTTGAAAAAATTTTTGAATAAAAAACCAGAGTCACAGAACTAAGATTTTAAAGTTTCCTAGAAATGATGTCGCAGAAGGAGATGATTGGCAGGGAGCAGGAAGAATGCGCCACTGGGCCTTGCTTTGGCCTTTACAAAGCCCACCTCCACACTTCCTCAAACATGGGCATAGGGATTCAAATATTTGAATTTATTGGGGCCATTCTTATTCAAACCTCGACACGATCTCTGTGGGAATACTAATGATGTTCTAAAATCTGTTTTTTGCATCTTTAGTTTTGGTTTTAGTTAATTAAAACCTCATAGTCATTTATAGTCACACAAATTCCTATTTGTAGCTGAAAGATAAATCTTCAACTAGTCGTGTTCATTAAACCATTTAAAAAAGGTAACTACTTAAGGCATAATATGAACTTATATTTGAATCATAGGTGAGAATTTAACTATATCCTTATAGGTTCAGTTTACTACAAGATTAAAAAGCTTGCAGTGGTAAAGCATATGTAATAAATAACGTAACAACAAAATGTATTAGAAATATTATTAAATTTTCTTTCCATATATAGATTTTTTAAAACATGCAACTATGACATTTTAAATTATTTTGTAATACTTATATCTAAACTATTTAATGATTAAATATGAGGGACTTGTTTTATAAAGGAGCTTACATTTAAAATAGGTATAATAAAAAAATAAATGTTTCTGCCACAGTTGTAAAACTCACAATGCAATATATTTTAATTTAAATTTGTTGAGAATGTCATATATTGTTTCTGCTTTTACATCATTTCTATCTCTTGCCCTCCAAATCCTCCTATGTCTATGCTCTATTTCCTCTCAAATCCTTTGCCACTTCATCTTTAATTATTTATTAGTGCCACATGTATATTTGTGTATAATATGTATAATAATATATTTATATTTTCATCTTTAATTATAACTGTTTTGCATATACATACATACTCAATATACTTTATATACATTTAATATTGCTTGTGTTTGTGTGTGTGTGTATTTGTGTGTTTAGGGCTAACTACTTGGGATTAGATAATCTATCAGTTTTTTCCCCCCGATGGGAATATTAAATCTCCCTCTGTCAACATCCATTGATTACATGTACTTCCTCATCCAGGAATAGGGCCTTGTAACATTTTCTCCATCTTGTTGGTATGTCAACTAATGCTGTCATTATTTAGAGAGCATTGATTCTGTACAAGGTTTAACACACACACTTGAAACCAATACATATTCACATAAAATTAGCAATTGACTTCAGAAGTAGAACATATTTATGTATATGTCTTACACTTTATAAACAAAACTACGCTCTTTGGTATCAGCTAATTCCTAACCTCAAGTATCACAAATCATGTCTCACATCATATGAATTAGATGGGACCTTCCTTTACCTCTGCTCATACATGTCTCTCTCAACATTAACACAATTGAAAAAGTTTTCCTCTTTAGCTGAAAATAAATACCCTTGGGGGCATCTTGATGCCAAGTTAATAAATGCTAAAGAAGATGTTTAATATTGGATATGAAGTGGGAATGGACTGAGCACCTACTCTAATGAACAGTGGCATTTAGCTCATAATGGCCGGAAGTTGCAGCTTAAACCTTCACTAATCAGAAGGAAACCAAATCACAAATTGCTAATCATGACTTTCTTCTCATTCTCAAGAAGATTTAGGGAAAATAATGCAAAGAAACTCACAGCAGGACCCACTGGGTTGACATATCTCAAATGCTTGTATTTATCAGTGAAAGCAAAAAAGAAGAAAGGAAAAAATTAATCCCAACTGATCTTTAAGTCGCTATTCTTTTGTAAGTGGTACTTGACTTTCCCTGTGTGTGTGTGCATGTGTGGGAGTGTGGATAATCAACGCTTTTTAAAAGATTCTGTCAAAGAAAGCATAAGGTTCATGCTGAGGAAACCGCACAACCGCCAGGAAACTATTGTTTTACTCCTGTTTCTATTTGTTCTCCTGTATTGACACAGCATGAGGAGAATTGCTGAGGCTGCTATGAGGAAGGAGGACAGCATCTCAACTCCAGTCCTTTCTTTCCAAATGGAGCTCTCCTAGCGGGTAGAAAAGACCAGCTGTAATGTTGAGTTTACCTCCCTTTTGCAAGCATAAAGAGCAAGATGCACCAACTGTGTTCCTAATTCAAGGCTCCCAGAGTTCCCAGAGTTGCTGCCTTCTTCCCATGGTTTCCTACAAATTTTTAGTTACTGCAAATCATCTGAGTTAACTAAAGGGGATGTAGTAAACGGGAAGGGTAACTTCTTAAACATCCTGAATCCTCCAAAATGACACATTTACAAAGGCAAGGTTCATGACATTCTAACCTGGAATACTGAGAGTCAGATCTAGGGGACAGGCTGTGGAGAAATGCCTGGGCTGATGGAAACTTTTCAAATCTATATTGTGAGCATGGTTTCACAACCCTACAATTCTACCTAGAACAAAAAATGTGTTGCGTTCAAGCTTAGTAATGAGTGGTATGCAAAATGTCTTAAGAAATTTGTGAAAAATACATTACTTAGTGTAGTTGTTTCAATATGTTAAAACTTTATAGTACAAAATGTTTTCATTTTTAATTCACTTGTTTACTTATTGTATATTTAATAAGATATCATCTTATGGGAGTGTAACTGATTCATAAATTTCACCAAAATAGCACTTTCTTCCTTTGTAAAATATACACACATGCAGGTGATAAACGGCAGCGTTCAGAAGGTTTTGTTAACAGCTAGCCGGCTGATGATTAAATTGTTTGAAACAACTTTGCTTATTTTGAATGTTTGAGTTGTTACCTGTCCTTGGTCAGTGCCATCTCATACCAACCTGAAGCAACATTAATGTTTCCGTTTTCGCTTTCCAACAGCAGAGAGGATGTTGTTTGCTACTTACTTATAACTGTATTGCTGTTAGTTATGTGTTTCTTTCTTCTTTTGTCCTCATTCTTTCTAAACTTATGACTCACTTTGGGATTTGTTTCCACAGATACTTGTACAGTTTGAGGCCTAACATTGCTAAGACATACACACTAATTCAATCCATGATTCTATAAATAATGGTTTTACTTACTCGGTAGTGTATATAGGAACTGCACTTGTTAATCCAATTCTATTTCACTATACAATTTAATAAGTGATAAATCTCATCAGAAGCCTTTTCATAGAACACCCATTGGTTCATATAAAAAAATAGTAGAAATAAAGCTGATTCTATACCTCTGCTTCCAAATATGAAATCATATGGGCCTGTTTAAAGATTGACTGAAATAATGATCCTCAGCTTCTGTCATGCTAAGTGTATGACTTAGTTAGTGTTACTATTGTTGTCAAGAGACATCTTGACCACAGCAACTCTTATAAGGAAATGTTTAATTGTTGCTGGCTTACAATTCAGAGGTTTAGTCCATTATCTTTAAAATAGGAACATGTTTGAATGCAGTCAGCCATGATACTGGAGAAGGTAGCTGAGAGTTTTACATTCAGATCGGCAGGTGGCCGAGAGTGAATGAGACACTGGGCATGGTTTGAGCATCTGAGACATCAGAGACCACCCCCAGTGACACATGTACTCCAAGAAAGCCATATCTACCCCATTGAGGCCATACATCCTAATAATATCCTTCCCTATGAGCCTTTGGGGTCCATTTGCATCCAAATCACTACAGTATACTCAGTGTGATCACTACAGACATGTAGCTATGGTTGTTATTCTGGAGAGCAATTGCAATGATGTTTTCATCATCCCAGAAGAATCTGAAAAACAGCATTTGCTTAGAAGATGGCTTAGATTAAAATTAATTACTTAAAATAAGACAGCATCATCAACTCATGATACACTGATTTGCAGAATAATGGCCCAGATGAATAAGTATGATATATTTATTTTACCTTCTTTGAAATTCCCTTTCCTCTCCACTGCATATTATTGTCAAAGTGGGATCACAGAAATGTAATATGTGGTAGAATGTGCAGAAGGTCCTGGGTTTTTGTCCCCCAGTTTAAAAGATTCAGAATACCTCTAAGATGTTTTCAAATTTCCAAATTATTTATTAGATAACTAAATTTGTCCCAAGTAAATAAGCAGAAAAATAAGATTAGATATTTTTATGTATGCCTCTGTTGATAAAAATATCAAAACAATCACTGAGTACATATTTTATGGATAGAGTAAATATCGTTGATGTATTATTAAAGGCAATTTAAGAATATATCTATTTTCTTATCTTCCTAGGTAAATGTTAAGAAATAAATGGGAAGAAAGGACAACAATGGCCAAAGAAATACTCAGTGTTAAGAAAGACAGACAGCTGTGTTGTTACTTCTTACATGCACAAAGTATGTTTAGAGCATAAACTCTGAACTGATTGCTGGAAAAATATGCTAGAGCTAATAAACAAATCCAGCAAGGTTTCAGGGATTAAAGTTAATATAAAAAATCTGGAGAATTTTCATATGCCAATAGTATATTATATAAAAGAGAAGAAAGAAGCCATTCACAGTAACAATCATAAAAATCCTAGAAATAAATACATGGAAATGAGGAACATTGATAAGAGAAATGGAAGAAAACACACGTATGCACACATACATCTATTCATGGCATTCTACTTTGCACTAGACTATGTAGTCCTAAAACGCAGAACCATAAAAAATAAGCAAAACAGTAAAGGCTACATGGCACAAATTTAACAAAAGTTAAGTATCATCTGATGAAGAGATATGGTACAAAGCTAGAGTTATTAGAATAGCATGATTTTAACAGAACAGACACAGTAGCCAATGCCCAATAAGGAATCCTAGAAGTCAAAACATGTCTTTCCAGCCCACAGATTATCAACACAGAAGCTAAGAATGTGTATGCTAGATAAATGATGATATTTTCAATACATGCTGGTAGAACTGAATGGGTATTCATGTGCAGTACAGTGAATGGATCGACCCCTATTCCTTACCAGTACAGGATTTGAGTAAATATTCTTTAAGACATTAAACATAAGATAAGAAGCTAGGAAACTAGTGGGGAAACACATGGGGGTGGTCCAAAGAATTTTTAATAAGAAATATTTAAAGAAGATTCCAAACATACAAGGAAAATGAGAAAGATATGATTATATCAAAGTCTTCCTCCTCTGCAAAGACAGTAACCATTTTAATGAAGAGGTAAGCTAAAGAACAGAAGAGACTATTTGCAAATTACAAATCCAGCACATGTGAAGGACTCCAAAATACTAATGGTGGAAGGAGAAATAGTGTGATTAAAACCTAGACAGTAGATCTAAACAGACATTTGTAAAAGACAGGCATACTTTTGACCAACAGGTATACGGAAAAATGCTCAACCAATTCAGGGACATCCAAAATAAAGCCACAATGAGCTGCCACTTCATCCTATTATGAAAAAATCCAAAGGCAATGTGAATGGACAGGAACACATAGCAGAAGAACTTTGTGTCCTGTGGCTAACATTATAAATTAGTACAGCTACAGTGGAGAACAATTTGCAAGTATATCAAAAAATAAAAGGTAGAGCTATGTGATCGAGAAATCTAGTTACTGAGTGTGTATTTAGAGGAATTGAAACACATCTGTATTTCTAGATTGATTGCACTATTTACAACTTCTGAGAAATGGAAATAACCTATATATCCTTCTATGATGAATGAACTAAAAGAAATGAAGCAAAGCATGTCCTAGAAAATTATTCAGCCATTAAAAATTGTAAACTGGCTATTGATAATAATATTATCTAGAAATCATAATATAAAGTGAAATAAGCTAGGCAGACAGAACAATGCCACATGACCTGACTTACATAAGAAAAATTAAACAGGTTGATGTCAGCAGTTGAAAGTAGAACCATATCTGGGAACAAGTATAGGAAGGAAAGAAAAAGCTGATATATAGACACTAGGTACAGCAGTCAGACAGGAGCAATATATGCTGGTGTGCAATGAGAGTATCAGTAAATATATTCATAGTAGCTCAGAAAACTACAAGAAAAGACATATTTTCACCACAAAGAAATGATTAAGGTTTGAAGATATGGGTGTATACTACCTAGTTTAAACATGCTGATATTGATTCATGGTTCAATTATCTTACTAGGTATAATTTTTGTAGTGTTACTTATAGTGAACAGGATATAGTGATTAAAGGGGTATACAGTATGCTTTCATTCTAAATTAACAAGGTTTACTTTTAAGCAGCTTTATTTTTCTTATCTGGTGTATATTTTGCATATGTGTGTATATATGTATATTTATACGTATATTTTATGTATATGAATATGAATATATATATCTTTTCTACCATGTATATATGTCAGTGTCTCTCAGAAAACTGAGAGCTCAGTAAGTGGCTAGACACACTGGTCAACAAGTCACAAGGATCTTGCCACGTATGTTCAGTACAGAGATAACAGGCTTGCCCTGTAGGTCCCAGCTTTTATGTGGGCATTGAGGACATGAACTCAGGTCCATACACTTCTAGAAGAAGTGCTTTACAGATAGAGACTACTCCTATCTCTATTCTTTAATAGTCCCATGAGGAAAGCCTTTACTACTTGCATTTATTATACATAGAGGATATTAAAATTACTGGCACATAGTCTTAGAGTTAATCGGTAATATCATTTAGAACTAGAATTAAAGTCTTCCTAATTTAAAAATTGAGATCTTCTGTCTTTTAGGTAGACCCAAGATATAATTCATGTTTCCATTCAGAAATTAGAATGCTATTCCAAATAATTTGTGATGATTAGTTTATGATTGTTGGAAACTGGAGATGTGCAAAGAGGATGGAAGATAATGCAGGATTCCTATACACTGTCTGGCATGAGTCCTAGGATCTCACCGAGAACTCAAAAGACTACTCTGAACCACCAGCAAAATGGGAAGAGCTTATCACATCGGTCACCACCTGGAACTATTCATCTCCTACTCTAATGAAAAAGGGCTTTCACATAATCCACCTACTTCTCCACTGACAAAAAACATATTTAATGTGTACCTTGTGCAAGAGAGCATTTGATGGTATGCAGACACATTCTTGAGACAAAAAATAACTTTCTTCTTCTTTGTCTTATTTAGTCTCTAAGCAAGATGTCCAGATAAAGAATAAAACAGCATGACAAAAATCTTAATAAGAATCTATACTGGGAATTGTTCCCTTGATTGGAAGATTAGCTTGGAATATTTGCTTTAACAAAAGGCTTGGTCAAGTTTGATCATTAGCCTGGCCACTCTTACATGTTAGAAGATACTTTGTAAACAACATCGTTGCTAAACGATGTTAACTGAGCCATGCCTATTAGATTTGCTTCTCAGAAATCACAAGAAATTAAACACCACAGCTCCCAAGCTCTCCAATAAAACATTGTGCTTGTAAGAGGAGTCAGACCACAATCAAGAGCCACTACTTTCCATTAGCTTTTATCCCCCCCCCCGAACTCATTATTCACTCTTTCACATTTTACATGCTCCTGAATGCTTCTGGAGGTATCTAAATTGAGCTAGGAGAAAATGGCATAGAGAAATATAAGATTAGTGCCTGCTCTGCAAATCATTCTGTTGTTTAACTGCACATTTTATCATTCTCTTATTTTGTAGACCCATTCTACTATTAAAGAATGTGCTGGGGTTTGTTGTGTGAAACTATTTCTAGGATGTTATGAACAAATGTCTACTCAACTCAAAGAACAAATCACAGAAAAAGGAATGATATTACCTAAGTGCAACTTGGTGAGTCAACAAGTTTATTGATGTTAGTTACAAGTATAGATTAAAATGGATGACCTAAACCTCCATCACTAACAGCAGGGGTGATGTCTCGTGAAAGCTGGAACCCTGAAGCTATGTACACAATTTGGCCTTGTCAATTTGTTAAATTTCAGGGATTCCCTGAGATTTATGAGATATTTACTTCCTGCCTTATAAATGTTTTCCTCCTTTTTGATTTTTCCAAAGTTTCGGTGAGCTTCCCTCTGGAGCAGAATGTTTCAATTGGGAAGAAATTGCCATACAGCAGACTTAAATATGAAATATTCGTTGTAGGCCCATGTGTTTGAAAACCTAGTACTCAGATGGTGGAACTATTTGGGAAGGTTTTGGAAATTTTAGAGAAAGAACTCTTTCTGAAGAAAGTAGGTCACAGGGGCTGAGATGGTTTTTTAGTGTTTCTAACCTAGCCCTACTTTCTTTTCATCCTCTGATTCTTGACTATGGGTTTAATGTAACCAGCCTTCTTCCTGCTCCTGTTGCCATGATTTCCCCAACAAAATTAAATGTATTCCCTGAAACTGTAAGGCAGAATGTATGCTCTGTCCTTAAATTGATTTTAGTAGGTCTCAGGAAAAGTAAGTAATAAAATATATAAATAACTGTAATGGGGCCAGTGAGGTGGTCCAGAGAAAAAGAGTGTCTGCTGCCAAGATTGGTGAAGTCTGGTGATTTGGAGAGAACTGACTTGAAAAAGTTTTCCTATAGCACATACTGTCCTCTCTCTCTCTCATACACACACACACACACACACACACACACACACACAGACACACAGACACACACACACACAGACACACACTAAATGAATAAATATTATTTATTCTTAAGCTTTAATTTTTTTCACATGATCTCTAAATTTTCTGGCCTCCTCCAACACCTGACACCGGTGGCATCTAAATATAAAATTCATCCCACAAAGATGTTGAGATACTGACAAATTTTCAGGTAGGATGTTCTATTCTCTAAAATCAGTAATTGATAGGGATCTACCTTAAATTCTATCAAATTATTTTCTATCAAGTAATATTGAACTGTACAACATCCTAGTGAGCATAGTAATAAAACACAGCTTTTCATATTTTAGACTTTTAGGTTTATGGAGCTTTTACTTATGTACAGAGAAATGAATGCTTTCCAGTGCATCATTATATAAACTTGGAAAATGTGAACCACATGTGACCTTCTCTGTAATGAAGATGTAGAAGTCTTTCATCAAAATCATTCCTGATCATTTGTAGAAATAAGCTCTAATTAGTCACAGTTCCATTATAGATGGGATTATATGACCTCATATCAGTATTAAAAATACAGCCACTTTATCTGAGTTTCTCCTGCATAGCATTTGTGGAATTGTAATAGTAATATAGATTTTCTATATGCCATTAGTCATAAATATATTCATATGTTCCTTCAAATTGTGCTTTACATTTTCCAATTGTTTCAAAAGAGAATTAGTAATTAAATACGTTAAGTTTTACCAATTCTGGTGTTTCTTCCTGTGAATCCAATCTTCTGTTTTATACATTTTACCTGCCATAAGAGCTTCATTTTATATTTCTTACAATTCAGTAGTAGAGTACTACTGCAAGGAATTATACCAGTGCTTTGTCTGACTAACAGGGTCTCTATTTGGCCATTGATTTTGAAGGATAGTTTAAGTATAAAATTCTATCTGAATACATATTTACCTTTCATTACATGACTTGTATCTCATATTGTTTAGAATTTTGTGATTTTCTGTCTGTCTTTGGTATGGACTGTGACCTTGTTCTGATTTTTTTTTTTTTACAACAATCAACTCTTGAAGATTTTCAGATATTTAAATTTTATGTGTCCATGAATCACATCCTTGTTTTACATCTCTCTCTCTCTCTTTCTCTCTCTCTCTCTCTCTATGTGTGTGTGTGTGTGTACTTTATTGTTATTTGAACTTATTAACATGAGGTTTTTCTTTTCTGCATTAGTTTCTGAAAATAAGTTCTCTTTTTGTATTCTGCTTCTTCTCAATTCTTGATTCTTCTTCTTGGAGTCAAATAATATGTGACCACTTGCTATTTTCCACTGTTCTTCAGTGACTTGTTCTGAATTATTTCATGACATCTATTAATGTAAAGTAAGACAAAACAAAACAAACAAACAAACAAAAACCACATGACATCTTCAGTCCCTAAACAACTAGAAACTTCTTTTGCTTTGAGTTCTCTTAACCTTCTCCAACAATAGCGTGTCTACTTTCTCTTTCCTTCCAGAAGCTACTATTAATCTTTCCATTGACTCCATAGCCATGAGATATCCTCCATTTTCATCACAGTAGATAGTTATGTCTCATTTAGGATGCAGGACTACATCCATCTTCTAACATTTTCACAGAATTTTCTCCATTCTTTGTAGCCTGCATCATCAAGCAAAAATTCAGTTGGATCCAACTGGATGCACTCACATTCAGCAGTGCTTAGTAAGGCCTGTAAAGTAAAATAATTGCCAACAGAGATAATTTTTCCTACTCTGTGTGTGTACCTTTTAGGTGTTTGACAGTTTCATGACATACTTTATCAATTCCTTATCAAAATGATGTAGCTAAATTCTTCTCACCAGACCACATGGTAGCTGAATTTTTTGTCTGTGTTCTGTTAAAGATGAGTTAGTCTCCATATTCCATCTCAACTTATGGACACCTGATTTCCTTGAAATTTTATTGTACTTATTACCTGGTGACTCATAGTCTTTGGTTAGTGCTAGAAAATCCACTCTTGGTATATTGAAAGAGCTGTCCTTTCTACCTTCCTAGGAAAGATCAATAGATATGTTTTAATATTGTGTCTAAGCACTACATTATTCCAATCAGAAAATTTGCCTGTAAATAAAGCCATGAAAATTCATAAGAGCCATGCCTGTAGTTTAGGGAACTTTTCAGAATCTGTTCAGATATCTGTTGATGCTTGTTATGTATGTGCTGTTCTGTCAGATATACAGCTTACTATGTCAGACAAAGTATTTGGGAAACCATAAGATACCCCCAAATACAAATATCATCAAATAATTTGATTGCGATAAAATGTCAAGTAAGTTAGAGTATTATCGTTGTTTTGGAGGTTTGTACATTTTCCTAACCAGGTAGAAAATCTCTTCTATGACTTAAAAATGTTTCCTTAAGGTCAGTGTCATTTTGTTATACATATATATTATAGCTGTTATATATAATATATTAATATATTATAATAAATATTATATATTTGAGAAAAATATATATTTCAAAAACAACACTGACCTTAGGGGAATGTTTTAAGTCTCAGAAGAGGTTACACATCTAGTTATGAAATATATATATATATATATATATATATATATATATATACATATCAGACTTTAAGAAAAATGTAGTATGCCCATTAAGTATACATAAAAGGAATTTGGTCATAGTCAATAAAATATTAATATGAAATCTTCAAATAGGTGGGGCAGAGTTGTCTTCATCTATATTTAAAATTCATTAAATCTACAAAGATCCAGAATTCAATGTAAAACACAATTCTTAATATATACTTTAATATAACTCATTATGATAAATTTATTTGTAATTTAGAGACAACTCAGTTTATTGACATGATGAGGAGACTTATTTCAATTTATAATTATTAAAATATAACATATGTAGACTTATGAGCTTTGACAGGTAATTTTATTAAGGAAATACACTTTCAAATATTTACTAGAACTACTCTTCATACTTATGATTATTTTTATAGGGCTAAAAGCATTAGTTAAATATTTGGGAAGCTTTATTACTCCGACCACCAAAGTGCTTTAAAACAATAGTAATTATGTTTAATTTATCAGTAATATTTAATTGTCAATGGCAGATAGTTAATCAAGCTTTTAAATGGAACTAAATTTAATCAATGGCCTCTTAAAAGTTTTGAAATGTGTTAGCATATAAATAAGGAGCAAGATTTATAATAAGAAATAAAAGATTTATCAAGTTTGTGATTTT
Source organism: Rhynchomys soricoides (assembly GCA_019843965.1). Taxonomy (NCBI): domain Eukaryota; kingdom Metazoa; phylum Chordata; class Mammalia; order Rodentia; family Muridae; genus Rhynchomys; species Rhynchomys soricoides. The sequence goes on along the minus strand of JADRCH010000232.1, from coordinate 2,128,672 downwards.
TATGTACTAATTTTTAAAATAAAACAGAATGATCTTTTATGTCCATAAATAAATCAATTATTATACATGAAAAATATTGTACTGTTCAGTTTTACAAGGAGCAGTTAATTGCATTATGCCCTTTTAGGGGGTTATGTAATATGGTTTGAATGAGAATGGCCCCAAATGGTCATATCTTTATTGGGAAACACAAGGAAGAGTTACGGCTTTGTTGGAGGCAGTATGTCACTAGGAGTGGGCTTAAGGGGTTCAAAAGCCCCACATCTGTCTAGTGTCTCTCTGATTACCTGCCTAGATCAGATTTCCAGGCATTCAGCCATACTCTACTACCATAGCTATCTGCTTCCTGCCATGCTGATAATGGACTAATCCTCTGGAAGTGTAAGCATGTCCTCATATAAATGCTTTCTTCTATGTGTCACCTTGGTCATGGTTCTCTTCACAACAATAGAACTATAACTAAACCAATAGGACAGTTACGGATACCAGTACATGTCATACAGTAAATGAAGATGAAAAGCCAACAGTAGAGAGTAAATAAATTAGTGAATATTTATTCACTAATTTAGGTTAAAATATAAGACACTGCCTAAATTAAAACCTCTTTCATTTTTCTGCAGCACTTTTATTTTTCTTGACAAAATGATGTGTCACTGGGACTTAATGTTCTCATTAAACAGTAGAAAATCAAAATTTATCATTTCTCAAAGAGTACCAAAAAATCACCTTATCTAAATTAAAAGAATGAATACATGTACAGGTGTCAAAGCAAATGTTCCTGACTCAAGGCAAGTCCCAACCCATGGTGGTCAGGAGGAAAAAAACATAGAATGGAAATGGAGTCCTATGGCTCAGACTTTCCCACCCTGATCCACAGCCACCAAGTGACCAAGCTGCCCAGAGTAAGAACTAAATCAATATACATATAGAGTATTAAACATATACCAAGGAAACAGTTAACTTGAACAAAAAGTCAAAAAATGGCATTTGACGATTCAGTGCTAGTATCGGATACAAGCTTCAAGAACAAAACTTCTATTCAAAGGCTTCTTCCAGATTAGAGAGACTAGCATCAAGTATGTATGCCAAGGCAAACTGATACTTCAGGATCAACTCCTATAGTTGGTACCTGGCACTTCCTCATTCCATCTGAAAGCATTTGCAGCAGACCTTGGAGGGGCTCTACATAAATTCTTGCTTGCTGATCCACATCCGCAGAAAAGTGAATACTGAGACCATGATGGAGCCTCTAATCCAGACTCACTACTTGCACTCAGGGGAAGCAATAATCTTATTCTTCATTGTACTGGGTGCTAGGGCTGTGATCTCCTTCTGTGATTGCTGCAATGCCTGGACACAGTGTTTATATGACCAGGCAGCAGGGTATTGGCATCCAGGACCTTGTGAATGTCCACATAGGATTTGAAGGTGGACTTGTGGATTCCATAGAACTCCATACCAAAGAAGGAGGGCTGGAAGAGAGCCCCTAGACACTGAAATTGTTTGTTGTCAATGGTGATCACTTTCCCATCCATCACATCATAGCTCTTCTCCAAGGAGGAGGAGGATGCAGCAGTAGCCAATTTCTGCTCAAAATTCAAGGTAACATAACATAATTTCTCCTTCATGTCACACATAATTTCCCACTTACCTGTGGTAGTGAAACTGTAGCTCCACTCTGTCAGGGCCTTCATGAGGTAGTCTATAAGGTCCCGGACAGGTCCAGATGCAAGATGGCATGGGCAAAGGAATAGCCCTCATAGATGGGCACTGTATTGTGATCCTGACTCCAGATTCCAATATCCAATATTGGTTATCAACTTGACAGGTTCTAGAATGTTCTAGAAATGTGCATGAAGACATTCTAGACTAGATGGGTGAGGTGGGGTCTATCCTGAAGCATTCTGTCTCTCTCTTTCTCTGCTTTTGTGACTGCTGGGACAATGTGACCTGGCATCCTGTGTACCTGTCACTGAGAATTCCACATATGGTGTTTACCAGACAACTGTGAGCCACAGTGCACTCTGCCTTTCTTAAGTTCTGTTTGTCAGGTGTTTTGTCATAGCAGTGAGACAAGTCAGTAATGTAGACACTGAAGTTTATAAATTACTTACATTCATATGGCATATGCAGAAAGTATGTAATGTGATATGTTTTTCCAGCAGCTGCAGAGGACATGCAGTGTGTACTCAATTTAGTGGGGTACAGATCAAAGTTACATAGCAGATGTGAACTTCAACCTCTAATCAACTGTAAGATCCTGGAACTCCTCAAAATATAAGTTCATTCACAGTAAAACACAATATTTCAAAACTCTGATGAGAAGGGAAATTTGGATAATGCACAACACTTCTAGCTCCAGTTAACAGAGTCAACATGGCCCTGGCTTGCAGTGTGTGTTCTGTTAATCATGATCCTCTTTAGGAGACACCTTAAAGTTCTTACTGAAAGAGAAAAGGTACTTTGAGGATAGAATCCTGCTTTTAGGATGCTGATGAGTATAATAATAGAAATTCACTTAAACTGGATCACCAACCAAAGAATACACATGGAGGGACCCACGGCTCTGGCCACACATGTGGCAGAGGAGGGTCTTGTTAGCCATCAGGGGGAGCAGAGGCCCTTGGGTCAGAGGGTGTTAGATGCCCCAGGACAGGAGAATGTCAAGTAGGGAAGATGATTGTGGGTGGGTGGGGGAATACCCACATAGAGGCTGGGGGAGGGGGGAGGGAATAGGGAGGTTCCAAAGGGGAGATCTGGAAAGGGGAAAACATTTGAAATATAAATAAAGTATCAAAAAAAGAAAAGAAAAGAAAAAGAAAAAGAAAAGGAATTCACTTGAAAAGAAAGTGGCTACCAAGGTACAGCCTACATAGTATATTGCTAAAGAATGGCTGCCTAGAAAATGTTGCTGTGGTTACTGGAGAGAAGGCTCAGCAGTTAAGGGCACTGACTGTTCTTCCAAAGGAACAGAGTTCAAATCCCAGCACCCACATGGCAGCTCACAACTGTCTATAACTCCAAGATCTGATGTGTCCACATAGATGTACATGCAGGCAAAACACCAATGCACATAAATAAAGGGTAAATATATTTAAAAAAAAAAAAAAAGAACAAAGAAAAAAAATGTTGTTGCAAGTTCAACCACAAGGGGATATAGAGGTCTCTTAAGCCTTTGTCCACAGGGAGCAGTATACACCCTGGGTTGCCTGAGTATTTGGCATCATCTATGTGCTATTTCTGCACATATGCTAGATGCAAAAGAGAGAGGCTTGCACAAAGACTACAGAAAGCCTTTGGGTTCCAGAAACACTGCAGCCATCCAATTCTCCGAGTGAGCTGAGTATGAGTAGTAAATGTGAAGCCCAAGAAACAATTCAGAATTTGGATATCACAATGCAATAGCAAGTCAGACTTTGAAGGATTCGTGTTGTGACATTTCCTGCGACATCATAAATAGCAACTGAAGGCTCTCAATATGGCAGTGAAGGTGTGGAAGGTTCATAGAATGCCACTGATTCCCAGATCATGTTAGAAGGCCATAAAAAATAGATTCTGGTGTCAGAGGACAGTGGGAGCAGCAACAGCAGCATAGATTAACAAACACATAAACAGAGCAGATGAACTCATCAACAGGATGATAAGGCAAACAGGAACATTTAAAAAACTATTCCCACAAACTCTCTTAGATCTGAGCCAACATGGGGATGCTCCTGCCTACATTTCAATAATTCTTTCCATTTCTGTTAAGAAAATCCTTCACAGATATGCCAATAGACATGTCTGATAGTTGATTCCAGATCCAGTAAAATTGATGCTCAAAACTAACCATGACAGCCTTTTAAATAAACATATCAATATTTTTTTAAATCATTGTTGCTAATGTACATAAGGATCAGAAAAAATATTTAATAGTCTAATCTATGAGGGGACCAATTGGATGATTTGTGGACTGTCTACAGATTATTAATATAAATATGCTTGTGTGTGAATGTATCTCATTATATAGTAAGTTACATCACAATGTCTACAACCTATGTTTTATTCCACTCTTAAGCAATATTATTGTAAGGAAAGATCCTTTTCAATACAGACTCTTATTTTTTTGGAAAGATTGCATTGATGCAATATTGGCTGTCTACTTTAAAGTTATTTTGCCTTTTTGGCTTACATACACACACACACAAATATATATATATATATATTCACTCTTGCAATCATTTCTTTTTCAAGGAGTCAAGTTTCTTCAAAGCTCTCAGTGATGCACAGATGAGGAAGCTGCACTGTAGTGCTCCAAACATTCGACAGAACTCTTTTGGTATCATCCTATATACCAGCAGCACAGCGGATAAGGGCAGCAATGCATGGACCTGAAGGACAGGAAACAACTCTCCTCTAGCACAGTATTTTAATTATAGGGAATGGTTAACTTAAGGTTAGTGCCCAGGTTTGTACTGATATTTAGAGAATAATAGCATGTTGTCGGAATATTCATCTGAACCTTGAAATTTTTTATCTCTGAACAGAATACTGTGAAAAGTTTCTTAGAACCTAAAGCTTATTCTTCCCAAATCACAATTTTTTTGTTAGTTCAAATTTTTTTAAAAATGTAATCTCTTAGTAAAAAGGAAAGCATATGAATCCAAGCAGAATATTCGTTATCAGCTCCTATCCATAAAGCTCTTTTCTGTTTGCTTTTTAGATATATCTAGCAATTTTTGAAGCAATTTATGAGAATTAAGATGAATTTAGGGATGTGGTATGCTGGTATCAGAGAGTCATAGGTTGTGAGAGATTATTTGCATGGTTGATAGATCTTTACAATCGTATTTGAAAGCAAATTTTGTTTGCTCATGACTGAAAGATTAGGAGAACTGTGAAAGAAAGAGCAGAATCATGGGAAGGAATCTAGGTGACTGCAGCATAAAAGTGTCCAATTCTCATGGAAACCAAACTATGAACAAATAAGGCTTGAGATTTTACGCTCCAAGTTCCCTCGGAATTTGTGGGGTAGCGGTCTGTGGCAGGCTATGTGGCACCTGGTTGAGCACAGGCTTAAAACTCTGGAAGACCCAGCAGAATCCGCATGGGACCAGGAAACATTATGCCAATGCTCCGGGAGGCTTTTGGCTCCTGTCAAGGTCATGTACCATCCCTCCTCAGGTAGAGTCATGGCCACGCCCCAGGTAGAGGAGTGGCCACACAGCAGCAAGCCATCCCCATGTTAATGAGACACCTAGAGGCTTAGCCACACCCCTTCCCAGTTACTATATTTGTCTCTCCTGTCCCAGAGGGGTAGGGGTACAATTCCATCCCCGCCACTCTCCACAATGAAAATAAACATCTTAGAATTATGGACTGTCTCTTCATCTGGACCTGCTGTGGGAAGAGAGGAATCCCGCCCTCGATTAAAGAGCCTCATCTAATCTCTCACCTAGGGCTTCCCAGCACTTCTAGGTGGTACCCATTCACCCAAGCCTAAGCAGCTAGCCCGGAGCCCCAAGCCACTGAGACCCAGTCCCAGCAGGAACCCCAGCTGCGCTCCAGCTAGCCCATCTGCTGCACCCTGCAGCGACTGTGGTGCTCCGGGCTAGAGAACCCACAGAGATAGCTGCCTTGAGTTCCCTGGGAATGCCCCCATCCCCAACCCATGGGCAGGATCTGCAAAGGCTTCCCACAGCCCCCACCTGCCTGTTGGACTGTGTGGGAAGACTAGAGGCTACTTCCTGAGTGTCTCCTGTCTCACCCAGAGCCGCAGTGCCAGGGCCGAACATGTGGGGCTTCTTTCTACTGCGCCAGGTTTGTTCCCACAGGAGTTTAAAATTTTTTGATGAGTCTAAGAACTTCTTAGCTCAGAAGGATAAATGAGCTTTAAATCAATCATATTTTAAATTCTTATCACTGATTTGAGCAGAAACTGCTTTTTATTCCTTTCAGTTCTACGGTTCTCTATGAATTCATACACTTTAAGGTATATCTTTCTTTATTTTCTCAGAGTTCTCAAAGGATAGAAAACATAAGAAATAAAGTAATGTACTGAATTTCAGCAATAATGGTTTAGATGAATGTGGGTGACATTTTCAGTCACAGCATGTTTTAGCATCAGGCTTGAAAATAAATACATTAAATATTTGAGTTTCAAAAACAGACTCTAATGCCTGTAAATATCAAGTGATATATTATTTAATATTTAATACAATATACATACAAAAGCAGACAATATATGCATATGAATGCAGACATATATGAAAATATATAAAAATAAATAAAATGTGTTTAAAGAATGATCTATGTCGTAGCTGGGTTCTCAAGTTCATACATGTAATTTATGTGTGCAGATTTTAGAGCTTGTGTTGGATTTCAATTCTACAAATTTGATGTGTCACTACAATTCTAAATATAACATTTTCATGTGGTATAGGAAGAATCTCAATTGATGTCTACACACATGTTGCAGAACACCTGTGTACTGGCTGGTTTTGTGTGTTAACTTGACACAGCTGGAGTTATCACAGAGAAAGGAGCTTCAGGTGAGGAAATGCCTCCATGAGATCCAGCTGTAAGACATTTTCTCATAGTGATCAAGGGTGGGAGGGCCCCTTGTGGATGGTGCGGTCCCTGGGCTGGTAGTCTTGGGTTCTATGAGAGCAAGCTGAACAAGCCAAGAAGTAACATCCCTCCATGGCCTCTGTATCAGCTCCTGCTTCCTGACCAGCTTGAGTTCCACTTCTGATGTCCTTTGGTGATGAATAGCAATGTGGAAGAGTAAGCTGAATAAATCTTTTCCTCCCCAACTTGCTTCTTGGTCTTGATATTTGTGCAGAAATCGAAACCCTGACTTTGACAATCTGTCTACACACATCTTGGTCAAGAGGACTGATGGACAATATGCTAACTTTGTCATCTTTGAACATACTGTAGCCCAAAGAGAAAGGGAAGTCAGGAAGGGAGAAGCCAGAAAGGAGGTATAGTTAAAACACAGATACAGAAGAGGAAAACAGCAGTAAAATAACTGTTCTTAATAATGTCAGAAAAGAGAAGTCAAATGGAACTATGGTGTTTATGGATGCAAATACATTGTATATAGATACCACCTCATCAAAGTCTTAACCACAAAGGAAAAAGCTAGAACTGAAGCAGAATTAATTTCCTAGGAAATAGAGCCAAAGGTAGGCTGTGAACTTGGTGTTTTTAAAGTAACACAAAAGAATCAACAAAGAGAATTTTAGTAGGATTCAGTAATTTTAATCAATACATTTCAAATGACCCAACAGTTCAACCCTTTATCTCTAATGCCTGCATATGACCACAATATTTACCTTAGGGATAAAATAAGTTATTATAATCCAAAGAAATCAAATTATCCTCCTAGGAACAGTTAGAATTTTTAATTATTTCAAGGGTGCTTCAAAATATTGTCATTTTCAGACTTCATACTGAAATGTTTGTTTGCTTGTGAACAGAGAACAATGGAATTGCAAGCTATATTTGCACTCTGAAACTCAAACAAGCTCACCAGCCACATGACTTCCAGCATAATCCAAGGAAAAGAACTTATAAGAAAGGGAACATTCAACAGCACAGAATGGCCATAATTACTCTAACCTGTCTTTGACAATATATGTGACATGTATGTAATCATGCTTTAATGGGTTCAGGAAGCATTAATAAATTCTGTGAACAAATGGCTCAAATGCCCAGGGTTCTTAATTTTGTCTAAGTGTATCATCTATCTCAGTGTGTATCATGTATATAAATAAAGGCTTTTATCTGAACAAAAAACTGAAGAAGAAATACTGTATATCTAGTTTATATGCCATTTTTTTTTGTAATAAGAGCAGGACTTTAAAGTGGGTGGTATTAGCATTTAAGTCTCAATTTAAAGTGACCATGAAAGATGGTTTGGGAGGGAAATTCTTCCAGGAAGCTGCATTAAAAAACAAATCAAAAACAGAAAACAGAACATGCCTTTGTTGCCTTGTTTGAAAGGAAAGGTTACCAAAGATATGGTTCTGCCGAAATACATAAGAAATGCCTACTTGTTTGGCTCAACAGGTATGAAAAGGTATTCTCAATGAGAATTTAAAGCAAGACTTTAAATGAATTTTTCTGAATGGACACTGACTGGGAAGACTTGTGTGTCCCATTTAAATGTCTTGGGTAAATGTTCACAGGTAAAGCAAAATATAAATAAAACTTAAACAAATTCAAAAGAAAAAATATGTCAAGACTGAGAAGAAGGCTCTTTGTGTATTTGTAGGAGTTGGCAGGCAACCTAGTCTAAAAAATACTGCAGCAAATAAGAGACACCATATCAAACAATGTGGAATGTGAAAGACCAACATGCAAGCTGGTCTTCTGATCACCATAAATATTCCATGCATATTCACACCTACGCTCACACATATGATGAACACACACACACACACACACACACACACACAGATTATTTTTTATCTTTTTATTTATTTATTTTTGTATTTTTTATACTTTATTTACATTTCAAATGTTTCTCCCTTTCCAGATCTCCCCTTTGGAACCTCCCTATCCCCTCACTCACCCCCTGCCTTTATGAACCTTCACCCACTCACCCACCCACTCTCATCTTTCCTCCTTGAATTCTCCTACATTGGGGCATCAAACACCTTCAGGCCCAAGGGCCTCTCCTACCCCTGATGGCTAACAAGACCGTCCTCTGCCAAATATGGGGCCAGCACCATGGGTCCCTCCATGTGTATTTTTTGGTTGGAGATCCAGTCTCTGAGAGCATCGGGAGGTCAGGCCAGTGGACACTGTAGCTCCTTCCATGAGGCTGCAAACTCCCTCAGCTCATTCAGTCCCTTTGCCAACTCCTCCATCTGGGACCTCATGCTCAGCCCAATGGTTGCTGTGAAGTGACTCTTGGGTATTCCGAACTTTTGGGCTAATAACCACTTATCAGCGAGTACATACCATGTTCATTTATTTTGTGACTGATAAACCTCACAAAGGATGATATTTTCAAGTTCCATCCATTTTCCTGAGAATTTCATGAAGTCATTGTTTTTAATAGCTGAGTAGTAATTCACTGTGTAAATGTACCACATTTTCTGTATCCATTCCTCTGTTGAGAGACATCTGGGTTTTTTCCAGCTTCTGGCTATTAAGAATATGGCTGCTATGAACATAGTGGAGCATGTGTCTTTATTACGTGTTGGATTATATTTTGGGTATATGCCCAGGAGTGGAATAGCTGGGTCCTCAGGTAGTATGTTCATTTTTCTGAGGGTCCACCAAACTGATTTCCAGAGAGGTTGTATCAGCTTGCAATCTCACCAGCAATGGAGGAGTTTTCTTTCTCCACATCCTCGCCAACATCTGCTGTCACCTGAGTTTTTGATCCTAGCCATTCTGACTGGTGTGAGTTGGAATCTCAGGGTTGTTTTGATTTGCATTTCCCTGATGACTAAGGATGTTGAACATTTCTTTAGGCGCTTCTCAGCCATTTGAGTTTCCTCAGTTGAGAATTCTCTGTTTAGCTCTGTTCCCCATTTTTTTGATAGGGTTATTTGGATCTCTAGCATCTAACTTTTTAAGTTCTTTGTATACATTGGATATTAGCCCTCTATCAGATGTAGGATTGGTAAAGATCGTTTTCCAATCTGTAGGTTGCCATTTTGTCCTATTTACAGTGTCTTTTCCTTACAGAAGCTTTGTAATTTTATGAGGTCCCATCTGTCGATTCTTGATCTTAGAGCACAAGCCATTGGTGTTCTGTTCAAGAACATTTCCCCTGTGCCCAAGTGTTCGAGACTCTTCCCCACTTTCTCTTCTATTAGAGTCAGTGTATCTGGTTTTATGTGGAGGTCCTTGATCCACTTGCACTTGAGCTTTTTACAGGGAGATGGGAATGGATCAATTCGCATTCTTCTACATGTTGACTGCCAGTTGAACCAGCACCATTTGTTGAAAATGCTGTCTTTTTTCCACTGGATGGTTTTAGCTCCTTTGTCAAAGATCAAGTGACCATAAGTGTGTGGGTTCATTTCTGGGTCTTCAATTCTATTCCATTGATCTACCTGCCTGTCACTGTACCGGTACCATGCAGCTTTTATCACTACTGCTCTGTAGTACAGCTTGAGGTCAGGGAGGTTGATTCCTCCAGAAGTCCTTTCATTGTTGAGGATAGTTTTTGCTATCCTGGGTTTTTTGTTATTCCATATGAATTTGAGAATTCCTCTTTCTAAGTCTATGGAGAAATTGAGTTGGAATTTTGGTGGGGATTGCATTGAATCTGTAGATTGCTTTTGGCAGGATGGCCATTTTAACTATATTAATCCTGCCAATCCCTGAGCATGGGAGATCTTTCCATGTTCTGAGGTCTTCTTTGATTTCTTTCTTCAGAGACTTGAAGTTCTTGTCATACAGATCTTTCACATGTTTAGTTTGAGTCACACCAAGATACTTTTTATTATTTGTGACTATTGTGAAGGGTGTCATTTTTCTAATTTCTTTCTCATCCTATTTATAATTCAAGTATATGAAGGCTACTGATTTGCTTAAGTTAATTTTATATCAGGCCACTTTGCTGAAGATGTTTATCAGCTGTAGCAGATCTCTGATGGAATTTTTCAGGTCACTTAAATATACCATCATATCATCTGCAAATAGTGATATTTTGATTTCTTCCTTTCCAATTTGTATCCCTTTGACCTCCTTTTGTTGTCTAATTGCTCTAGCTAGAACTTCAAGTACTATATTGAATAGATAGGGAGAGAAAGGGCAGCCTTGCCCAGTCTCTGATTTTAGTGGGATTGCTACCAGTTTCTCTCCATTTAGTTTGATGCTGGCCACTGGTTTGCTGTATATTGCTTTTACTGTGCTTTGGTATGCTCCTTGAATTCCTGATCTTTCCAAGACTTTTATCATGAAGGGATGTTGAATTTTGTCAAATGCTTTTTCAGCATCTAACGAAATGACCATGTGTTTTTTTTCTTTGAGTTTTGTTTTTTTGTTTTTTTTTTTTTTTTTGGTTTTTCGAGACAGGGTTTCTCTGTGTAGTCCTGCTGTCCTGTAACTCACTCTGTAGACCAGGCTGGCCTCGAACTCAGAAATCCTCCTGCATCTGCCTCCCATGTGCTGGGATTAAAGGCATGTGCCACCACTGCCCGGCTTGAGTTTGTTTATGCAGTGGATTACATTGATGGATTTCCAGGTATTGAACCATCCCTGCATCCCTGGGATTAAGCCGACTTGATCATGGTGAATGATCATTTTGATGTGTTCTTGGATTCGGTTTGTGAAAATTTTACTGAGTATTTTTGCATTAATATTTATAAGGGAAATTGGCCTGAAGTTTTCTTTTATTGTTGGATCTTTGTGAGGTTTTGTTATCAGTGTAACTGTAGCCTCATAGAATGAATTAGGCAGTGTTCATTCTGTTTCTATTTTGTGGAATAGATTCAAGAGTATTGGTATTAGGTCTTCTTTAAAGGTCTGATAGAATTCTGCAATGAACCCATCTGGTCCTGGGCTTTTTTTTGGTTGGGAGACTTTTAATGACTGCTTTTATTTCTTTAGGGTTTATGGGACTGTTTAGATCATTTATCTGATCCTGACTTAACTTAGGTATTTGGTATCTGTCTAGAAACTTGTCCATTTCATCCAGATATTCCAATTTTGTTGTCTATAGGCTTTTGTAGTAGGATCTAATGATTTTTGAATTTCCTCAGAATCTGTTGTTATATCTCCCTTTTCATTTCTAATTTTGTTAATTTGGATACTGTCTCTGTGCCCTCTGGTTAGTCTGGCTAAGGGTTTATCTATCTTGTTGATTTTCTCAAAGAACCAGCTACTGATTTTGTTGATTCTTTCTGTAGTTCTTTTAGTTTCTCCTTGGTTGATTTCAGCCCTTAATTTGATTATTTCCTGCCTTCTACTCCTCTTGGGTGTATTAACTTTTTTTATACACACAGATTTTATAAAAGAAGGTAACCATTTTTTAAATGTCAATTAACCTCTCTGCTAACCCACCATCTTTCATTGTCAGTAAGCTAATAAGCAAAGCAACTGTGTTGGCAGGCATAGGCATTATGCTTAGAGTCACAACATGAATTCCAACTTTAGTTAGTTCTCACTGTACCATCTGACAGTAGCAGACAACTTCTGCTCCATAGTATACAGCATGATATAAGGATACCAACCAGGCTTCTTGACATTCATTATCTGGAATATTCTTGTCACAGATGAGAAAGCTTTGGTCTCATTGTTAATAGTATTCTGTTAAAACAAACATGTAAAACTCATGTTGTGATATTTATTTACAATAATGTTCATGTTCCTCACAGCATTGATTTTGAAAAATAAACTCTTTCAATAAAATGTAGTGTATTCTTATTACCATCTTTCCTCTTTCTACTTCTCCAAGGTCTTCCCTTCTCCTGCACCCACCCAAATCCATATGGTTTCTTGCAATCTCTCATTAGAAAACAAACAGGCATATAACAATATCACTACTACTATTACTACTATTACTACCACCACCACTACCATTACTAATAATAGAAATACATGAGATAAAATAAAAGGAAACAACCCCCCCAAAAAGAACAAAACAACCAAAACAGGAAAAAAAAGAGCCAAAGAAAAAGCAAAGGAAATACGTATAGACTCAGACATTACTACATTCATTCCCACATACAAAAATCTCAGAAAAACTTATAATCAGAAACTATAATATATAAGTTTAAAAACTGGTAAAGTTTTAAAATTGCCCACATAAATGTCCATAATTCATTAAACCTGTAGAAATTGAGCTGGTTCCTATACAGTGTCTTCACCCCTACTCACTAGTATTAATGTCACTGGAAGCTACTCTGCCTGATACCAAAGGGAAAAAGCAAACATCATTTGATCTACAAAACTCAGATCTCCAATGGTGACATGCCTAAAATATACAATGCTTCAATAGTATCTCCAAAGTTAAGGGAGGAGCCAACCAGATTGGAACAATTACTTTTGAACCCAAAGATGGGATCATATTGATTGCAAAAGACTGAAGGACTGGAACAGCCCTGTAATTCTGAGGAATGAAGAAGGGATGCTGGAATTATTTTCATGCTTCCATAGTATCCAATAATGATTGTAATGTTATTTTTCTCGGCCTCTACCAGTATTAATCTTAAATTTTAAAGCTCTATATCCATAGGGGATATACTGCCTCCTGTAATTACAATCAGTAGGATCTGAGATGAGAAGACTGCCTATAGCAGACTCTGCAAGCCAGTGTAGCCACAAGGAGAAAATTGAATTTAATGACCAGGAGAAATTATATCTGTTATACAGAAGAAATTGTACTTCCAGAAGATGTGTGCGAGCAAGAGTAGAGCAGAACCCTCTCTTATTAGAAGGTGCAACACATCCCAAGATGTAATAGATGCAGGAAATCACAAATACTAATTGTTGAACTTGTACCTTCATAATTATGATAAAGTTTAATTTACAAATCATTCCTGACAAGATATTAATAATAAAAGATGAAATTAAATTCCTGTAATCTAACAAAATGTGTGACTCTGGATTCTTTGGATTCTCTTTCCTACTCTCAAGAGATTATGATGTACTGAGCTTACTTCTCTTCCTCCTCTTTCTCCCCTTCCCTTTCTCTTCCCCTTCTCTCTTTATCTCCTGGCCTTCTACTTCTTCTCCTCCTCTTTTTCCTAGTCTTTCTCTTCTAGGAATTTCAAGTATTTTCCCTCTTCTCCTGGTGTACCATGATTCATACAGCTAGCTATATGGTAAGATGAGAGGAGTTTTCTAACACACCCATTATAATGTAATGTTAAGTTATCATAGAGAGTTAATTAAACACAAGCACTGTGATAATAAGTTCAGTTAATTTGATAAGAGCCTGCATATGCTGGACACAGGATGATTCTGCGTAGGGTAGCTGGCACAAAACAAAATTTCAGGATGTTATTCATGAATCATTTGCATTTGAGATGTCCAGAATGCTTCCTGAGACATTGTTTAATTATCTTCAATGTCCCTTACCCATAGTAGATAATCTAAAAGTCTTACATGGACATTTTTAAATCAGATTAACTTCTATGTCATTATGAGTAACATTTTTAGATTTTTTTGTACTCCTATATCCATTGATAAAAGTCAATTTTAAAGTGCAACAAACTCTATAAAATGCTGCAATATTAAGACCTAGGGAATGAGAATTTAAAGTGCCTGACAGAGCATAGAATCTTGGATACTTGATTGATTCTTAACAGAAGAGAAATAAAAATGAACCTCCAAAGCCTGAAGTCTTAAATGTCAGCTAGGACATTTTGATTCATTATAGAAATGAGGACTAGAGCCAGAGATATTGCTATCTTACTTTGATATAAAACATTTGCATGTATTATAGCAAGGGCTTTCCTTTCCCATTTCCTATAATCTATGCCCCTACTATCTAAAGTAATTTGCAGTGAGATTATTTAACCTTTGCGTCAAGATTTTCATTGCTGAATATCAAAAAGCAATTATGACTCAAATAGAACAGAAATCATCCAATGATGAATAGAATGTAGCAATAGTTTGCAGATCAGGTTTTGGATGGGATTGGGGGGGCAGTGTGTTTGCCTTTGCATGAATAGTAGTTAAATCATATTAGACAGAATCCTGATTTTACTTTTTTTTAAATAAAGATATTTAGATGAAGGGTGTGTAGGTGGATGACATTTAGACATAGTAGCAACTACATTGTCTGTTCTAAGTTCATTTATGTAACTCAAAATTATGTTTTGAAGAATGTGTTTCCACATGTGGTTCTGAATTATGCCAAAAGAACAAACAAATACAAAAGACTATAAGAGGCAAATATTGTAACTGTAAGCAATACATACCCTCTATGCTTTAAAGGCACATATACATACACATGAGTATTTTGTCACTCTGAGCACTAGCCAGGTCCAGAATTCCTCTCAATCCTGCCCGCCATCTCTTTTGACCTCCCTATCCTTTGATGAGATGACAGAGACTCTTGCTGGCCTACATCTCTTGAAATTGGAGATGGTGGGGACCACAATGGGTTTTCAAACTCTGCTTGGACATTGTGGCTCATTATCCTGTATGAGTTGCCCACTTTGGTCCTGCCAGTCACAGTCATGTCTCCAGCTTTCCCCACTACCAGGCAGTCATGTTCTCTCACAGAAATACACACCTCACACAGGAACAAATCAATCAGCTTTTCTGTTAATTTATTGACCAGTTCACTGCATCTCATAAAACTGACTCCCTATACTAAGCTCACTTTCCAAATTTCACAGTGTTTTGTTTTATTTTATTTTATTTTATTTTATTTTTACCTAATGAAAGAATGACATACAGAAAGCTTGTCTTACTAGAAGTTGAAATAAGTATAAACTATGACTACTGACCATTGAAATAGGCAGGTTTGAAACAAGAAGCATTTAAAAGACCATATGAGTAAATATAAAACTCCAAATGACTTTTGAAAATTTCAAGTAAAACCCAATTTGGTGACCCTGGAACATTTAAAAATAGTTCTCATACAGTAAGGGAATAACATTCACATACAACAGCCACCACTTCAAAACAAACAAACAAACAAACCCCCCCAAACAAACAAACAAAAAATTAAACATTAAAAACAAGCATAACAGTAAGAAACTTCCTGAATCTTTTCTTCCCCAAAAAGGATACTATTAAATATTTAGTTCCTTTTAAAGGAAGGTTTTACAAATATGTTCTTGAAATAAATAATAACCAGTAGCCCCTGTATTCTTCTAAATGGTCTCTGTTGTGCATCAATGCAGATGCCTCCCACCCCCCAAAAATATTCCCAAGGCCTTTCTCAAACCAAAAATTCTTTGACTTTAGCAAAAGTAACCTTTACAAGTTCTTTTTCTCAAAACAAATTTAAAAAAAAAATCCGGGTTCCCTAGTATGAACATAACATAATTTCTTTGTTCATTCAAGTTTTTTAAATAAAATAACTTCAATAATATGGATCTTCCATGTGTATACCATTTTGAAATTCAGAATTGAACTTTACTATCTGGAACAATGAAGCATAGTAAAGATTACTACAGTGTGATGAAATAAAGCAATTTATTTCTTAAACATAAGTATGTGATAATGGTCTATTTGTAGGAAATACATTAAATACAATGGATACAATCTTTTATAAATATTTACTAAGAAATTCTATTCTGTTTTCAAAAAATTTAAAAATCATTTTATAGGATGAACATATTCTGATGGGAAATAAAACACTATATCAAAATTATAAATGTATTTATTGTAATAATTTTTCAGAGTTTTAATAAATGAAGTGATATAAAATTAACATGGTTTTGGAATACAAAGATTACTAAGTAGTATCACAGAAAATAAATTTCAAATTTATGAAATAATAAAAACTCCAAAATAGATTTAGCAAAACTGGAATAATAAAGTAATTAATATAATCATATAAACTCTAAATAACATAAAATAGAAAATATTCCTTTATTCAGTATCTCAAAGATCAACAACTCAGGAAAAATGCATTTAAAGTCATTAAAATATAGTTCATTACGAAAGTTTACTGTAAGTAGTTCTTATATAGAGAAATTATACTCAATTTCACTGTTAATAGAATTATACATCATCATTCCACTAAGAAGAACCTATCAAATTCACAAGATTCTTTTAAAATTAGTAATAACATTGATAGGATTATATTAATTTCAACCCCATCTTTCAGAGCTGGATTGAAAACTTATAAAACATCCAAAGAGATCAATTTTGATAAAATATATGTTTCTCATCACCCTATGATCCAGTATTCCATGTATGGGTATATGTCTGATGTGATTACATGCACCTAGATGAAACAGACACACACACACACACACACACACACACTCAGTACGTTATTGAAAGAAGACAACTCAATAAAGATGAAGCATTAGTCTTTGTTATTGTGCTAAATTTCCAGTCTTTGTTAGAAAAGATTTGTGCATTTAAGGAACTTATAATAGATTACTCTATTAAGTACTTTGTGGTGGTTGTCCTTATAAACTTCATTTAATTTGGAGTCAATAAGGAGCTACCACTCTAGATGAGTCTGTGGGGGTATTTTCCCAGAGATACATGTAAGAAGATACTTATCCTGACTGTGGGAAGCACCATAGTGTGGGCTTGGATCTCAAGCTGAATAAAAGGGAAAATTTGACCACCAGCTCTCTGCTTACTGATTTTCCCATATACTAAGGTTCTTACTACATGTACTTGCCTTGGTTAACTCTATAGGGCATGCTGGACCATGCTACCAGTCAGGCATAAGAAAAGGCAAGGTTGAATGAACTCAGACTGTGGGAATTTTAGAGATCTGATATGTACAGGAGTGGAGCCACTCCCTAGCTTCAATTAAATTCCCTTCTATTGACTGTATAAGCCTGCTTTCAGGCCAGCATAAGTGTCACATGCTAGGCTAAACAGTCCCAATATTCACTATTAGCCAACATTCAAAGAACTCACTTACTTACAATAGCATTGACATATTCCATTTCCATTTATTTCTCCCTTTTTGAGAGATTAATAATTCTGTGGATAAATATATTTATATCCCATTTTTCTTTATATACATTAAATTAATATCCTTTCCCATATTTAACTTCAATTCAGCTCCCTTCTATTTATTTTGTAAGCCTATCTTCAGGCTAACATATATGTCCTATGCTAGACTAAACAGTCACAGTATTCCGTGGAGCCCACATTCAAAGAACCCAGTTAATTGTGATAGCAGTGACATCTTACATTCCCATTATCTATCTATCCACTTTCATATATATATATATATATATATATATATATATATATATATATATACGGCCTTGCTCTCTGCCCTAGAATAGCCTGCTTCATTGCATAGAAGGGGCTCCTAGCATCTCTGATGTTGGTAAATAAAGATGCCAACAGCCAATAGTTGGGCAGAAGAGACATAGGTGGGGTTTAGGTTTCAAGAACTTTGAGTTGGAGGAGAATCCGGAGGGGAAGAAGTGTGTAGGAGGAAGAAAGAGAAGCATCCACAGGATTACAAAAATTATGGCCCTGTGGGCTAGACAACTGGAGCTAAGAGCAGCCAAGATGAAATATAGTAAGTAACAACTCAAAGTTATCGGTAGGAAAGTAAACTCTGACATCATAGAGGGTAGGCAGCTGTCAAGCTTTTGTACTATTTAAGGCTTATTGTAAATATAAAGGTTGTGTGTGCCTTTCATCCAGGAACTTAAATAGCTAAAGTGGTGTAGAAACCTTGGGTTAGGATTAAATAATTACAACATGGGGAAAAAACATACTTAAAAAAAATAAATAATTTGAGATTTCCAAATGGACAATATGCACTGTCCCTTTAAGATTAGGAGGTGGGGAGAACTGGTTTCTTAGCAGAGATGTATGTTTTATTCCCCAAGCCTCATGTGTTTGGGACTAGGACAAAATACATGCTAAATTGGAGCACATAATTTTGGGGTTCATGACATAAGGTAGGACCCCACCCCCAGGCTAACCCAGACAACTTGCTGGGTGGTGAGCTTGAACTTCAGCCTGTGGTCTTCTCAAATGCTTCTAAGCTGCCTCAGAGATGGTAGGGGCTCTTGCTATGCAATGAAGCAGGCTGCTCAGAGGACAGAGAGCAAGGCTGCATGCTGCCCACGATCAAAATCAGAAAATTTGGCTGACCTGAAAACTCTAGAAAATAGTATAATGTCTACTTAAGTATTTAAGTCAGAACACCAGTCTTGCTGGCCACTTCTATTCTCACCCCTTGAGACTGTGCTGAACCCAAGGGTCCAATTGGCCATTGACTACTCTTGCCTCTTGAAAGTTCTCCACTTTATTGTGTATTCTTGTTGTCTTTTAAATTACATTATGTTTATTTTATCTAAATTTATTCTACAAAGAACCCAAAGACTAAGGAGATGTGAGACCAGAATTTAGTAATGGTGACATTATTTTACTTAAAGTCTACACCTTGGAAAGAATAAAGATCTGTTACTGTAAGACAAAGCAAAAATCTGTGGCAGGAGAGGTCATAGCTGTCAGTAGGTAAAACAAGTGCAATTGCTTTGCTGGCTGGTTGTCAACATGCATTCTAAAGGTTTGAGCATATGTGAATAGACCACAGATGTTACTGGCCTTGGACAAGAAAGCCAGTGACATGAATGGTCAGTGGTTATAAGTGGAACAAATGCCTATTTCAGTCATCTGTAGCTGTACATTTGACACAGCCTAGAATCATCTGATAGTAGAACTTCAACTGAGAGGTTCTTTTAGATCAGATTGTTCTGTGGGCACTTCTGTTGGAAATTCAGTTGATTATTCATTGAGGTAACAGCACACCTTTGAGAGTACAACCAGTAGGTACATTGTCTTGAGCTATAAAAGAAAATGAGGTAAGCAAGAGACAGTGAATGTGACAAAGAGAAAGCCATCAAGTAGGGCATTTCTGATATTCCTGTCTTGATTTTCCTCAGTGATGAATTATGACCTGAAGATATAAACCAAATACATCCTCCTCTCTCCTCAGTTGCTTTTTACAAAGTTTTGTTTTGTTTTTCTTTGTCTCATTTTTAAACACAGCAACAAGAAAAATCTAAAGCATTGACTATTGATGGGTATTGTGAAGCATAAAATAAGAAACCCTCCAAGGCCAGGGAACATTGTGCAAGACAGAGTAGAACTAAACAAAAAAGAAGTGGAGAATTATAATTTTATTCCCAGATATCCTGTGGTATAACATGATTCATCTGTATCAGTTACATTTCCCATTGCTTTGACTGAAGCAATTTAAGGAGAAAAGGTTCTATTTTTCAGGCCATCATGGCCTGAAAAACAGCATCAGAACACAAGGCAGCTAGCCACATTGTATCTGTAGTCAAGAAGTCAAGGGCAGGAAGGAGGTGACTCCAGACTATAAAATCTTAAGAACCACCTCCAGTAACCCACTACCTCCAACAAGGCTTCACTTCCTAAAGGTTATAGGATCTCTTAAAAGAGTGAGTGCACCAAGCTCGAGACCAGTGTTCATACCCAACACCTGTTTCATTTTCAAATTGTAAGAGCATTCACTGGCAAACAGAAAAGACGTGAATTTCACCCAATGACCATGTAAATATCATAAGCAGAACAGCACATTGATGCCTTTATGAGCCATTGGCAATAGTAATGAAAGTAATCATGTTCCCTAGTTTGTTGTGGAAATGTTAGATAAACCTCAGTTCATACAACTCAGATTCTATCCATTACTTTCTTCTGCTCCATGTCCCAGCTCTGATTCCTTTTAAGAAGCACAAGATGAAATAGGAGATAGAAGAATGACTGAGAAAAGAACTCCCTTATTCAGCTTCCATGAAGTTGCCACCCTTATTGGACGAAAATAACTTTCTTAGTCTCTTTCATGGCTATTGCTGGGGCAAATGCAGATTTAATCATGTCTCCCAATGAAAGGTGGTACAGAATCATCTTATATGTGGCCTCAACAAATGATGCTGGTATAACTGGATGTCTGCACATAGAAGAATGCAAATAGATCCATATTTATCAACATGCACAAAGCTCAAGTCCAAGTAGATCAAAGACCTCAACATAAAACCAGATATACTGAATTTAATAGAAAACAAAGTGGCGAATAGCCTTGAACTCATTGGTACAGGAGACAACTTCCTGAACAGATAATCAATGGCTCAGGCTCTAAAATCAGTAACTAATAAATAGGATCTAATGAAACCAAAAAGTCTCTGTAAGGCAAAGGACTCTGTCAATAGGACAAAAAAGACAGCCCACAGATTGGGAAAGAATCTTCACTAACTCTACATTTGACAGACGGCTAATATCCAAATATATATAGAACTCAAGAAGTTAGTCCAACTAGCCAAATAACTCAATAAAAATGGAGTACAGAGATAAACAGAATTATCCACAGAGGAATATCCAATGGCTGAGAACCACTTAAAGAAATGTTCAGTGTCTTTAGTCATCATGGGAATGTAAATCAAAATGACATTGATATACTACTTTATACCAATCAGAATGGCTAACATTAAAAACTCAAAGGACAGCACATGCTGGCAAGGATGTGGAGCAAGGAAAACACATTCCCATTGCTGGTAGGAGTGCAAACTTATACAATCACTATGGAAATCAACTTGGTTCCTCTGAAAATTGGGAATAGTTCTACCTCAAATCCAGCTATACCACTCCTGGACATAAACCCAAAAGATGTTTCACAATCTGACAGTACACTTGCTCAACTATGGTCATAGCAACCTTATGCATAATAGCCAGAAACTGGAAATAACCTAGATGTCCCTCAACTGAAGAACAGATTAAAAAAAAAAAAAAAGTATGGATCATTTACACAATGGAATACTACTCATCTATAAAAAGCAATGGCATTATGAAATTTGCAGGCAAATGGATGTAAGTAGAAAATATCAATTTAATTGATGTATCCCATACTGCAAAGGACATGTGTGTTAGTACTCACTTATAAGTAGATATTAGTCATAAAATCCAGGACAACTATGCTACAATTCACAGACCCAAAGAAGCCAAATAATAAAGAGGACCCTAGGAAGAGTGATTGAATCTTTCTCAGAAAGGGAAATAAATTAGATACCTAAGGTGGATGGAAAGAAGGAACTATGTGGGGGAGGGGAAGGAGAGGAGAACAAGGTTAGGGGATCAGGTGTAGGAAGAACAAGGAAGAGAAAATGGAAATGGGAGCATCTCTACAGTGTGCCAGAGATCTGGGACATGGAGAGACTCCAGTCTGTATGTGGGTGCAACCCTGGCTGAGACTCTTAAAGTGGGGAATATGGACTCTGAAGTGACCTCTTCCTGTAGCCAGGTAGGACTCCTAGTGGAGGGATAAGGACAGCAAGCCAACAGCAAACATTCTACCCAAAATGCATACTGCCTACAGGATCTGCAGGAGCAAAGAGAACAGAGATGGAGGAAGAAATGGCCAAGAATGACTGACCCAAATTGAGACTCATCCCATGGGCAAAGACCAATCCCTGACACTATATGCTTGCAAACAGGAGCCTAGGATAAATGTCCTCTGAGAGATTCTAACCAGCAACCAATGAAAACAGATGCAGAGGCCCACAGCCAAACATTAGATGAAGCTTGGAAACTCAACTTGGAAGAATTTGGGGAAGGATTGAGGGACCCTTAAGAGAGCAGTACTCCACAGGAAGACCAACAGAATTTATTAACCTGGACTCTTGGAGTCTCCTATAGACTGAACCAGCAACCAAAGACCAAGCATGGGTGGACATAGGACTCCTGCACATATGTAAAAGATGTGCAGCTTGGTCTTCATACAAGCTTCTCAACAATTAGTATGAGGGTTATCCCTGAATCAGTTGCTTGTCTGTGGATCCTGCTCCCCTAACTGGTCAGCCTCAGTGGGAGAGGATATGCCTAGTCCTACAGTCACTTGATGTCCCAGTGTGTGGTGATACCAGGCAGTTTGGATTCTCCCTCTCACATGAAAAGGAAAGGAGCAATTGGGTTGATAATCCCTGTGAAGGGTACTAGGAGGAGAGGGGGAACTGATACTGAGATATTATGTGAACACATTTTACAAAATAAATAAGACATATACCATTTGGAACTAAGAAAGTGGGATTGGCTACATTCACTGTCACACCCAGTGCCTTACCCTCATGCATAGAACTTATTTCTGCTTTCCAGGAAGGAGTAGTGCTTTCAGAAGAAACAAAAGAGATTTCACCAAAGCAAAATTTCTATCTATCAAACAGTCACTTTGTATTTCTTCATTCAGCAGATCTAAATGGGAAAAAAAGAGTTTAGTATACTACAAGGAGTAATTAAAACTGATTATCATAAGAAGGTATATTTACCACCAGGTTATATGAACTCCAAAGATGGTGTGTATAGCTCAGGAGATCAATTAAGTTATCCTCATGCCTACTGATAACTCAAACTGCAAAAATCACAGCCTTTTGAGAAAGAAGTCCAGGTCATTAGAACTGTCAGTACTTTTGATTTTGAGAAGAAATTATGTTAGACTCCCAGTGTCATCCCTTTCAATGACAGGATGAAGTAGATCAGAGGGCTTGAGAGAATTGAAGCAATATACACAGTGGTTTGTAACAGCTTCCCAGGGTCTTCACATACACATGCTCCAGGAACAGTTTGCATCACAGACAAGGAGAGGCTCCTCAGCCTACATAGCACTTTTGCTTTTAGTAATGGTTAATCTTAACTGTCAACTTCACTGGACTGAGAAACACTTAGATTGGTGAAGCTCACTTCTTAGGACACTCAATGTTAATGTTTGTAGAGACAATTTTATCTAAAGAATCTTACCTCATGATTCAACATTAGTGGGAGGGGGTAAAAGGTATGGGCTGGGGCATGCTTGCAGGAATATGTAGCTTCCTGGCATCTTCCTGCGTTCTGGATACCCTTAAACTACCTTCTGTTTGTTTGTCTGCTGTGAAGAAATTCCTCTGTCATATGTTTCTTCTTTGATCCTCCATTTATATAGATTCAATTGTGGACTGAACCCTTTGAGACCAAAATCTAAAATAAAACTTCCTTCTTAAAGCTGTTCCATTTGGGCATTTTTGTTATTGAATCACAGTAATAACCAATCACAATAATAAGTAACAGTGCTTGGAGCACTATTTCCGACCCATTACTTCTAGATTTTTTTTCCTCCAAGACTGAATTTCTGCCACCAGAGATAATTACTAGGTTGAGAGTTGCTTTTCCTTCTAGTTTCCCTTCCCCACCCCTACACCTGTATTTCCATCCTCATGCTGAGTACAGTAATTAAATTTGAATATCTTTCTCAAGGTCTGCTGAAAGTTAAGTCTGATTTTAGTGGGTAGCCTACTTTATTTTGGTCTTTGCTCCTTAGGTTTGGTGACACTGACCTTTGCCTGTTTGAAGGTCACCACAAAAAACCATTAGAAGGGTCTTCTTTTCTAAGCCTCTTCCCAGTCTAACCTGAAAATTATTATGGAAATTTCAAGTGACAATCACTACTTTACCAAAATGATGACTCCAATTTCTATCTTGAAGATTATTGAAATATCTTAAGTAAAAGTTTGAGTTAAAAACCCAAATCCCTCACAGCCAAAAATATAACAAGGAACAAAGGGGGTTCTTAGGACAAATGCATAGCAGTTGCTTACCTAGAAACACCCTCCATTCTCTGGGACAAAATAATACCATTTGTTTTTCAAAATCATTACATTTTGGTCTACGGAATCATATGATTTTGAATGCTTGTGAAATACATTCCCTGTGATACTCTTTTAGTGAAACACAAGCATAAGATAAAACCAGAATGTCGATGGTGAGGGCAATCTCCACATTATATATAATGTAATGAATTGTGTGCTTGCTGAGATAGGGAACATCTGAAATATATCTCCACAGTTTCCATTATGTCCTTTGTGTGCACATGAGCATAGAAGCCAACACTTAACTCATTGGCTGAAGGAAGTATTTTGAATTAGATTTATCCCATGAGTATACTTGGGCCACAGTCTGAGTTTACAGTAGTCATCACCAGCCTCGGTTGAGCCAAATGTTACTCTTGAAGCTTCTGAAGCTAAAGAAAAATAATTGCTGCTCTTTTTCACCAGCATTCCCTCTGTTTTATGGCTGACTTTTTGATGTCCACAGGTCCTTCCCTTGCAGGGTCACTGTGAGGCTAAGTACAAAAATGTGCTTTCAAATTCTACAAATACCTTGGGCGAGGGCAAAGGAGATGGTGGTGATTTCTCCACTTCAGTGTATTGCTGATATTAAAACCTATATATCTTGTTCTGTGCTACAGGATAGTACCTAAAAATACAATGGATAGCATCGTCTTAGCAGCAATTAGACCTTAAAAAGCACCATGTGAACATTTTCATTTTAAATCCAATTGTATTTGCCATCGTCAATCTCCTTCAATTCCACACATGAATGACCTGCTCTCAGTTATTATACACCGTAGGGATGTTCTGGTCCTGGAGAAGAGAGTCTATTGGTATACTGTAGAGAATAGATCAAGCGTTAATGTGTGACAATGGCTCAGCTTTGCAGGAATATTGAATTGCACAAATGGAAGCACATTTTGAAAGAGAAATTATCACCGGCTAAAGGCAGCAGTGGACTACAGAGAAGTCGGTAGTTACGGAGACTTTAGAGAGAGAGATCTCTGTTGTTGTGCATTGTTTTATGATATACAACAACATGATCCTCAGTCATTTTATTTTTTCAGAGAAACATGTATGAAACTCTGAATAAAGGAAGTTCTCATTCTTTACCGTTCTCTGTGTTCATGCATCTGCTACATATCACTAGATTCTGTTCCTAATCTTTTGTTGACTTGCTCACTTTGTTGGCACTGACAGCAATATGTTTGTATCATTTGGAATTTTTTACCATGTAGCATACACATTAGAACTTAAAAGATGGCTGTCTGCTGCTACAGGCTTCCACTGTAGCTAAAATGAGATTTCTTAAAGAAAAGCTCTTGCTACTGCTGCCCACTTCTCAATGCCATTTAAAATTTTATCATATTTTATACTAATTAAGGAGAGTGAAAAATCTGGGTTTTTGTTAGGATTTTGAGGGGGAAAATTATCCATTAAATTTTATGTCATTTTCTCTAGCTTTTCTTTCCGACCAGAAGTGATCGTTCCTGTCTATCAACTCAGCAATACCACTCTATTTTGAACCCCAACCACCAGGCAGGCTGCTAGCATTCAGAACTTTTCACAGAATTCCTTGCAACACCAGATATGGCTGATGTGGGATCTTCCATTATAATTTAGCAGAGGATGGCTCTTACAAGGAGAGTGGGTGGGGTCTGGTGTCTCTTTTGGAATCATCTCCGTTGTCCAAGCTCCACTAATTGTTCTTTCAGACTAACACTATTCCCCTATGCACTAGCCAGAGGAGAACCAAACGAGAAATGTGAAAACAGTCAGATCCCCTGAACTCCAATGTATTTAAATAAGCCCAGTCTTCTCTTCCTGTGATTTATATAAACTCAAGTCCTGAGATTATTTTTTTATTATTTAATCCTCCCAAGGTCTGTACTATGCTCTGCATCTGTCAGACTTGCCAGAAATTTGAATAAATCCTTTATCTTCTTTCTGACAGTTTTCTACATTAAGGGCGTTTGTCATGTGGCATTCATTTATTCCTACAATTTTTAATACTGTAGATTCCTTGTTTGCTCTAAGCTTTTATAAGATCCTTTATAATGGGACCAGTTTGAATACTTATGTTTTCCATCATTTTATGGCCTGAAGTTCTCAAATCTCACAGTTGATAATTTTCTTTCTAATTATATTATGTAATATATAAAGCAAAGCATGTATTTGAGTTGATGCCTAAGTGTGCTGGGATGGATTTGTCAAGAAAAGTTTATATTTAGAAAGTAAAGCTGACATTCTAAGAGTCTGTAAGATAATAGATAGGGAGAGCAATCATATGCATTTCCTGTCACCAAGCTGATGGCTGTGATCTTTCCTTTGAAAAGCTAGCTAAAGCCATCATGTTTTCCAGCCAGCCCTCTGTCAGTCACCTGCTTCTGCTTTTCCTTGACCACAAATCTTAGCCTTTTGAACTACACTCTGTTATGTTTCATTTACTGTTTAGCAACCCAGATGCTGTTACACATTTTCAAGTTGGGGGGGGGTTGAAATGAGATCAATGTTGTTTGCTTGTATTTAACTTGCATTTAGAAGTCTGCAAAAATTATGGTTTTATACATTGACATAAGGTTTGATGAATGACGTTTTTGCCTACAACGGTCTTCTTTTGAGTAGAAAATATGCTTGTTCCACCTTTTCCATGTTCTTTTCTCATTACTAAAATAAGTAATTAAATAACTTGAAAACAAATGGAAGAACTCTCCCATGTAACAAGACTACCAGCCTGTCTCTCCTGTTCCAATCAAGTCCTATAAAACTATATCTTCCTATTTAATTCCCCGAAAGCAGCTTTTACTCTGTAAATTCCAGATAACCCATTTGACTGTCCTTTTAATCCTCTGATAGTTCCACTCTTTATCATCATTACAGTGTGAACTTGACAATTTTCCAAGTCAGGTTAGCTTATATTTTTATATTTTTATATTGTTTTGAAGGAGAAATCTTATTATGATACTCTGGACCACCTGGTCCTTACTGTGTATCCATCAATATCCTGTAACTTATGGCAATCCTCCTATATCTGCCTCATTGAATGATGAGAATACAGATTTGTACCATTTCCTATGGCTAATGCATTAGCAATATATGCTAAAACACTAATTTTATCATGCTTCCTATGAAATATATATATATATATATATATATATATATATATATATATATATGCCAAACGTTCCTTATCTCTCTAATGCACCCTAATTTTCCATGTATAGATACATGTTCCAAAATTCTATAGTTCAAGCTGGCTTGTAGAGCACAGATATGGGTAACCTTGCATTTCTAATAAGGCTTCACTAGTAGGTAGTGAGTCTCTGATCCCTTATACCCTCTTTATCAAGCCCCTTCCTAGCTGCTGATTATAATGTAACTTAGACACAACCTAACCTCTTCAACACCAACTGCTGACATTTCTCTGAAAGTATCTGCTTCATCTGTCTGTATTTCTTTCACGTACTTTTTCAATACTAAAAACTAGATGTTAATTTCTATACTCCCAGCACTTTGCAGTTGTTCAGTATACATTTGCAGAACTGAACTGAATTATGCATGCTCAGCTGAGCTCCATGTGAAGTAAAACCTAAATGAAATGAAATAATTTTAAAGGGAAAAAGAGATTTCAGAATACCCAGTCACTGAAGGTACTGATAGGATTTAGTAACTCTCAAGAATACCTAAAGTATATGTAAAGCAATGCTTCATAAGACATAATCAAAATACCCATGCCTACCTTTTCTGACACTGCTGATAAGATTCCTTATTGTTTGAATGATGCAATAAGGACTTTAGCATGTTCAAAACTATACAAGTATGACTTTGGGGACTGAATGTCTTAAATTTGTGACTGAAATTTTTTAGATGTTCTGCTTGCGGCATACTTTAACAAAATTGTTGGTAATCCAAATTTATTCATTATGACTCTACTCCGAGCAATAAGCTTGGAGGCACGCAAAGGGTACCAACCTTTTTATTTTACTTTTCCTTTCTCAGTTTCCTTAAGCCTTTCTTTCATGAGTCTCCATGAATTAATGGATTTTGTAAGCTTTATTAAAAGCTTTTAAATAAAATTATGATAAGTTTAGTGCCAATGAATATACTAGAGGCAAGATTATTTGACCAAGCAGCTAAAGCTACTACACATTAAATTAAAATAAAAAACCAAAAAAGAAAAAAGAAAACCAAAACTTATTTGGCCTTATAAGATAGAGAAATAATACTGTAGAAAAGTCTTCAAAATTAAATAGAGTTTAAACTCTGCAGCATTAGTGTGGAGCACTCAAAGATATCTTATTCAATAATTTTTTATAAAAGATATGTAAATTAAGTATATGTTAAATATAAATTCTTACATTCTCTAATATTTACAAATATGTAATATTCATAGTAATATATAATCTAAAATATATATATAATCAGGCATGGAGAGATGGCACAGCAGTTAAGAACAATGGCTTTTCTTCCAGAAGACCTGGGTTCAATTCCCAGTATCCACACTGCAGCTCACAACTGTTTATAACTCCTGTACCAGAAGATCCAACACCCTCACACATACATACAAGCAGTCAAATCACCAATGTCCATAAAGTAAAAATAAAATAAATTAAAATATATATATAATCAACACACACACACAGATACACACAAACACAAACACATCCTGAGTTTTGATAATGTTTTAACAATTTTTAAAATGATTTACTTTTAAGAAAAAAATTATGACACAGATGGAATCAAAATTTCTTAATCTATCAGAAATAAAACTTTTTGTATAGGTTAATGATCGACTTCAGAAGCAGTATGAAAGATGACTTCTACTTCAGGCCAAGTTGGGAGAAGAGGTTTAGATCTATTCTCTGATAAGGAAGAACTGAGCATCTGACAACAAACATAAACAAAAGAATACTTTAGACACTAATCAGTGCCAAAGACAGGGTAGAACTATAGCGATAAATGAAAAATGAATAATATGACCATGAAAATGAAATGTTTAAGTCAAAGAAATACTGAGACAACAGAAAAGCATCTAGAGTTATGGCTATTTTGTTTGAAAACACTTCCTGTAATATGGAAGAATGCGAAGATTTTCTCTTCCCAGCACACAACTTGTAATTTGCTGTCCAGGCATCTGGTGTCTTTGGTATTTCTGTAGTATTTTTTTTTCTCTCACAATGTTCTTTTCTTTCCTTATACACAGCCTGGGCATGGCTTGCATACACTCAATAAACTGATAGCATCAAGAGGAAACAAATCAATGGGCCGCAGTGGTAGGTGTTCCCATCATTGCCCTGAATGCTCCTCAATCTAAGAAAAAGACTTTTAAGGGAAGTGATGGTGCCATCATGATCTACAGCACTCTGAGACTCGAAAGCACAGCTCAAGACATTTGTTGACATCATTTATTTTCCTTAATGGCCTCTGCATGTCTCTTGTTGGCACAGGCACTAGCCATAGGGCTAGGTAAAACTATTTGCTTAGAAAAAATCCCAAGTCCCTATAACCAGTCATTCAATGAGTCCCAGGACAGATAGATGATGTGAACTTTGAACTGGCAGAGTCAATGAACATCTTTGAATGTTTGTATAAATCCAAAAATTAAATAGTAACCAAACCTTAGCCCTTCTTTAAAACAAGATTTCTGATTCACTTGTATGACCAATAATCATTGTGGTCCAAAGTGTAAGATTTACAATAATCACCCTTATTTATAATTTGTGTTACTTTTCACTTCAAAGGTGTGAGCTTATTAGAAAACACAAATATGATTTATTTCCTGTATTCACTTTGTTTCATATTTTACTCTGAAACCACATTTTTGAGTGAATATTTACTATTCCATAATGATATTTATTACTCCATACTGATGGAAACAATGTCACATTGAAAATCTACACATATATCTGTTATGTTCACCATGTGCCTTCTTGAGCCAGCTTGCGATCCTCTTTTCTATACACAGCTACTACCATGTGAACCATTTTCTCCCCTTTTGATGGGAAAGATACAGTTCCGGTTTCTGACTTAGTTTTTATGATAACCAACGACTCATTTTAAACACAAGGGCAAGTGATGCACAGAGACCCCCAATGGTATTTATATTTTATGATTGAACAAAATAAGCCTCCTTCTTGATTTCATTCTGGTTGGCCAAGCAACCAGAACAATAGTTTCTTTGTAGCACTTAGAGAGCATGGCACAAAGATTCTTTTCTTATCTGTTTGGTTCATACTATGTAATAGGGTCCCAAAGTCAACACTTTATGGAAACACCAACAACTCAAGCTGACATATACCACTGTGATGTACATAAAAGAGCTCGTGCATGAATGAGCTGTGCTTGAATTCAGAAGACTGATTTCTTTTCTAGACAGTCAAGATGGGAATTGAATCTGTGATAAGAATGGCACAAGGCAGACAGAAACTATTTTTAAAGGGAACTGCCTGGAGGCCAGAGATCCCCCGCTCCTGGGGAGAAAAGAAAATGCATCTCCATCTTTACTTCTGAGAACAGAGCTCTGGCTTTCCCAGCCAGGCAATTTGTAAAAGCTTTACCTGGGCCGATTAGTAAAATGTGCTGCAAAGAATTCTATCCAAACTGCCACCATGGTATTCTGGATAAAGAACTGTCTATCAATCAGTGATTATAGCTGTGCCGCTTCATATAGCACAAAGAGGGAATACATATGACATGAAAGCAGAATGTGTGTGGGGAGATAAAGAATAGAAGTATGAAAAAGCAGCCAGTGGATATTCTGGTTGAAGGTAGTAGGGGCAAGAGAGGAGCAAAATGTATTGCCATGTGTGTATGGATATGCCGTATAAGACCCATGACCTTGTATGCTAATTTAAAATACTAATAATCAAGAAATAGAAGTATAAAGAGTTACTAATTACTATCAAGTTATTACATTGCCACCAGCTATTGACTCTGGACAATCCTAGCTACTAACAATCATTCCAGTGCAGTAGCATTATATGACAGACAGAAAAACACATTTAACAAGTCAAGACCTCAGGTAACCAGCTCAGTGTACGAAGTCTACTCATTCTCATCAGTTTACTTTTGATATTCAGACGGTAATTTGATTCATGTGATTGCAAACATGGTTGGTTTTGTTTGTTTGTTTTTGTTTTTGCTTTTTTGCTTTGGCTAATAATCTTCAAAATTAAAAGGGCCTTGACATTAAAATAAAAATAGAAAACAGAAAAGAAATATTTCAATGTGATCTAGAGACTACAAAATTTTTCCCTCATGAGTTTATGTAGAACCATGAAAGGTGGCCTGGATTCTGGTCAAGCACAGACTTGAAAACCCTGTGACCCTGAAGGGACAGAAGGCGTTTTGCCCTGCTTCTGGACACTAGGCTCCTGGAACGAGGCCACGTCCTTCCATAGATTTGCTGCATCAGTCACTTAAGGTCAAAGCCCCAAACCCCTCCACAGGTAGAGGTCTTGGCCACAGGTCAGGTAGCCTCCAGACAGATCTCCATTTTAATGAGGTACCTAAAGGCCTGGAGGCTTAGCCAATAAACTCCCCTTCCCAAACATTCCTCCTTGCAAAAGGTATTTAATCTCAGGCCTGCCCCTGAGAAGTGGGATACAGTCTAAAGAGCTGGCTGTCTAATCTCCTGTGGAAGGCCTCTCAGCACTCCCAGCCTTCTAAGCCAGCTGCCCACTGACAAGCCAAGGATTCTCTCCTCCCAGTGGGACCCAGCAGGAGCTCTCCCCCTTTTCCCCCTTTGGTCCCAGGATAGATCCAGCCCATGGACCCCTACTTCATTCTCAGCTCATCTTTGACATCCGGAGGCACCTGGGTGTTTAAGAGCCTGAGAATCAGATGGCCCAGCCTCCTCATCACAGGTCTAGAGACCCCACAGCCAACTCTGGCTATCCCAGGACCTCAAACTGTACTCCCTCACCCTTGGAAGGGTGTCCAGCGGCTTCCCCATAGCCAGACACCCACCGGTGCCGGAGTGGGGTAAGCATGGTCAAAACTTACTCATCCTGCCTCACTGAGCGGCCTTAGCCAAGTAAAACAGAAGTGAGACACTCCATTAACCCTGCAAGTTTAGTTTAAGGTTATAAAATTACTTTGTTTTTCTTTTCAAAACTTGCCTCCGATACCAGCACGTTTTTGAGATTGGAGAAAAAGAAGACTCTTGGGGAGCATTTCCCTAAAGCAGCACATTATCTGCCTATGTGAGAGAACTCAGAGGTACATTCATTCAGTAGAGCAAAACTTACCATCCTATTGTGTTTTCCAGTCCACAGAGGCATCATTGCTACAAAATAAACAAACAGGGAACACAAGAAGACGCAACAGATAAAGGTGCCTGGTACTAAACCTGGCAAACCTAAGTGTGATTCCCAGAAATCCCATGGTAGGAGAGAACCGATTCCTACAAGTTCCTCTCGACCGACGTCTACATTCATGTGCTGACATGCACACTCCCTACTCCCACAAATAAACAAATGTAAAATTTTTTAAAAATAGGGCACATACACAGCAAAGGGATTTGCAGAAGTATAAGATTTAAAAGCAAAGGCTGATAATGAAAACTTAATTTTTCTGCTGTTCTTGATTGAACTCATGAACCTCTGTCTTCTGAGATTTGCCTGTTGGTACAGGATTATCTGCTACTCTGTCCATTCCTCCATTTTAGGCATACAAATATGCTAGCTGAGTATCAAATATTAAACTATTCATGTGCTTCCAGTCATTTCCCTATTGGTTTCTTTGTTGGCAATGCCTTTACACTCTTTTCCTTCACTTATATCTATGCATACTCCGAGTGGAGCTGTGACAATCTCCCTCCTTTGGCCTGCATGGTCTTCTGTTGAGTACCCTACACTTACATCAGTCTCATTCTTGTTAAGTGCTATTCTAAAGTTACTTTATTATCTCCTTCTCTAGACTCTGAAGTACTTCTAAGCAGAACTGAAACTCTGACTTCAGTATTCAAGCACCTTTAACAGATCCTATCAGTGGAGCAAGACGTAAAATATGCCCAATGAATGAAGAGATAAAATTGGTAGTGACCAACATTCTTAAATACAACTGGGACAAAATAACTACTCAAGGCAGCCTCTCAGTAAGAAAAGTATAAGACAAGGAGGCCTTTCTGGAATATTAAATCTGTTCTTTGAGGGTGGTTCACTCCTAGTTACAACCCAGAAATGTCTTTGTTTGAATCAATGAAAGACCATTTCAAACCTCAGAAATGTTTGAAATGTATAGGAATTTATGGGAAGATGGTATTTGCTCTAAATGATAATAAGGTTCTGAGAGTGGAAATCCAGGTTGCCATTTGCTTAGTTACTTATTTCTTGTTACTGGTGCTAGATACCTAGTATGAAGCAACTTACACATGTTACAAGAGTAAAAGTTTATTTTTCTTTATAGATTGAAGGAGTATGAGGCAGCTGGCTGCATGACCAAAGTCATGAAGAAGAGAGTGAAGAATGATGGTCCATCCATCTCTGAAGTGAGGATATTTGGTCACTTTGGAGACTCAAAGAACCATGATTAAAGTAAGTTTTGAAAAATTTCAGCCTACACAGCTCCTTCATTTTATTTAGTCTGAGACCCAACCCTGTGGAGTGGTCCTGATCAAATTCATAGTGGATCTTCCACACTGTTAAGTTCTTGTTCAAACACTAAGGGATAGTTGTGGAAGATGTCTCCATAGTGATTCCAAATCCCAAAGAGTTGATAGTGAAGATTAATCATCACCTCCTTCCTCAGCTTGATGGGTATTTTCAGAAGTCATGAGCAAGTTGGACTCCCAATGTGAATATGCTTCTTTACTGCTCTGTGAAAAACCATAAACAGCTTTTGTGTTTCTTCTTCCAACTTAGAGCAAAGCATCTGAAGTCTTGCTTAGTAGATGACCAGCCTTTTATTTTCAAACTAACTTTCACAGCTCAGAACATCCAGAAGGAATGCCAATGACTTGCTTACAAGATAAAGGTGTGTGTTCATTACATTACAACTGTATAAAAAAGAAACACAGAAGAAAAACATACAAAGCTAAACAGATTTAAGTCTATGATGCTCAGAATAAAATAGTTTTATTAAGCAGAGTATTACAGATGTCCTTTTGCACACATGATTAGACTCCTTGGACCAGCCAATGACTGGTACAGTTTTTAAAAAACAAAACAAACAAACAAACAAAAAACCAAAACATTTCAATTAGTTAACATATTTTTATGATTTGTTTATTTTATGTGAATTGGTGTTTTGCCTGCATGTATGTCTGCATAAGTATGTTGATCTCCTGGAACTAGAAATAGAGATGGTTGTAAACTGCCATGTGGGTCTTGGGAATAGAATCAGGTCGTCTGGAAGAGTAGCCAGTGCTCTTAACCTCTGAGTCATCTCTCCAGTTCCAATGCTAATTTATATTAAAATATTTTTATTTACTGATTTTAATTGTATCCACTCCCAATTTCCTCCTTCCTAGAGCCCTCCGCCAAATTAATGTCACCTTTCATCTTCTTTTTTAAATAATCCACTAGGCTCAATTAATGTGTGCAAGTATGGATCCATTCACTGAAGCACAGGTAACCTACAAATGGCCATACCACCTAAAAAATAACTCTGCTTTCCCAGTTCCCATCAACTGCCAAAAGACTCTCAACCAGGGACAGGGCCATAAGAACTCCTCCTAGATCCATGCTTCATGTTTGACTGGCTAGGTATTGTTCTGATCTTGTGAAGATAATCACTATTCTTGTGAGTTCATGAATACAATGACATGTACTGTCCAGAAGGAGTGTGGTGTGCGGGTGCATGCATGCACGTGCACATGTGTGTGTGCGCGTGTGCGTGCGCACACGCACACACACACACACACACACACACACACACACACCTCTTCCTAGAGATCTAACATTCATTATCTCACCTTTCCACTGTACTCTATGGATCTTGGAAGCTAATTTTGTTTAGTTAGTGTATCTATTTATTACCCAAAGAAAAGAAATCTCCTTACTTATTCTTGGAAAGCTCTAGAAAATTTACATATAATAGACTTTCACACTATCCTGTTGTATGAACTCTATTCCCATAAAACTTTGTTTACTCTCCTAGAAGAAATGCCTCTACCTTCCCAAGGAAAGCCAAGAGCAAGATGTTTACTCTTCCTTTCCTAGCTTGTTAAAGGACAAATGCAAACAACTCCCATTCACCCATGAGACCTTCAGTCTCCTGAGAATATCTGGTGATAGTGACGAAAATATTCCGTGTTTGTGATGGTTCCCTTGTCCTTGCTTTGAACTCTGAGGTATCTAAATAAAAGCTCCATAAAATGCCAGTAAAAGGTCTCATTGTACAATGTGGCCTTGAGTCCCCTGGCTCTGTTAAATATCAAATTTCACTTCAGCTCCTCTGCTCTGGTCACTAGTGGAGTGTGATGGAAAATGGAACAGTTTATTTTGTCCAGCTATTTACTGGGTGCTGTTTCTTCACCTTGCTTTGTTTGTTTGTTTGTTTGTTGAACTAATTTCTACATTTGATAGCTTCGGGATGACCTTGACTTCCACTTCAGCAATACTCATGACAACTCCATTCCTGGACATTCTTTTTCTCTCTTCCTCTTTCCCTTCTTATATCTCTGTCCTTTTTCTACTCTTTTTGGATTAATATTTACTAGTTGAAGTCCCAAAGGGGTGCCCAAGTCCTATTCAGGATGCCTTTCCTGCAAAGGATTATGATGCTAAATTATATGAGCTCAGTCCAAACAGAGTATTTACAATCTCTTACTCTGTTCTTTGTTCTCCACCGTGGTTTGTTTGATGAAGAAACAAGGTTTTCATGGTTTGGGTTCTGCAGGTATAGTCAAGTAATTTCTGAAGTCAGTGAAATGATGTGTGTTTCCTGCCGGAATGTTGGACTTTTAATGTCCATCCCCATAATTTTATTGGCTACTTGATTACAGCTTAAAAAGTTATATAAGCCTTCAATATTGAGGATTCCCCTACATACTGCTTAGTTTATTTAAGGTATTAACATTTGATAGGAATAAACATTTATTCCTTACTCTTTTTTGTTATCTTCAGAACTGCATCTACACCTCATGATCACAACCAGTTTTCCTAAATTGATGCAGAAGGCTTCTAGAAAATTTTTTTTCAAGGCATCAGGTGAAACTATTTAAGAGCTAACAGATTCTTCAGACAGAAATGTCAATTTCTCTGACACCCCATGGGATTCACACCCCTGAAGAAATTTGTAAATGTGAAACAGAAGCCCAGAAAAGCATGCAGTACATTGACAGGAACTGTCACTGTCTATGATACAGACATAGAGCAAGCACAAGAAGATGGCAGGGAAGCCAGTCTTTAGTTTCATTAGCTTTTGTTTGGCTCATCTCATATCCTGTATTTTTATGGAGGACAAGAGACATGTGATAGAAGTGTTAGGGAAAGTGTTAAAAATAGGATACTTAATAGCTGTAGGATTGGCTTCTGTACATTGCTGCTCCCCCACCTCCCAAATTCCATTTAAAAAAAGGTCCCTTGAGAGGAGTGATGAGCTCAAAGGAAAGTTAATCCTGTTTAATTTCTTTCTTCTCAATGATGCTGCTCTTATTCTCCAGAATTAGATAGCTAAACAAACTCTCCTCTGACCATGTATATTGATGTTGAATACCAGAAAGACAAGACCCATTATAAGAGTGTATTTGCTCTCATGAACAGGGTGACAAAGATTTACTTCGATGTTGAAATAAAGTTGGAACATGTTACTTCATGGAAGGTCTGTAGTGACTCTTCTCACTAATACTCTGCCTGCACATAGAATGTAAATTATCCCTGTAGAATTTACTATTAATAGTAACTATTAACAGCTGTTACTATTAACTATTAGTAACTATTACTATTAACAACCAGATTCTCTCTCTCTCTCTCTCTCTCTCTCTCTCTCTCTCTCTCTCTTTCTCAAATACAGGAATACATTGTAGCTGTTTGTCTCTAAGAACTAAGAAAACAAGCCAATGACTTTCTTCTACTGAGTCTTGAAAAGGTCTTTTACAGTACTTAAATTTCTTGTATGCTACAAATTATGATTAATTCTTTGGCAACTCTTTAGGAAAAAGACATTCTTAAGGAACTGCTCCATTCTAGCTGCTGGACTGTAGCAGTTGCTTATTTACGTGGGTCTTAAATTCCTGTGAGGACATCATTCTTGTAAAATGTCAGTGTATTGATTGTCTCCCCAAATTGATACCATCTTCCTTTATTAGACTATGTCTAGGAGGCAATGAAAATTTATCTTATCTGATGTGACATTCAGAACAAGAGTCTAGAAACCTAGGATTAAAAAAAAAAAAAAAAAAGCTGGAGCTGTTTAAAGTTATTGCATGTGACCTTAATAATCATTTACATCAGTTCTGTGCCTGCACAGACATTTCCTGGTCCCAGACTCATGCTTTGGTTAATAGAATCATTGAGATTTGATTAAGATTAGATAGATCATATTGTACTATTTTGTCACTGGATTATCATGAAACATAAGAGTCTGTTAGTTGTAGAAAGAAAAAAATGGAAGCTTGAAGAATGCAAAAATAAAAAGCTTGTTTTAAATAATTGGTGACAGTATTGGTCTTTAGAAATGGGAATCTAGCAATAAGGGCTCCTTTGACAGCAAGAGATGATTAGAGTCTGGATATAAAATGCCATCCAGTAGGCACAGGTACTTGAACCTGTCCTCTCCAGCTCTTGGTGCTAGGTTATGGACCAAAAGACACAGGTGGAGGAGGTGCATGTCTGTAGGGTGAACATTGAAGGCTAGAACCTGATCCTGATTCCTCTCATTTCTACTACTTCTTTGTCACTGAGATGTAAGAGAGAAATGCTGTAACCTTGTTTTCTCACATGAGCTAGTCACATTCCACTTCTTCCCTGCCATGGTAGACTTACAAAGCCATTAGCCATAATAAGTCTTTTCTTACTTAATTAGCTTCTGTTGAGGTATTTGCTCAAGCCATGGTATCATGGTTTGAAGGTGCTTGGCCCTATTAGAGGAGTGGCACTATTAGGAGTGGCCTTGGAGTAGGTGTGACCTTGTTGGAGGAAGTGTGCCACTGTGGGCTTGAGTTTAAGACCTTCATCTAGCTGCCCGGAAGTCAGTCTTCTATTTGCCTTTGGAATGAGATGTAGAACTCTCAGGTCCTTTGCCACCATGCCTGTCTGGATTGCTGCCATGCTCTGATAATGAACTGAACCTCTAAACATGTATGCCGTCCTTAATTAAATGTTGTCCTTTATTAGAGTTCCCTTGGTCATGGTCTGTTCATAGCAGTAAAATCTGAACTAAGACACATAGGAACAGTGACTAATACAAAGATTCTTGGCTATAGCAGTCAGCAGGCCAATTTTTATTATGTAATAATAAAAAGAAAGGCAGTGTAACCACTAGACTCGCAAGGACAGAATACATTAAACTTTCCAGGTCTGTGACAGATCTCTGTCCTTACAACAAGGTTCTTATCCTAATATATTAAAAGTTTGAAATTAGAGTTCAGTTACAGCACAAGAAACTATCTTCTACCAATATCCAACTTTGCTCTTCACCCCACTCCTCCATTCCTTTTGGTTTTGTTTGTTTGTTATGTTTTGATTTAGGGGTTTTTTGTTCTGTTTTGTTTTTCCTTTTCAACTGGGATACTAGACTGGGCTAACTGAAAAGTACAGATTTCTGTAAAGTACTGAATTATGTCTCTCCAAATTTGTATGTTAAAATCTTAGGAGCTACAGAATTTCAGGGTATGAATTGGTTTAGAACTAGAAGGGGAGATTTCAGATGTAAGTAGTGATCATAAGATCAGACTTCAAAAAGTAGGCCACCCTGAATTCAATGACAATTATGTCAAATCCTGAATAAATATCATCAATAATATTCCTAAGATGACTTTCCTTTTATTTTTAATGGAATTGAAAAACATGTTTCATATGTAATTTCTATTCTCGTAATTTTTGTAATTATGAGAAATCCTTCATCATAAATTTGAGGGAAGCCTTGATAGGTACAAAGATTAAATTGGTGCAACAACTTTACTATATCATTGGATCCAGGAATATTTGGCAAGGTTTTACATTTAGGAGCATGTTTCCAGGTGAGATTTGTATATTAGTATTTAGATTGTACAGAGATGATCCTCCCTTTCCAATGTGAGCAGACACCATCCAGTCAATCAACCAACAGACTGAAGTGATGAAGGGGTATGGAAGGAGAGGGTTTACTTTCTGCCTAAGTTTTGGGTGGTGATGCTGATCTTCTCCAATTGACATTATGAGCTTCAAAGCATTCCAGATGTCAGCACATTTTCTGAGTTTCCAGTTTGCAGACAACCAAGCATGAGACCCCATGGCTTCCATAATCATGTGACATGACACCATTTCACATAATAGGGTATAGTGATAATGCAAGCTGCCTAGCCATTTATTCAAGGCAGAGCTCTAACACGGAAACATTCTGAACAATTAAATGGCAGAAGGACTTTTCTTTATGGCATGATGTTCCCTTTATATGATCTTCCTTAAGAATTAGTTTTGGCAGTATCTGGGAAAGATTCATAAATGATTTATATTGTGTGAAACACCATAATAAGGTTTTTGAAACAATATAGATTACAAATATAAAGTATTATTTAAATTAAGACATTGGAAGACCTGAGGAAGATATTACCACTGAAAGTTACACTCAAAACAAGTAATAGTTATATCAAAATTAAGATGGTTTAATTTCATGTTCCATATAGTTTAGGTTAAATTTATTAGTAGGGCAGCAATTTCATCAGTTATTAAGGAAACTAAATGTATAGGATATTATGTGTATATTTGATGTAGAAAATACATGTATCTATATATGTATTTTCACATAGGTATGTTTTATACACTCTACTTTTTGGAGTACTTTTCACCTTATAAACTCATAAAGACTTAGGGTTCTAAGTTCTAAATATAGGTTTAAATGATTGGTTTATCACTTCATCATGGTAAGTTACTTGTAATTCTTATGGCAACTGAATATGTTTTCCAGGAGAAAATGAAGCTTTGCGTGTGTGTGTGTGTGTGTGTGTGTGTGTGTGTGTGTGTGCGTGCGCGTGTGTGTGTGTGTGCGTGCGTGTGTGTGTGTGTGTGTGTGTGTGTGTGTGTGTGTTTACTGGCTTAACCATATCTTTCAAGGTTCCTTATACCACCTTACTAAACTTAAGTTTCAAGTTAATGGGAAAATCTGGATATTAGAGCCATGTGTGTCACTTTGAGTTTTCTTTTGAAAAAAGCTTCATTTTGCATGTTGTATGCCTTAATACAAATAAAAATAAAGTATTCTCCAAAGATATACACTGTTAAAATGCTTCATCCTCAGGAAATATTTACTTGCAAGTTTGTTATTGTAAATTACACTTTTAGAGCAGCTGTGTTTCAACATAATGCACCATTATATTATGTTTTTAAAAATAGCAACTATTTTTGTGAGATATATTTTATTGCAGTCTAATTTTAATTTGAGGGTATTATATTAATGTTCCGTGGGGAGAATGCATTTGAATACCTGGTTTTTCTGCCATCTTCACTTCTTACTCTCTTTCTTACCTCTGCTCACTTGTTTTCTGCCTTATTTGTTCCTTTGTCATCAGATATTTTTCTTGTATCTACATGCTAAGATCTGAGAATACAAATGATATGCAAGCCCATTCCCTCACAGAGCTCACAATGGATGTGGTAGTCATTGCTCTTGTTGCTGCAACCCAATACCCAACAAAAAGTAACTTGAGGGAGGGAGAGTTTACTTTGTCTCACAGTTGAGAGGGATATAGTCCTTCCTATGGGAAGCCATTGTCATGAAGAAATCCTGGTTTATGTACATATAAGGAAGCAGAAAAAGGGAAAGTTCATGCTTTACTGACTCATCATTTTCCTCCAGTTCTCAGCTGAAGAGATGGTGCTATATATACATGCAGGGTAGCTATTTCCCTTGGTCACTCTTCTCCCGAAATACTCTCATAAACATACTCAAAGGTGTGTCTCACCAATTCTCTAGAAAATTTTTAATCCGATTAAATGTAATTAATCCAATTAAGTGCACCGATATTAACACAGACTGTTGGAGTGTCTGTTAGGATGCTTCTGAA
This sequence comes from Rhynchomys soricoides, assembly GCA_019843965.1. NCBI lineage: Eukaryota > Metazoa > Chordata > Mammalia > Rodentia > Muridae > Rhynchomys > Rhynchomys soricoides. The sequence continues at coordinate 2,087,302 of JADRCH010000232.1, read as the reverse complement.
GTAAATCACCATTCAAATTGGTTAACTGGGTAAGGTAGGTACTCCTCACAAAGGTTTGGCTATCTCCAGATACATTGAAAGCATATAGAAAGCATGGTGGCTAAAGGCTAGAGAGGTATCTCAGTGGTTAGAATTAAGCACTCTTCTTATAGAGAATACAGTTTTGGTTCCCACAGTCCTTACTGTGCAACTCAGGGATGCCTGCCACTCTAGGTGCAGGGCATGCACTACAACGCTGTCTTCTGGACTCTGTGTGTACTTGAGTTTATACGTTGTCACCCCCACCCCTTACACACACATATACACATTATTAAGTTTTTTTTTTTCAGAAGTATAATGAAGAATTTCCCTTCTCTACTGTCATACTACTTGAGCTAGGATATCTCATCTTAACTCTGAACCCTCAGTTTGACATTCACATCAAGAGACCCTGTGGTTCTCACTACACTAGAGTCTGACTGAATAACTCCACTGGTTCTGTCATGAGTCTGGTTTACAATTGATAGAATCTTTAAATTTTATGTATACAAAATTCTGCCTGAAGTTATGAGTATAAATCATATGCTTACCCAGTGCTAATGAGAGCAAAATAGGGAAGAGGTCAGATATTCTGGGTCTGAAGTCTCAGGTGGTCGTGAACAAATTGTGGTTACTGAAAACCAAAGCCAAATCCTCCTCAATCTCAGCAAGTGTCCTTTTCCATTGAACCTTCACTCCTGGTGGCATAGTTATGAAGAATTTCTTATATTAAATCTCCATTTTCATATATCTATATTTTAGTGTTTTAATATCTCTGGAACCACCTGACTATTCTTACAGGTTAGAAAAAATTAAAGAAATGAACTTAGTTAAATTAATTCTATTGATAAAGGAAAGATGTAATAGAAGATCATGTTTCCTATGAACACTTAGAAGAAAACATTTAAAATAGTAAATGATATAAAAAGAAAGAGTTAGAAATCATGGTTTTGACCTTTATTTATTTTTAAAGTTATTTTAAGTGTGTGGCAGGAGGGTGCACATACACAAGTGCACACCTATGCCATCGTAAACATGCAGAGGTCACAGGACAACATATAGTAGCCAGTTCTCTCCTTCCACAATGTGGGCACTGAGCATTAAACTTAGGTTGTCAGGCTTGGAAGCAAGCATCTTAACCGACTGAGCCATTTTCCCCATTCTCTGTTGAGGATTGTAAACACGGAAGTGAATTGTACAGCTTTAGCTACCATTAAAGACATTAACCTTAAAGTTGATACAAAAGCCACATTGAGTGCATTGCATTAACAATACATCCACTAAACTATGAGTTGTAACCACCCTCTCTCTGCCTCTGTCTCTGTCTCTGTCTCTCTGCTCTTCTCTCCTTTTCTGTCTTTCTGTGTTCCTGTCTCTGTCATAACAGCATGTGCTTGCTTTGCCTTTCTTTTCTGAAACTGTAGTTATTATGAAACAGCAAGATAATAGGTGTTTAGCATGCTTTATGCGACACTTAGCATGCTGATGTCTGCACATGGATTTCCATACCTTTGGGTAAAGATTTTACTGTGAGTCACCCTGAAGTTATTCACAAAGGGACAATGACAGAAATTTTCAGCAAGTTGTCACCTATTTTCCTTCTCCTTTCTCACTGTCATCAAGTATAGCACCTCTGACTTTAGAGTGTTTTACAAATGGAAGCTCACTTACTTTCACACCCTTTCTGTGAAATACAATTGTGATGAGAAAACCTGCCATCTCTCCAGAGTCAGGTGAGGCAAAAAGAAAATACAGACAATTGCTTACCTCTCCAGGGAAGATCAGAGGGAAGAATTATGACAGGACTCTTCACTTCGGATTCAACTATTTCAGAAACCGTATCCCCTTCCTGCTTAATGTGGATGCAATGTAATCATTCATTCACTGAGGAAGTCAATAGATGCCATCAAACCTGTCAGTTAAAAATTTAGTCCTTGTAGCTCTTGATGCCAGAGAAAGGATACTTCAAAATATCACAGCATGGTGCTTCTTCCTATCCTACCTCAAACAAAGCAAATCATAATTTCACTGAAACCTCTGAGTAGTATCTCAAGTCTTATTCTAGCATAAACTTATACATTAGTGTTTTGAGGAAAATCGGCTAAGATAATACCTTTGAACTGAGATCTATTTGCAAATTGTTTATGATATACACAAAAAGCATCATGAGTGTCTTTTGTTTAGAAGACAACTCTGATGCACTTCTTAGTCTTGGAATGTAGAGCTGCATCACCTATCATGGCCATACTTCATGAACTAAAGCTTTTCTCACAATGAGCTGAAGTTCAATAGGATTGTCTCCATCCATGTATACAAACAGGAGCGTATGTTAACTGGAAGAACATGCTCATAGTTCTGGATGGTACTGGTACTCATTAGTCATTACTACATAATTGGCTTTAAAAAACAGACCCTATGCTTCACATTAAAGTAGTCTACTACATATATCATCTAAGTGGCTTGTTAACAATAGGGTGGAAAGTAGAAGTTGCCTTGACTTTTGAAATATCAATGAATTACTTGTGGTAATAAACAATAGTATCTAGTATTACAAATTTGAGGTTGAGCTGTTTGGCATAGCCAGGTATACTCTGTGTATCAAGCAAGCCATTCATTTAAAGGCTAGTTATGTCTTCATTGATAAGCCTTTAAGTATCATTGAAAATCAGATATTGTTTTTATCTTTGTCAAATCTTGGTTGTCATAATGAGATGCCAAAGACTTTGCAACTTGATTTTTTTAAAAAAAAATTCTTTTGAAAAAGATCTTAGTGATTTATGCAAGACACATTTCTGCAAGAGGCTTTTAATGGTTTTGTTTTTATTCTTAATATTTTGGTTGGCAGAGATCTTCGGTGATATAGGAAATCACATGACACCAGGAAACTGAGGTCCCCTTCCTTCCGTTTTTTCATACTACCTACTGTATTCAAACACAAGGACTCTATATTCATGAACAAATCAGCCATTTTTATGGTTTACTTTTCTTGTTGTTATGGAAAAATACACAACAGAAGCAACTTAAACTATATTTTAACTCCCTGTTTTATACAACTCATATTATGGGATGTCTTGGTGCAAGGAGTGTGAAGCACCTAATTACAAGGTAACTGATGTCAGGAAACAGATAACTGTTAGCCACCATCTTACCTTCTTCTTATTCAGTCCAGGACTCCTTGTATAGAATGTTTTCACCCACTTTCAGCTTAGGACTTCTTGATTTTGTTAAACCTTTATGAAAACATGCACACAGAGAGAGGCATATCTTCATGGTGATGAACAAACCCCATCAATTTTCAGTGAAAATTAGCCCCCACATCCTCTAAGAGCCTCTCCTTCAAGAGCCCAGTGAAGTTGGAATATATCCACTTCCCTCGTACCATGCTGTTGAGACTAAGTTTTGAAACAAGTCAACTTGGACGATCCAAACTATGTTGAGATATGTTATATATGTTAGCTTATTCTTTCCAACTTTTGTATATTTGTAAAATATATCTTGATCACAACAAACTACTACTATCTCTCTCCATCTTCCCCAGTAATCTACATCCCATCTCCCTCCAATGTTCCTGTTTTCTTTATTTAAATTTGTGGTTTTTCTAACAGGAATGTCCTGTGTAGGCTGGCTTTAAATAGTTGGGTCCCAGTTCGTGGTGCTGTCTGGGAAGGCTTAGGAATTGTGAACTTTCTGAAGGAACTATGTGAGGTTTAAAGGTCTCAAATCATTCTGTCCCCAGCCAACTCTCTGCTTGGTACTTTTGGTTTGAAGCCCTCAGCTTCCTGCTTCAGTCTCAAGACTCTGCTCTGCTATCACGTACTCTACTTCCGCTGTGACTGCAACATGAAACAAACCATTCCTTCTCTAGTGCCTTTGTTATGGTTTTTAGTCACAGAAGTAGAAAAGTGACTCAGGGAGTGGGCTATTGCTGAAACAGACCTGAGAGTGATGATTTTTAGAGGCATGTGGACTTTTATTTGAGATTTGGACGAGAAAATTGGGTGAAAGTTGGGTATAAAGGCCTATCCTAGATGGTGCCTGGAAAACTGCTGCTGAAAGCAATTCAAACTATTGCAGTGAACTAAAGACGTTTCAGGGGGAGCAATATGAACAACTGGGTTAGAGACAATTTCTGTGATATTTTGACAAAAAAAAAAAAAACACCTACTTTATGTATATATTCTAAGAAGTTGACTGAGGCTAAATTTAAAAGTAATGGATTAATTTCTTTGGCTGACCTGATATTGACTATATGTCATGGTTATTAATAATCACTCTTATGCATGTTTACAATGGAAATGAGAGAATGGGGCAGCAACAAACACAAAATGTAGTTCAGAAAGGTTAAGGACACTAGCAGTCTTAATATTACAACAGTGGCTTATGCAGGATGAGAATATGTGATTATTAAAGCAGTATCTGCTATGAAAATTTTTATTTAATAATCCATGCCACGTATTCTGAGAGCCAAGTTGCCCAAACATGCAGGGTATTTCTTTCTATTGTTTCCCTTTTAAATGTTATATTTTGAAATTCATTTAAAAACTAGTAAGTTTCTGTAAGATTTCTATTATATCCTTTATATTGACAAACATACGTACCCAGGAAAAGACATGTATGTTTTTGTGTTTCCATGATGATTCTCTATCTCCTCAATTTGACCGTAAACATTAATCATCACACCTCCCAAAGGACTCGCCTCCAAAATTACAGTATAGTTGGATTGTTTCTATTTCTCTAATACTTTATCAATGAGATTAAAGTTCTACTCATGAAGACACAAATTATATGGAAATCTTGGGGCTTTGTCTCACATAAACATTTAAATTTTTTAAAAAAAACTTATTTGTGTGGTAGAACATTTGTTTGGAACTTACTTTGACAGCCTTTGTCAGGCAATGCCCTCCAGTAACTTGCACTTGTGTACAGCAGCTTCTGGAAAAATTATCATTTTTGGCAGAGAGCAATGAATAAAATAATAGAATGGGAAAGACTGGTTTCTCAAAGACCTCCTCTGGATCTTGGTATCTGACAATGCTGCTCAGTTGTGTACCCTCAGTTTGGAGAGGGACATGGCAGAGTTCAAGCGCATGTAGAAACATCACTATATATGTGAACTTGGACTAACCACTCATGCTTCAGTTTCCTTATAGTAGGGGTATAAGGCTTTTTCCCACTCCTATAAAATATCATTAAACAGTGTGTGTGTGTGTGTGTGTGTGTGTGTGTGTGTGTGTAATGGCAGTCCTGTTAAGATCAAACTTATGGAGTCTGCTGATCTGTTGTTTCTTTCCACCTTCCCTAGGGTTACTATTACTATTGCAAAAGACCATGACCAAAGCAACTTGTGGAAGAAAGACTTTATTTTGCTCATGATTCCATGTACCACTTCATTATCAAAAGCACTGAGGGTAGGAACTCAAGCAGGGTAGGAACTTGGAGTCAGGAGCTGATGGAGAGACTGTAGTGATGTTATGGCTTGCTCCTCTGGCTTGTTCTACCTGCTTTCTTATAGAACCAAGACTACCAGCCCAGAGATGGAACCACTGATATGAGCTGGGCCCTCTTCCATTGATTATTAATAAAGAAAATGCCTTACAGAAGGAACATATGGAATTACCATTTTCTAAATTGAGGCTTCATCCTTTCTGATAACTCTAACTTGTGTCATGTTAGGGTGGACATAAAACTATATGGTACAGCATCTATGCATGAGTTTCAGGGATCACAGTCATGTCTCCAGGCTGAAATGGAAAATGCCTTAACCTGCCATTCCACTGTGCTAGCATCCAACTTTTTATATGCTTAAAGTTGAGGGTAATACCTGCTCCTTAAGGTAAGTGAGATAAAATTTGCCAGTAACTTGGAAGGGAGCACAACACATAAAATGGTAAACTAAATTGAAGTGAATATTCTGTGGAATCGACATACTGAAATGTCAGTGAGAAAAAAGAAAATAAGGGTTTCAAAACTCATAATTAGATTTTGGTTTTAAGCACACATACATGCACGGTTTTAAAGATATTCTACCAAGCAAAACACAAACAAGCACAAATTAGCTTTGGTTTTAAGTACTCAAAATGCCAAGCAAAAGAAGGATCATAGTCAAGTATAGTTAATCACAGAATGCTGAAGAGAAATCTTTTTTCCCCACAAATATTATGAATCTGATGAAGCTATCCTCAAGGGCACTTCATCATTTTTAATAAAGACAAATTACATTTTGTTTTTGGATAGTTAACACATTTCAGTACTAATAGCAACCACAAGCCTCACTTAACAATGTGCTTGAACAAGTAATCCTTGAACGTTCTATAACCTGGGTATTTGTATACAGCCAACAAGAATACAATTGTTGCCAACAAATTCAGACACTTGTTCTTACTTGACAATCTCCCTCCCAATAAGCAATACAAGACTTCTAGCTTAGTACATTTCTGTGGTGCCATTTCTATGGATTTTAAATTAAATTTCTTCATTATGTCTCTCAAATCGACTTTTAATTTTTTTATTCATTTGTTAGGCAACTTTACAATCATTGTGGGGAAAAGTTCCATGAAACTCAACACTTAAGCATTCTTAGAAGTTTGTACTTACTGATAACCAAAGCCTGCTCAGCACTGAAAGTCCTGGACACTTGGCTTAGTGGTTTGGGTACAGCAAAAGTATAACTGTCCCTATACACAAGACGAATATGGTGGAAGCAACGCATTAAGTGCCGCATGTATTCTCATATTTGCCTTCCAAGTGGCTGTTTGGATAAGGTCATAAGTTCACTTCTAGACACTGGGCTGTGGCAGAGTTAATATTATGAGCCAAGGATATTCAAAGTTCCATAATTCTTCACATACTACATTGATGAAGAAATCCATATATCAACATGTCTGAGATTCATCTGCAAGCAGGATATTTATTTGTCTGAATTCACTTAGGAGGAAACTATGAGACAATGTGAAATGAACAACTGGACAGATGAACCATGGCATACTAAAAACCCCAGTTCATCTCCCAGGGAGTCCTAGGATTATTCTCAGATGAGAAAGAGACTGACCCTTGCATATTGGGAGTAGGATGGCCTTCTATGTGGGCAGATGTCTTTTACCTAAGAACAGGAATTTTGCTGAGTTGGATCAGGTGTGGGTCTTCATTGGCAATGATGCAGAAAGTGGAATTGAGAAGTCTTGGTACTGACTGAAGATCAGATACGGTAGCATTCCAACTTCTATAACACAGAAACGTCATAATCCTGATCTCAGGGCTGTTAGCACTAGTTAACATTACAAATAAACTATGCAAACACTATGCAAAGGCACAAACTTTTACTTTTTAAATTAAATATCTAAAATTAGAATAATTGACAAAAATCAAGGGGTTCTGTAAGTACATATCACTTTCACCATTATTTATTCTGTCCCCAAAACATGTTCTGATGAAAATTTATTAATGTTCTTCAAAATTGCATTTCTTTATTTACTTTGGGAGGCTTAATGCCCCTTCCTATATGTAAAGGTCAGAGGATAATTTGTGGGAGTAAGATAACTTGTTCACCACATGAATCCTGAAGTTTAAGTTGGGCTTCCAATATGCATGGTGAAACATGTTTCCAGTGGTGCCTAACAAGCTTCTAGAACATATAGAAAACTTTACTCATATACATTTTACACTTTTTCTCATGTAGATATGACATTCATTTCTTATTATAAGTTGAATAAAATATGTAATAATTGACTTTAAAATAATGTCTGTATACAGTTACAGCAAGGATTAATAAAGCTAAAATTTCATTCACAATAAAATACTAACAATAATTATTTGAAGTAAATATTTATAAGTGTTTTCATAAATAAACTTGGAATTTTGTAATTGGACAATAAAATTCCTAGAAATTTTCTTTGCAATGAATTATATATCAGCTTTACAAAAATGGTGTCAGCTGGGTTTAAAGGAAGAAGGAGCTATGCTTAGATGGAGAAATGAATGTGAGCTTCACCTTGTGGAGTAGTAGGATTACAATAGAATTATATGTAAAGCACAATCAAACTTTTCCAACAGCCAGAGAATTTAATAAACCATGTTTTCCATAGGTTAAATTCAATAATTTATAGGATATTCCACTTTTCCTTGTACTCTTGTCTGGTCTGTCCAATTTGAGTGCTCTTTAACATGGTTGTCTACTAAAACTCATAATAGGGAAATTAGTTACATTTTGTAACAAACAGGGAATATATGGAAACAGTCATAGTGCCCCAGGTGGCATTTCCTGTCCTGGAGAAAAAAATACATATGTTCTCTCATTGGGATGGCCTTTCTCTAATGGTTCAAAACCACTTTCATCAGGAGAGGGTGTAATGACTGGACTGTAAAAAATATAAAAGTAATAATAAAAAAGCAAAAGCAAAATTAAAAAGAAAAAAAAAAAAACAAAGCCACAAAATAAACTTTCAGCAAATTTGTGGATTACATGTAAGTACCAATGCCTCATTTCCTTGCCTGTGCACAAGTGGAGAGAGTCCAGGAGAACTAGGCTAAGACACTATTCATAAAGAGATGGAGAATGCCAAGGAGGGAAGCCTAGAGTGGGTGGGTGGCGGATACCCCCATAGTGATATGGGGAGGGAGAGGGAATGGAGAGGATCTAAATGGGAGATCTGGAAAGGGGGAAACATTTGAAATGTAAGTGAAGTATGAAAAAAAAATAAGTAAAATGATCTTAAAGAAATAGAGAGAGAGAGAGAGAGAGAGAGAGAGAGAGAGAGAGAGAGAGAGAAAGAGATGGATCTAGTAAAAAGCAAACACAAATACCTAATTTGGGGCCTGGATTCTAAGTTTTTATTGTTTTCTTTAAATCTATCATTTGTAACTCTCAGAAGAGAATCAAGTTTTATTATCCTCCAATAATCAGAAGACAGGTATCAACATTAAGAGAGAGATTCCCTTGGATAACCCATCAAAGTACATTACCTTGCTTGGAATGACCTAACCAGAAGAACTGATCATGTTTTAATCTGAACTGTTCTACTGATAAATGCAATCTGTGTGACAGCTTCAAGTTGAAAAGAGGAAAACCAGAGCATTGCTGAAGCAGCAATGGGAAGACATTGAAAATTTCATTTCCCAATAAGAATACCAGGAAGAATGTTGTAATAGGAAGATTAGCCTAGTACCTGAACTTTAGGTTTCATCAAGACGCAAGAGGCCAGTGATGAGCTGCAGGTCAAGGTCAATTTGCCTGGGGAGAAGTGTCTACAGCATTCATGTTACAGTGAAGTAAAAGAAGGGACATACGAAACTGTATATTTCCGGTTCCTGAAAAGACTGTTTGCCCAGCATTTATGTCGGTTCTTGGAAGTAACTCTATCTACCTTCAACTTGTGCATTTACAATTTATTCACTTATATATGCTCAATCTTACCACAGTCTTACTGAATCCATGTCTGTATAAACATGGGGCCATGACGATCACTACCCTGATAATTATGCACTTAATTTTAACTGGACTTCCTTGTACCATTTAGATCTTATGTGTATAGTCTGATCAGCTCAATCTTGCAATTCAAAGTATTCCTAATATCCACCATTCTATTCTATAGCATTTCCAATTATCAATCAGATCAATGTAGTCAACAAAATTACATTTACATAGAGAAAATGGCAAGCATTTTCAAAGCCTAGTTCATTTTTTTTTTATTTATGTCTGAATGTGTACGTGTGCCTGCCATTTGTATTTGGATGCACACAGTGGTAAGAAAAGGGTAGAGGATCCACTGGAGCTAGAGATCCAAGTGGTTTTAAGCTGCCTGATATGGGTGCTGTGATCCAAACTCAGGTACTCTGGTAGAGCAGAAAGTACTCTTAACCAATGAGGTATCTCTCTAGTCCCCTCATTCATCTTTCTGTTCATAACTACACTCCAGGAATGCCTAGTTCAGTAGCCTCTTCTGATAAGTTCAAGCTTTTCTTCTTTTCAAACATTTTCAATCATGTTAGCCTTTGGATGAGGCTTTGAATAACTTTGTCCAGTTGTGCCTGACTATATAGCCAGTCGTACTTCTATTAACAGAAGATATATACCTGATAAAGAAAATCATTCTTCTCCAGGGCACACTAGTGGCCCAATTATAAAAGTTGCAGGGACAGACTACAGAAGAAAGATGCAGAGCTTCATTGTGTAATATCATACCCCATTAGAGACAGATTGTCTTAGAGCAGAGTAAAATGCTGAACAGCCAGAAAACAAAATTTGTCCTCTGTGGGATTTGGACATTCCTTCTTTCAGAGAATCTTCCCAGTAAAGGGGAAAAAAAGTCTCTCTCTCTCTCTTTCTCTCTCTCTCTCTCTCTCTCCCTCTCTCTCTCTCTCTCTTTCTCTCTCTGTGTGTGTGTGTGTACGTGTACATGTATGCCTTCTACTCACTTGTACTGCTTAACAACCAGAAAGAAAATGAGATATGTCCTAAAATGCACCATGAGAATGAGACATTGCCAGCTCACAACTATCCGCAGTTGCAACTGAGACTCCCCATCCCCCTCCTTACCATCTGTTTTGACATAAATATTTGGAAGATACTAAGCTTAATGACAGCCATTGTCATATACCTCTCTGAAATGGGCGGGGTGGGTGGTGGAGTCACTAGAGAAGAAATCAACCCTTGTGTTACAGAGAAGAGTTTGTTGAAAGATGATGACTTAAGAAAGTGGACACATGATAATGATGGGGACAACATTTTGAGAGGAGGGGTACAGAAAGGGAAAGAAAGAGTAATGGGCCAGAAAGTGTCCACCAGGGAGTGCTAAACAAAGACACTGGATTATTTTCTCCAGGATTAGAAATGTTGCCTTGGGATTTATTGACATTGATACATCTTATGTAATTAATTTGGATGGTTTTCTTTATTGTTATGTTTAATCAGCAAGTGTTTTAAAAAGTAATAAGTTAGATGAACCATACCAGAGGGCAATGAAAATTGAAATATCCTATAAATTATTGAAATTAACACATGGAGAACATGTTTTCTTCTTCTGTGAAGCTAATAAATAATACATTCTTCTTTCTTCAGGTGAAAAATCTTTTTTTAGCTTATGGTGGCATTTATAAATATTTTCAACAAATTATTGTTATTATTGTGAATAAAAATGTCATGTTCTTTCTTTATCTTGTTATAGCTCTGTATGTAGACATCATTTTGATATATACTATCATTATGTCCTAACTTATCTCAATGTGTTTATGGTCAGCTTATCAGAGACTGTTTCTTGATCTAAAATATGTTATATTTTTCCCTCCTGGCAAGTTGCTTAATTTCTCTGAACTTTACTTTCTTTATTTGTAGAAGAGCAATGGTGTTTTAACCATAAAATTTATGTACATGTCTAAATTTATGAAATTTATGATCATTATAAAAAATGATCATCATTTGTGTATAAGATGATACGTAAAAATGTATGCAAGTTAGATTTTCATATAATTTTTGGACACCTGTGAGGCACCACTTAAAACATTTTTTATGATACACATTGGAAGCTCAATGCTTTTCAAGGTAATTGAAAAGTTGCAACTTTCTAGAATGTGCTCATGACTAGCAGCATATAAGGCTCAAGGCAAAATTAAATTTTAAAATTCTGTTAACCTGTAGCTTTTGCTTTGTCTGGAAGACCAAATTTTCATTTTTGAACATTCTCAAACAAAAAATATAACAAATTCAAACATAAAACAATAAATTCAACTAAGTAGGCAAGTTCATGTGAACATGAGAAACACAAATACTGTAAGGTGGGGTCAAATGTTATGAATCAAGCAAGAATTATTACTATATATTCCAAACTACATTGTCAATAATAACACTCAATTAGCAAGTTTGTTACCATAACATATATACAACCATAGACAACATTGACTGAGCACACATAATGATCTCTCCGGATTCTTCTGATTAGCAGAAAATATTAAAATTTGGGGGTATCATTTAAACAGTGCTCACCAGTGAGAAATGGCTCATGTAGAGTTTAACTTCTTTGACCATGCATGTTATAAGAAGAGCTTGTGGAAGTGGGGGATCTTAAGAGTCTAGTTAAGTGCCATGTGTATGATAAATGAGCAATGTGTTGACTCCTTTGAATATCAGACCTAGTGACCTCCTTTGAAAGAAGAAAAAATAATATTGTGTTTAAGAGTGATACAGATGTTTACTACTTCCAGTCAGCAGGGAGCAAGAATGATGTGGGTGTCAGTGAGTAGAGCTTTCTATGGGAAGCTGCAATTCACAACTGATCCTGCTTGAGATAGTCATGTATATCAATCAATATTATCTGTATCCTATCTTAGGACAAAATCATTTTGTTGGATGAATGTAACTTTATGAAGAATCATAAAAATGATTCCAAAACATAACAATCTATGGGAAATTAAAATAATTCCATCATATTTTGAAACCAACACAATAGTTTTATCTACACTGTAATATGCATGTAGGAATGTAGGAAGGCCAGTTAGATACTGACCTGCAAATTGCCTCAGATTTCTGAAAGTTTATAATGGTAGAAATGAGAATAAAATTCAAAGCAAGTTTGACTCTGACAGAATCTTATTCCTGGTCTTCCACTTCTTTGCTGTAGCACCTTGAGATGATAGCTTGGAAAAGATGCTTCTTGTCCTTCTGGATCTTTGTCTATCACATGAGCCAGGGTATGTTACTCTGTGGCATTAAGAAGTAGAGCTGCATTATATGGTTAATACAGTGCCTGCTATCTGGTAACCACAAAACAAATGGTAGATTTGTTCCTTAATTCTATCATAATTTTAGTTTAAAATCTACTGTGAGTTCATGTTGACTTTTTGACTTTGGATACTGGAAAGATATTACCTTAATGTTCCCTTGAAAACCAGGGTCAATAGGGTTGATCTCCTAATGCATTTGATCATAATCTCCACTTGTAATGAAGAGATATGTGCTCCTGACCTGACTTATTTTTCTGAACCTAGATGATTCAATTCCACTTTCAAATGAGTTAAGTGTTCTTCGATGTCCCTTTAGAAAACATACCCAGTTTAGGCATTCATTTGTGGTTTAATGACATGGTTTTATTATCAGAAATTAGGGGTATCTTTTAGAGGAAACAGACACTTCTATATAATTACTGTCGGAAATAATGATCTAAAATGAAGTATTCCAAGGTCAAAATTATTTGGGTAAGTGTCCTTCAGTGCAGAGTTAACAGCTGCATATAACAAATCAATCTATTCAATTACCTGGAAGTACCTTTAGTAACCCGTTTAAAGAATTGAACTTGGCCAGTGCATTATTACAAGCTATACATGCTCTCAGGGCTTCACTCAAAAGAGAAAGTTAGTAGCACTTCTACATTTTTCAAGTAACCTTATTTCAACCTTGTTTTCAGAGTGGAAAAGTCTTGCTCTTTGCTGATTTGTCATTTTGTTAGAGTGAACCTCTTTTTCTTTTCCTGGAAAGTTTTGGACCTGCCACCCTCAGTGCTTCAGTATCTACTCCATGATTGGAAAGGTTGCTCAGCCATGTGACTAACTAGGCTGATGGTAAAATCAGACATGAACAGTACTAATTGCAGACACTGACAACCGCTTAGTAACTCTAATACCTACTGCAGAATTTCCTCTAATGTTCAGATAGGGGAATATGTTTCACTGTGTATGTTAAATTTCATCTACAGATAAAATCAATCTATCAAAATCTGCCCCTTGTGTTGGTACTATACTGAATAAATAGGTCATTTGATCACCTGTGAGATAATTTGATAACCTATTTAAGGCATTAAATCTGTAATGTCCTCACTGGGCACTTATTTTCATTTAACAGTGATTCAGCTTCATGATACTAAGTAACTAAGTAACTTGCTACTCTGAAGTGTCTTTGAAGATATTAGTCATAGCACATGGCGTTCATTTAATAGACTATCTCACCTTCCAGCTTTAGGGAAAGATTAATTCCTTGGAGCTATTTTCATGGTTCTCCTCTATTGATACAAGTAAATTATATAATGAATGACATTTCTTCTAATTACTAGAATTCATGATAGAGACAAAGGTTGCAGGTAGAGGTTGACAGAGTGTGTGCAAGAATGCAGTCTTCAGTACTGAGAAAAAGGAAATGTGGACACAATGTTGCTAGCAGTGGAGACACAAAGGCAAGAGAATCAGGTTTTAAAAGCCATCCTCAGCTGCACAGGGATGTGACTTAGTTTATGTGATATTCTGATTCCAAATGATTAGTTGGAAACTCACTACAAGGTCACAGGAACTGTCTAAACTTCAGTATGAAACTGACATTTTCGTATGATACCTTGAGTGTCATTATAGAATCAATGTCCTAATGCCATAGATAGTATTCTTTATTTTTATTAAAGGCATATCTATAATGTCTGTGCCCTAACTTATTCATAAGTGAACAACTACCTCAACAGGTGTACTTCATATAATACAACTTTTCAGAGTATCTAAAAAATTTTAAAAAGGAAACCTGAGGTGAGAGAAACAAAATTGTACTTTATTTAATATTAGTATGAAATATAGCTTATAGAAGACTATGGTCTCTGCCAGCCAACAAGAAAGGCTCAGGAGAGATCAGACACATTAACAGCCTGATACTGGTCTTCAAAATTCCCACACTGTAAAAAATATTTTGTTGTGTTTTGTAAACCAAGTATTTGTGTTCTTTTGTTATAACAGCTTTAGAAAAACCCATACACTGCCCTGATTTTCTGGCTTCCAGTCACATAACTATTATTATAGCTCCCAAAAATGGAATCAGGAATGTGTTGCATATATATAACAGGTAGGTTTAATTGTCAACTTGACACTGCCTAGGTTAATGTGAAAAGAGAGTCTCAATTGAAGTTGCCCAGAGAAAAATGAAATTTTCACAAGTCTTTGGAGGAATTTTTCTTAATTATTAATCAATAATGGAGGACCTACACACTGTGGGCAACACTATTCCTTAAGTAAATGGGAGAAGACCTAGTACTCAGCCCTTGATCACTACTGCTTGAAGATATCAACATGTCACTTAAGGTAGCTACTGAAGTAGATAGCAGGACTTTTTTATGGTGATAAGAGTCTGGTTCTTTCATTCAGATATGTGTTTGCCTTTACTATAATTCATGATCAAAGGTCATAGGAGTCCATGTTATCTAAGATGAAACCAAGAAGACACCAACAGAACATTGATGGAACTTGAGAAATCCAGTGGCCTTGTGTTTCATTGGTCATAATGCATACTATAGGAGCCACAGGTATGCATGTCCTTCCTACATTCCTTACTGAATGCAACTAATAAACCTTCCTCAGCTGAAAGACAGAAGAGAAAGAGGGCACCCAGCACAGAATGTTCCGTTTGACAGTGACCTCAAACTCATGCACACCACACAAAAATACTCTTATGCATATGGGTGATGAGGAAAAATTTTCATTTGATGATTTACACACATGTCCTTGGAGATGAAAATAGATTCATTGTCATTAGTTGTAAAGGAGTACATGCTCCATCAAGTTCCTGAAGACAATGAAATTCTCTGGAGTTAAGAAGATTCATATGTCTCCCTAACATTGGCTTCTGCACTGAGGGCTTTGTACTTAATTATCTCACCCACATTACTAGGCAAGAAAGGATGATGTGACTTAATTTAAATATAGGATTCTATTGAAGGAATGAGTGACTCATTTTAGTATACAATAGATACTTATTGTTCTTCAATAGAGTGTTATAATCTCCTGAGATCCATTCTAGCCTGATAAACACATCCCATCAATAATGTAATGGCAAAGTCATTAATAGTTTTCATCATGTTTCATTTGCACACTCTATCTCCTCAGAGCCATTCTGGGATTTGATGATAGCATCCTCATGTGGACTGGGTATTGGGGTTGCCATGCTAATGAAAATATACCACACAGTGATGATTTTTAAATTTTTGTTTGTTTGAATGAGGAATAAAATATTCTGTCATGCTTAAAGGATCTACTCTCAAAAAATTTGTCTGCCTTCCTGGTGATTATTGTATAAATAGTAAAATGTATGTGCTATTCAAAAGAGAAATGGAGTAATTGTCTAGTTGCACCTATGGAATTTGACACTCACTCTCTGGATTTTGCTGAGTGAAGCCTCTCAGGATTACAAAAACAGGGGCTAGATCTTCTAAAAATCATTTCCTATAGCAAGCATTCTATCCTACTTCCTTTGACATATGATTGGCTGCTATTACCTATCAATCTAGTATTTATTTCTGATATGATATTTTCAAAATGCCAAGTAAGAGGATCACTGTTTCAGTATGTAACATAATCCTTTAAAATGTCATTTACTTGAAGACTGGAACTAAGATGGAAAGAATGGAAACATACTGTTAGGGTTTGTATATGCTCAGCCCAGGGAGTGGCACTATTAAAAGATGTGGGTCTGTTGGAATAGGTGTGGCCTTGTTGGAGTAGGTGTCACTGGGTGTGGGCTTTAAGACTCTCATCCTAGCTGCCTGGAAGTTCAGTCTTCCACTAGTAGCCTTCAGATGAAGATGTAGAGCTCTCAGCTCCTCCTGTACCATGGCTACCTAGATAATGCCGTTCTCCCACCTTGATGATATTAGACTGAACCTCTGAACCTGTAAGCCAGTCCCAATTAAATGATGTCCTTTATAAAACTTGCCTTGGTCATGGTGTCTGTTCATAACAGTAAAACCCTAACTAAGACATATAATAACACAGTCTTAGTTTATAGATGAATGATGACACTTACCACTGCCTACTCAATTGTTACTCTGCTGTCATTTACCTAACATGCTATATTTCTGTTTTTAATTTAGTTTAATTATTCTTACTTTTTCACTCTATATCCTATTCACTGCCCCCTTCCTGATCATCCCCTCCCACAATCCATCCCCCATGTTCCATCTCCTTCTCCTTTGAGTAGGTAGAAGCTCCTGGGTGTTCCCCCACCCGGGCACTTTACGTTTTTGCTCGGCTGGGTGCTTCCTCTCCCGCTGAGGCCAGACAAGGCAGCTCAACTAGAGTATGTCCTACAGATAGGCAACAGCTTTTGATATAACACCATTTCAGTTATTCAGGACCCACATGAAGGCTGAGCTACACATCTGCTACATATGTGTGGTAAGGCCTAAGTCCACCCAATGTATGTGCTTTGTTTGGTGGTTTAATCTCTGAGAGCACCAAGGGTCCAGGTTAGTTGACTCTGTTGGTCTTCCCGTGGAGTTCCTATCCCCTTCATTATACATAATCCTTCCTCCTATTCTTCCACGAGTTCCCAAACTCCATCTGCTGTTTGGCTGTGGTTGTCTGTATCTGTCTGAGTCAGCTGCTGGGTGAAGCCTCTCAGAGGACAATATGTTCCTTTCTGCAAGCATAACAGAATATCATTAATAGTGTTAGCAATTGGTGCTTGTCCATGGGATGGGTCTCAAGTCGTTTATTGGTTGGTTATTCCCTCAGTCTCTGCTCCATCCTCTGTGCCTGCAGTTCTTGTAGACGGGATAAATTTTCAGTTCAAAGTTTTATGGGTAGGTTGGTGAAGGGGTATGGGAAGGGGAGTGGGGATTCAGGGTCAGGTATGGGGAAGGACAGAAGAGATGGTTAGATGGCCATGAACATGAATGAAAATCTGCAACTGACAGGGGTGAGGAGGTGGCAGGTATCTTGAGGACAAGACAGAGACCTGGGATAAGGAAGGCACCCAAGAATCAATGTGGATGACCTTAGCGGTGGCTCACTACATTGGGGATATGGAACCTGAAGGAATGGGATATGGAAGCCACATGCTGTAACCAATTAGAAAACCCAGTGGAGTGATAGAGACATCTTGCCATTTCTTTTAGAGCATGGGAAAGTATGCTGAACTGAGTAAAAGAAGATACTCTTTTGCAATGTCTGTAAATAAAATTTTAAACAAACATTTTAAACCAGCTATACTGTAGCTTTTGTGACTTTGTCAATAGCTGATATGTGTCAATGTTTGGTCCACTCAATATTTGCTGTGTATCTGGGATATGTATCATTTTAAATAAACCTTAGTTGCATCCATAATATGTTGTTTAAACTACAACAGGTCAATACAATAGATATAGTTTTGTTTTGTCTTTAGAACAACTCCAACTGGAAACTGATCACATATCACATGGTTTTAGTGTTTAAAAAAAAAAAAAAGTAGGGGCTGTTTCTTGAAAACTGAATCCAAACTGGTGTCACTGTTTTGAAAAGTTACTAAAAATACAATAGGTGCAAAATGACTGGAGAAATGAGTGGGTAGGCCATGTCCCCTATATGAAAGACTGGCCAACTTCTTTTAGGTTCTTCTTTTCCTGACTCTAGGTGCAAAAGCTATTTCATGCTCTTCCTGTCTTCCCTGTCTTGATGTACTGTCTTTTCTGAAACTTTAAGCCAAAATAAACTGTTCTTTTCAAGTACTTGATCACTACAGAGAGAATAGTACCTTAGAGGGTAGCATAAAATGATTTGTGGGAAAAAATTATACTTAGTTTTTTTTCTTAGGAATCCTATTCTTATTTGCCAATCCTATAGACATTATGGCATAGGCTTAATAAAAGATAATCATTTATTATAATTTGCAAATTTCTCAGAGTTAAGAAGTTTTGTTGCTCTTGCTGAGGATCTAAGTTATGTTCCAAGCACCGTCATGATGGGGCTTATACCCACCTGTAACTCCAGCTTATTAGATCTGATTCATTCTTCTGAACTCTGTGGGCCAATCAAACATATGTGACATACATTAACAGCCCTCACAAATACATGTACAAATAAATAAAAAGAAAAACCTTTACAAATATCAATTTTGTTTAATAATAATAATAATAATAATGAATGAATTACTAGAGATTGTTTTTATGTTTCTTATATAAAATTATAATAAATTTAAAACTTAAGAATATAAAAGTCACTTGAGTGTTTAAATGTATAAGAATTAAATGATGTTTTGTGTAAAGTTCTGCTACTAAATATAATAAGTAAAAAAATGAATTTAATTCTGATTTGTGATTGACACCAATTGTTTTCATAATCTGCAAGAGACCCCAAATTTCATTGCTTTCCTCTTCACATTTTAAAACACATATGTAAACATGAGCGATATGCAACTTATATTTTCTGGTCCACATTATTTTGTTCATTTTAATTCAAATCGTGTTTTCATAAATGACCTATAAATTAAGATTTTTTTCTACATTCTTCTCTCGTCACTATAAGGTAATCAGATATGGCTCATTAAGTTAATAATTATTCACATCTTAAGTTACTTCCTCAATTTATGTAATTACTTTTATTTTCTCCTCAAAGGACTTTTACAGATTTCTCAAATGTCTGTATCTGTGAAAATTTTATTAAGGTACATTGTAACATTTCTCAGGAATGTTAATTAATCCGTTATTTATAGTAATTTTCTGGCATGTGCTTTTGCCATGACATTTTCACTGTTTCTATGACTGAAGCACACACAGCTATAGTGAACTGTTTTTTCTGAATGCAGATATTCTTCCTCTCATGTATTGGCTCATTTTCAAATTTAATTTTAAGTTTTCTAATAATATCCTAATTTAAATCTATAATATGGTATCTATAAATCACTATTGAAGTAAAGCAAAGGTACTATTTATTATAAACTGGCTAGACAATAAAATTCATTTTATTAGAAATACTTTAATATTCTAAGATTTTTAGTTATAGTTCTCTTCTGGAATAAAGAGTTAGAAGTCAAAACTAATTTCCAGAGGATCAAGAAAATGTTTTATCTAAGAAAAATTTAAAAAAATAATTCCAGTTTATGATGGATAAGAGATAAGACTCCAGAAAGGGCCATAGAATCAATGATATTATGAATCATAAATAAAAGTGTGTACAACTTCCTTAAAATGAAAATTTCTGCTGTGTGAAAGATGGTGCTAAAGAAATGAAAAATGACACAAATGTGGAAAAAATATTTTCAAAATTTGTATCTGTTAAAAAATATTTCTAAAGTACAAAAGTCTAAGATCTAAACAATAAAATGGACAATGAAAGACTGAGTAAGAGGTATAAACAGATATCTCTACAATAAAGGCACACAGAACAATAATAACTATATAAAGGGATGTTCAATTTTATGTGTTACCTATGAATTAATATTAGGTATCACTACCCATCTGTTAAGACAACTAAAGTGCAAATTACTGAGAAAATTAATGCCAGAGATTACATAGAAGTAGAGAATATTACTCACTGCTGATTTGAATAAAAGCCATACAGACATTTTGAAAATTGATAAGGGAAATATGTCCTTATGATAAGATCTCCTTAGTACATGTCTAGCTATTTACTCAAGTGAGTTGTGTTAGGAATCTACATGATATTATGTTTATGTTATGTATTATATTTATTAATAATCACTCTAACCAAGATGTCCTTATAAAAATTAATGATGTGTAGATAGGCATATCCACATACTGGAATATTATTTAGTGATTAAAATATAATTATCCATCCATGAAAATCATGTGAAACACACATGAAAATTGCTCAAGTATAGAGTATGGTAAGCTCATTTATATCAATATCTGAAATGTCCAAAATTATGATAATAGAAATTGTATCAGGTGGGGTAGGTTGGTTGATAAATCACAGGAAATACCTTTTAGAGAAGTGAGCATTTACTATATAGTCGAGTAATTGCTCAGAATTGTCACAGCATCCTCAGTGAAGACCAGCTTCAGCAAAGCTCAACAAAGACCAGCAAAGAGTGGCAAGGTGAACCAGTGCTACACAATGCTGTCCACTGTCTGTTGGGTTATATTAAAACCCTTTCCAAACATCATATGTTCTCTCCAGTATTGATTCTAACAAAACATCACATACGCTTTTCCAGGCAGCATCCAGGAAAACACCACATGTTTGTACTCAGCAAAACATTCTCACATGTGTCTGTTTCAGCAAAATCATCTCATAAAACAATATCCAGAAAAACATCACAACTGAGTCTCCAAAGAAATTTTCACTTTACTGTTCGAGATCTCCCCTCCTGCTCCTCTTCCCTTAAAATGCTCAATATTTTCTGAAATTATCTAGTATTGCTTCTTTTGTTTCACGTCTTTTCTTATATAGCACATCCCACTCAACCCCCAATGCTTTAATGACCTAATTGATCTGAAGTAGTTCTTCATTTTTCTGGTAGTTTAAGTATGATGTAATTAGATGTCTCACTTCTTAGATACTTAGGTGGCTGTTTAAGTATGTAGTCAGCCACTGATTTCCAAATAGACATCTCTGCATCCTTGTCCTTTCCCTTCTTCTGGGATTTAAATTAAACTGATACCAGGCCATTTGTATGATAGGATGTGAAGCATCTTCTTTACTACTGAGTTCAAATGAGAAACCTTCCATTGATTTCTTTTACCTTGCTTATTCTTTATTTTTGCTTCTTCAACTTTCTGTTAAAATTGTTTGGTATAAATGTCCTAAAGTGTGATTATTTTATTTTTTGTGCCTGTTCATTGAATCATTTGGGTGCAAGCATATTGTCTTTTGTTAAGTTGGTTTCAATTCATTCTGTTCCATTATGACTTATTTCTTTATTTCTTTATTTATTGTACTTTTAAATTTAAATTTTTATCCTTTGGAATTTTAGGTGTTTACTCTAAGAGCAAATATTTCTCAAGAAATAACAAATATTCTCTTAATCCATGACTTCTAGGTTCAATAGTAAGTGAGTTACAAATGAAATGTTGGTCAGAGGATTTTAAGAACAAAGAGATGTATTAGCCACAGTCCTTATATCCATATACAAATCACAATGATTCTTTGTCTACTTAAATAATAGTAGAAGCCACTTAAGTATTCCCAAAATTTGAGTATCCAGAAATGGATTTTACATGTGCTAGTCTCTTCATTAATATGGCTATTTTCTGAAGCTGTATATGACACTCTGTTTAAATCATATGCTGCACGTGATTCCTTTTATACATTGTAGATCATTAGCTGCCTCTTTGAAAAAAAAAAAAAGCCACCTTCAGTTTTGTGTGATTGCACAGTCTACAAACTCCTGACCTCTAGAAACCTTCCTTATTGTCCAGAGAGAATAATAATATAGTTAATTTACATACAACCCACTGACAGGTATTAAAATAATTCCACTTAAAAGCTCAAACACATGTTTCAATAATATTCTTAGAGATCCCTACATCATGGTCCTCTCTTGAGTCTGAGAAAATTGATAGCTACTGTTTATCATCACAAGATGCCAATTTTCTGAGGAACTTACAGATTTCCAGAGTGTTTGTACAAGTTTGCAATTTCACGAACAACAGAAGAATGTTCACCTTGCTCCACATCCTTGTCAGTATGGGCTGTGGCATGTGATTTTGAACTTAGCCATTCTGATGGGTGTATGGTGAAATCTCATGGTCGCTTTGATTTGCATTTCCCTGATGACTTTGAACATTTCTTTGTTCAAAGTGCTATTCAGCCATTTGAGATTCCTCTGTTGAGAATTCTCTTTATCTTTGTACCCCATTTTTAAATTGATTTATTATTATTATTATTTTGGAATCTAACTTTTTGAGTTCTTTTTTAAAATTAGTTTATTTTTATTTTTTGATACTTTATTTACATTTCAAATGTTTTCCCCTTTCCAGGTCTTCCCTTTGGAAACCCCTTATTCTCTCCCCTCTCCCTCTGTCTCTATGAGGGTATTCCCCCACCCACCCACTCCTGTCTTCCCTCCTTGGCATTCCCTTATACTGGGGCATCTAACACCCTCAGACCCAAGGGCTTCTTCTTCCCCTGGTGGCCAACAAGGCCCTCCTCTGCCACATATGTGGCCAGAACCAGGGATCCCTCCATGTGTATTCTTTGGTTGGTGGTCCAGTCTCCGGCAGCACCGGGGTGTCAGGCCAGTTGACACTGTTGCTCCCTCCATGGGGCTGCAAACTCCTTCAGTTCCTTCAGTCCCATCTCCAACTCCTCCATCTGGGATATTTTGAATATTAGCCCTCTGTCAGATGTAGGGATGGTGAAGATCCTTTCCTAATCTGTAGGCTGTTTTGTCACATTGACAGTGTTCTTTGCTTTCCAGAAGCTTTTCAGTTTCAAGAGGACCCACTCATAAATTGTTAATCTTAGAGCTTGAGCCATTGATGTTCTGTTCAGGAAATTTTTTCCTGTGCCAATGTATTTAAGGCTGTTTCCCACTGTTCTGTTAGATTCAGTGTATCTGGTTTTATGTAGAGATCCTTGATTCACTTGGGCTTGAGTTTTCTGCAGAGTGATAAATATGGATCTATTTGCATTCACTGCATGTAGACCACCAGTTAGACCAATACCACTTGTTGAAGATGCTTTCTTTTTTTCCAATATTTGGTTTTGGCTTCTTTATAGAAAATTAAGTGTCTGTAACTGAGTGGGTTTGTTCTGGGTCTTTGATTCTATTCCATTGATCAAGCTGTCTACCTGAAGACCCAACTATACCACTTCTGAGCATAGACCCAAAAGATTCTCCAATCTACCACAAGGACATGGGCTCAACTATGTTCATAATCACCTTATTCATAATAGACAGAAACTGGAAGCAAACCAGATGTCCCTTCACTGAAGAATAAATACAAAAATGATGGTTTATTTACATAATAAAATACTATTCAGCTATTAAAAACAAGGACAACATGAATTTTGCAGGTAAATGGATGGAACTAGAAAATACCATTCTGAGTGAGGTAACCCAGACTCAAAAGGGCAAACATGGTATGTACTCACTGGTGGATATTAGCCAAAAAGCATAGAATACCCATAATTTACCCCACAGACTGTAAGAAGTTAAACAACAAGGAAGACTCCTGTGAGGATGTGGGACCATGAAAGGCAGCCTGGTTTCTGGTTGGAGCTAAGGTTTAAAACCCTGGAGCCCCAGTAGGGGGTCCCCAGTAGGGGACAACCATGCAAGAGCCAGTAGGTGTTTTGCCTTGCTCCTGGGCCTCAGGAGCTCTGCATTAGGTATGTGACCATCAGTCATGTAGCCCCAAACCCCTCCACAGGTAAAGGTGTAGTCATATAGCCTCAAGACATTCCCATTTTAATGA
Source organism: Rhynchomys soricoides (assembly GCA_019843965.1). NCBI lineage: Eukaryota > Metazoa > Chordata > Mammalia > Rodentia > Muridae > Rhynchomys > Rhynchomys soricoides. Next base: position 2,063,198 of record JADRCH010000232.1, on the reverse strand, counting down.
AGCACCTAGAGGCTTAGCCAATAAACTCCCCTTCCCCCTTCCCAGCCACTCCACCCTGAAAAAGGTATTTTAATCTGAGGCCTGCCCTGATGTGGAGGGTGGTGGTAGAGTTTTACTCATTACCACTCTCCTCCAATGACAAGAAATACCCTAGAACCATGGACTGTCTCTCTTCATCAGTATCCTCCCTGGGGAACAATGAAACAGGCCTTCTTCTAAAGAACTGCATCTAGTCTCCAGCAGAAGCACTCCCAGACACAGCTTCTATCAAACCAAATCAGCTAGCCAGTGACAAGCCAAAGACTCGGGTGTGACTCAGCCTGGATCCTCCCCACTTTTCCCCCTTGGCCCTTGACTAGATCCAGCCTGTGGGCCCCCACTCTGTTCTCAGCTTTTCTGTGGCATCCAGCAGAGCCTGGGATGCCCAAGAGCCTGAGAATCAGACAGAGCCTGCTCTGTGCAGTCCCCGGGAACCCCAGGCCATGCTCCCCGACCCCTGGGCGGTGTCCCATGGCTTCTCAGAGCCTGATACCCACCTGGCGGTGCAGTGGGGTGAGCGCTGTCAAACTTCTGGCATCCTGCCTCTCTGAGAGAGGCCCAAGCCCTGGGGAGGACTTGGGACTCTCACCACTCACCACTTTAACCCAACATGAGGATGCTTAAATCCTACTTAGAAGGAGGAACAAAATATTCATGTGAAGCTGAGTAAGGGAGGGATCTTGGTGGGAGAAGAGAGGGGAAAGGGAAAATGGGCAGGACCAGGTATTTGAGAAGACAGGAGAGAGACCCAGAGGGCCAGGAGAATGAGTAGAAATATATAGCTGCTAGACATGGTGGGTGGGGGAAACCACTAAAAAGTCCCAGAGACCTGGCAATGGGGAGATCCCAGGACTCAAAGTGGTCACCTTAACTGAAATGCCCAATAGTGGGAATATGGAACCTGAGAAGACCACCTCAAATAGTCAGATAGGACACCAGTAGAGGGATAGGAACACTAACCCACCCACTAAACTTTCTACCCCAAATTGCTCCTAAGAGAAGTGCAGGAACAAAAATGGAACAGAGACTGAAGAAATGGCCAAGCAGTGACAGGCCCAACTTGGAATCCATCCCATGGGCAGACACCAATCCCTGACACCATTACTTATGCTATGTTGTGCTTGCAGAGAGGAGCCTACCATGGCTATCTCTGAGAGGCTCTATAAGCAGCTGACTGAGATAGATGCAAATACTCACAGCCAAGTATTGGACAGAGGTCAGGGACTCCTATCAAAGAGTTAGAAGAAGAATTGAAGAAAATGAAGGGGCTGGCCACTTTATAGGAAGACCAACAGTGTCAACTAATCTGGACCCCTGGGAGCTCCTGGAGACTAAGCAACCAACCGAAGAGCATATGTGGTCTGGTCTGAGGCACCCTCCACTTATGTAGCAGAGGGATGCCTTGTCTAGCCTCAGCAGGAGAGGATGTGCCTAATCCTGTAGAGACCTAATGTCCAAGGTGGAAGATACCCAGGAAGGGACCTTCTCAGAGGCAAACTGGAGGGCAGATGAGGGGAACAACTCTGCAAGGGGATACTGGTAGGGGGACAACACTTGGGATGTAAACAAATAAAATAAATAATCAGTGAAAAAATCTACTCTTGCAAAAGTGATAGTTTAAAAAAGGATCAATAGTGTAAATGAGATTTGAGTTCAATTGTAACAAATGGAACAAAGATAAGTAATAATAAAGCAAAATAATTGGATAAGGTTCAAAGAAAGAAAAGAGCCTACAAAAAGGGATTGGAAACCTGGTTAAATGTGAGCCAATATATAGGAGGATAGTTAAAATTTACACAGAAGGAGGAACACATAGAATGATAACCAACAGAAACAATGTATATCTGAAAATACCATAAGTAAAACTATTACTTTGTGTTCTAATTTTGAAATCAAGTAAAAGACAGTCCCAATGATGTTCTGTGATGATGCTCAATACAATTTGACCCATTTTAGGTAAAATTGTTTCAGCAATAGAATGAGAAGGACATGGTAATTCTTATCACATAAGCATATAACAAGAGATTCTACACATGAACCTTTCCTCAAATACATTAATCTATGGGGGAAATGTATAACTACATGCAACTGACTTTAAGAAAAAGTCTACTTTTAAATGATTTTGGCCTATACTTGCTAAGGAAAGATACATACTTTCAACACACCTTTTTAAAATTTCTTTGTGAATTTCCCATCATGTACCCCAGTCCCACTCATCTGCCCCTCTCCTCGTATCTGCTCTCCATCCTTGCAACTTCACACCTCAAGAGAGAAAAGAAAAAAAAACTGATTGTGGAAGCTATAGTGTGTCACACTATGTCTCACAGTATACCCTTTTATTCCCACACTTCTTTGCTTACAAATGTTTTTTTGCAAAGTCTCATTAGTCTTGTGTGAGTCACCTGGACTCTCTTTCTTTATCAATGCTGGAACCTCACCGGCACTCCTGTCAGATATCCTATTGCTGCCCTGTTCATGGAGATCCTGTATTTCTGGATGCTTTTTGGTACTGGCCACATCATGCACTTCAGCAGTTCATTAATAGGGTAATTTGGATGAGCCAATTCAAATCCTGGATCTGGGTCTGAGAGTTATCTGAGCTGGTCATCCTTGTACCTCACACCCTCACTAGAAATGCTTGCAATCAGGCTCAGCTCTACCCTGCTGTCCAGGTGAGGTAAAGGGCCTGCTCTCATGAGTCGTGTGGCTGGGTGAGAAACAAGGCCAGTTCTCCCATTCTCATGACTCCAGGGCCAGCTCTCTAGGATAAGAAGCCTTACTTATAGGATCTAGGATGTCATATTGCTGAAAATTAATTTGTGCAGGATCCCAGAAGTTGTCACCAATTTTCAAGCTTGATTCATCATTACACTTGGAATAAAGCCTTAAAACTATATTGAAAAGAGTATATGTTGGTGTATTAAAAATTATGGTAATTTGCTAACAGAGCATTTTGTATCTCTAGTGAATGGTTATAGTAATATTAAAAACATTTAAAAACTAACAAAGCAGAATGTAATATCCTAGGTACCTTACTATTTAAGCAATGTACATTTTTTAAATAAATAAATTTCAAGTAATAATTGCTCTAGTACATATCCTTTTATGGCTATAGCTATACTTGCTATTGCAATAACATTAAGTAAGCTATTCTCGACAAATGAGGTCCTCATAGCTACATTGGTGAAACATTGGCCTTTGACATTCATGCATTTAATATTGAAGATTTTGAAAACTGGAGCTGATACGTTGAAAGTGTGTTACACAACACTTTGTGATTCTAGGGAAACAAATTGTGCAGGGTATGATTTTAAAAGACAGTATTGGGATTTGTCCTTCCTGGAGTTTATGACTGACATTATATAAGTCCTAAAAGATTTACTGAATTGGGACTTATTGAAGGAGGTCTCCATATTTTTTCTTTCAGCAGATCAATGAAGACTTCATTTGGAGAATTAATCACACCTAAGGAAAATGCTGTGGAAAATAAAGAAAAGAAGAAATGAAAACCAAACATGGTTTGCTTGGCAGGTAGAAATGGAGCAGTCAATGGTGATGTTTGTAGTCAATATGATTGCAAACACCCATGTGTGTCCAGCCAGACTCTTTCAAATAAAACTTGTTGTTCTCTCTAAATCACTGCCATGGTAACATTGAAGTAACAGAATTGTTTTTCCTCATATATCTGTAATACTCACATCATGAGCAGTAAAAAGATGCATAGTGGTAGCTTACAGGCAATAAAACGGCGGAAAAAATCTATTTAAGGTTGTGAAAAGCTCTTAGGTAAGGATGACATTCTTTCTTGTTGTCTTATTAAATGTCTTCTTATATTCTACCTTCCTATGGTCTAATTACTCACCTTATCATACCTAATATATACTGGGCCCCCAATAATCATTAGGGTAATGAGTATATTCTATTAAACTTTTATTTGTAGAGTTCAAGGACATAAAAAATGATTTAATATTTATTTCTTTCATTAACATACTTTTAAATCAGACACATTCTGGATTTTCTTGTATGTATACAGACTCCTTGTATTCAGTGAGGGCAGTAACATTTGTTTTACCCAGAGTGGTAAGTTTAAACTGGGACCTTAGTATTCCTTAAGGAATAGGTAACAGAAAAACACAAAGCAGCATTCATTGCAAACTTGGGAAATCTCCAGTGATGGAAACACAAGTAGTGGGGAGGCTGAGGCAGGTTGATGGCCATAATGAGTTCTAAACAAGCCATGACTAAAGCATGCAGGCCCTATGTAAAAAAAAAAAAAAGAATGAGAGAAAGAGAGAGAGAGAGAAACCAAACAGATTATGTAAAAAGATTCCTTAGCAGAGGTGGATGGTTTGAGAATGAAATTATATTAATCATTGAGTATCAGGTAATCTTCACATGCTTAGTAAGGCTGACCTTAATAAGACCCCTGAGTGGATCAGAATTTCAAATCTATATTCCCATCCCCAGAATAGTGAGAAATAAGAAAATTACTTCCCAATGATTGTTATATTAGTAAATGGAAAACAAAATGAAACACTACAACAACAAAATAACACAGAGATCAACATAGCTTTTCTCTTGTACAATGGTCTCCTTAGTGATTCAAAGTTTCCATCTTTTGGGCAATTAGCACCACCAAGAGCTTAAAGCCTTTATTATGGCAGTCTCTGTGGTGATCTTGCTCTAGCATAGTTAAAACTTCATTCAAAACAGGAAAAACAAGATCAAGACAGAAATATAAACAAAATGCTGTCCTTTAAAAAAACCCTCATTGTGCTGAAGACTAAGTCGCAGTGCAGGTGTTGAGGGGTCTATCAAGCTTGTCTGGGACTGTTTGGTTGTTACCTTGCAAAGGAATAATTAGAATTTGTAGATTTTGGGAAGTTTCAACATAAGCAGTCAGGGTAGTGAGAAGACGCAGAAGAAAATGCTCCAATAAAAAATTCTAGCCCTTTCTCTGAAGCAATACAGCTAGTGATATTAGTAATAGTCAACTGAGGGATAAAGGCTCAGGCTGAATAGACTATCTAAAATATGCTAGCACTCTGGTTTTCATGGAGTTCAGGAAGCAAAACACATTCAAATGTCTCATTCCTCTCAGGATGAGGATTTTTCAAAAAGGGATTATGTAGTCTCGTATCCTCCATTGAATATAATATGGTTAGCTTAATGACATTGAACAATTTACTGGCATGGCAGGAAAGCTGTTGATTGTCTACTAGACTATTGCTAGCACTCCAGTGCACTTTACTCCACAGCACTGAGTGGACACTTTAGAAGAATCACTTTGCTGATAGAAAAACCAAAGTTAGAATAGTTATATAACTTACTAAGACCACATTGCACCTAGTTTTGGAGCCAAGTCTGACTATATAATTTAAATCTGCAAAACAGCACAGATGTCATGTACATTCATGAATGTTATAGATATCTTTTTCTGTTTCTTGCTGAAGATCCAGCCATCCCACACTCTGATTATTGTGATCTTAGGATGACTGATTTTATTTTAAATAAACAGCTCCTTTTAGATTTAAGACGATTAGCATCAAAGAGGCAGATGGTTCTTCTGCCATTAGTGTCCATCTAAAGAGGAAAAAGAACATAACATACCTTGTATTAGCCACACCATGACTCACCGTCGCAACCATCCATTTTCACCTTTCTTCCTCCCCTTCACATATGTTAATATATTCTGGTTACTTGACTATGTACAGCGTCAGTAAAGAAGATGACATATTTTTTAAAAGAGTTGGGGGATTAAGAAAAGATGCATCACCTCTTCGTCTTGCCTGACTTATTACACACATGTTCCTTTCAATGACTTGCTTACATGGACAGTAAGAAAGGCTTTCTTCCTCACATACTGTTTCTTGTATAAGTACCAGATCCACTTTCCTTTGGTTGAAGACAAAGAGAGGTATGAGAAGGCTTCAGATGGTCACATCAGTCTTGGCCCAGTTACTACAACCTCATGGTCATTTCTAAAGCCTGAAGATCTAGGCTCACAGCTGCCATTTCAGACAATGTCTGTATCCTTTGTTTAATAATGGAAGATTGTCAGAAAAAGTACTTCTTGCAGGCCACTTCCTGCCTGACATTACCCATCTTCGGAAGATGCCATATTCACCTGACATGTGACAGTATGGGACTGATTACAATAGGATGCTGTTAGTGCTTGTGACCCAGATTCCTGTCCCCAAGTTAGTTATCATACACTAGAAGGAAAGTCCTTTTGATGTGAAACTGAAATCTCTAAAAGAAAAGTCAACGTATCGAGTCTGAGGAAGATAGTTCTGTAAAGTAGTTCATATTGTGCAAGCATAAGGACTTGGGTTCTAACCTAAGACCCATATCAAAGTGGGCCATGGCAGTGAGACACTAAAAACCCAGTGCCAGGAGTCAGCTGCTCTTGAGCCAGTCAGTTTAACCAAATTAGTAAGCATCAGAATCAGTGAGAAACCCTGTCTAAAAGACAAGATGGAGTGCTATTGAGGAAGATATTTAATGTCAAAGTCATATCTCCATACTCACATACATATGTATGCACACACCCCAGTCACATACATGTAGCTACACATGTGAATACTTATACAAACCGCAAACACACACACACACACACACACACACACACACACACACACACGACAAAGTGCAAGTTAATGTTGATAGCATGATCCTCCTGCTCTCCTCTTGTGAGTCTGAGAATCTCAGGATCTGGCTGTGAAGACATGTCACAGGAAGAAAACTGAACTATAGAAACACTTGCTTAATCTTATAATTCCCTGTGTGGAAGAATCCTCCTTTTCTTCTCTCTTCCATTCAGGGATGACCTTCCTGTTCCAAGCAAAGGATGAGCTGGGTTTCATCAGTCATGTGAAAGCACAAATATCTTTTCTTCATCCCTCTAATGATTCTGAAACTGAGCTGTGGAGCACTGAGAGTGTGTGTTTAAAGGTCTCTTATTTGTAGCTTCAGCTTCTGTCCAAGAGTTGGACATGTTTCCTCTTGCATGTGCAACCTGTCTTTGACTTCAGGACTCTTGCCAGCATCCTAAAAGCAATGGGGCAGCTTCATCATTACTGTAACACAATGTGCCAGAATAAAACATTTTTTTGCAAGAATATCAAGTGTGTTTCATAGAGATTGGAGCTAAGCAACACATGTACTTCTTAAAAGACACTCATAACAGATCCTCTAAATCAGGCAATTTTATGCCAAGGTTGTATTTCTAAGTCTGTATCTGTAAGGGAAGGATATTTGTAAAAGAATATTGTGCAATATTTTACAGTGGTGAATGCCACTATATTTTCATTATGGAAGTGGTTACACTGATCTTGGAATATGATTACAGAGATCTATATCCACAGGTAACTGCACTGTCACAGGTACATGTAATCCTGGCAAAATTTGAAGGATGTTTGTAGATTTTATCATCTATCTTGGGAGTATTCGTTTAGATCTGATAACATCATAGTTATGTAAGATGTCCAAATCTTAGTTTTGTTTTATGTTGGTGTGATAAAAATATCCTGGTAAAAATCAACTTAAGGGAAAAGGGACTTTTTTGATTCATGGTTCCATGTTTTATTGCAGAGAAAGTCAAGGCAACAGGAATTTAAAGTGTTTAGGCATATGACATCCATGGTAAAAAACAAAGCACTATAAATGAATGCATGCATGCCAGCACTTAGCTTGCTGTCTCCAATCTTATACTATACAAAATCCCTTGCTGACAGATTGGTGCCACCCACATTGGGAGTGTCCACACTTAAACTAATGTAAGCAAGACGATAAGGAACAAGCATGCTCTCAGGTATCTATCTAGGCAGTTTCTCTCTGAGACTCTCTAACCATCACTATTACCATAGGAAAATATGATTTAAGAATATTCAGGGCATCTGCAACCTTTTGTAGTATTTTTGGAAGCACTGATTTTGTCAAATATGATAACCACAAAAACATTCTTTGTGAAAAGATGCATTCCAACTTTAGGTATAGGAAGCAAGACTATTATGCGTTAGTCTGAGGCATCAAGTCTATACATAAATACATGTTTTAAGGTTCTCCATATCCTGTCACATAGCAAATTTCAGCTTTTCATATAAGGTTTTATGTTGAAGTTCTTCTCCATCAGCGATTATTTTCATATACTATCTACCAAGTGACCATTTTGGCCATGCATCTTAGTTGCCCAGATAAATTGATCATTAAGCAGTAAGAATCATTCCTTACCTGAATGCTTATTATCAATTTTGGATTACATAACATAGGCATTTTAGTTATTTCTATTGTCATCATGGCCAAATAAATAATAGGAAGAATTAGAGGAGAAAATGATTTGGGCTCATAGCTCGGGGCATATTGTCCATTATGGCAGAGAAAGAAAGCATGATGGCTGAAGAGGGCTGCATCTGTCTGCAGGATCTTGCAGGGAGGGTTTTACAGGACACCATCCAGGAGGTAGAAAACAGAGACTAGACTTGGAGTTGAGCTAGATGTCTCAGATGCATACTTCAGTGATTTACTTTCTCAAGCCATCTCCCTCATCTCAGACTTTCCTCAATCTTCTAAACAGTACCCTCAGCTGAGGACCTAGTCATATTTGAATGAGAGCAATGGGAAATGATTTATACATTTACATTCTTTCAGATACATTTTATCTAATTATTCCATGAAAACTATTATGAAATCTCTGTCTTCTCTAACTTATTCAATCTCAGCTTATCAATAGATATGCAAAGTATGGTAGAGGTTTACAAAAACTAATAACAAATTAATTACTATGGGGAAAACGATCCAAATTTTGAAACAACAGGCACTCTTCAGAACACTGACAGATGTTTCATTCCTACAAGTACTTAAGGATAATAAAGCTACAATTGCTTAAATATCATCTTTACAGCAGAGGGTGCTGGGACATACCCATTCAAATGTGCATGTATAGTCCAAAAAAAGTATTTCAAAAGCAAACATTATACATTTCTCCAAAATTAACTTAATAGGGATTCTGAATGCAAACGTAGGATTCTACACTATAGAATCTCAGTATGAACTATAAATTATAGCACAGGAGAAAATCTTGATGTCATGGGACATAGCAATGACTTTATTTTCATGTACAAGAGATGCAAAAGTCTTTAAAACAAAATTATTACATTTGGAAATGTATTTTCGGACAGCGGCAATGCCAAAAGATGACAAGAATTACAGATTAAAAAAGAAATTACTTGCTAGTGACCTATTTCATACAGTACTTACCCCAAATATACTAAGAATTACTAAGTCTAAGTAAAGAAGAGCTCAATTCAAAAATATAGGTAAGGAAACTAAACAAATTCTCTCTTCAGAAAGGATATATTCCTGTCAAAAAATATCACATTGAATGGTACTGGTCTTCAATGTGCTGTGTAACATAGACTGGCCTAGCAAACAGGAACATCTAGCCTCAGCTTCCCATGTGCTAGGATAATAGGCATGCACTGTTAACACATGGTCATTACTTTGTTTTAAAGAAAGTATTCATTATGCATTGTGCTTTGTTAAGTGCTTTTTCTACATTTAAATAGTGTATGGGAACACTTACTACGCAATTTCTTATTAAACCATAATCATTGAAATGGGTGTATTTGCTTTCTGCTGCTCTTCTCTACTAGAAAAGGAATCACCCTTACATATTATGTTATAGTTCTCCAAGACTTGATAATACCTACTGGGAAGTAAAAGAAGTGCCACGAGAGAGGAGGAAACAATTACTTTATCATTTTAGTATTCTAAACAAGATTAGTAATTTCTTAATCATTTAAAACAGAGCAGTTTGTTCCCTTGATGAGAGTAATTCTAAAATTCAAACTCAGAGTGAGGATATTTACAAAGAGAACACAAACCTATTACAGGGTTGATGACCCCAAATCACTGTCCAATCAAGCCTACTTGTTAGGGAATAAAAATGACTCATTTGATTGTCTACAGAATAATGTAGTATGAAAATGCAATGCTTGAAATAACTATTTGTGAATGTTCTTTGAAGTAATTGTGAATCCGAAATATTTTATGAAAAAAGAAAAGCTAGGTAGATAAGAATTACCGGAAAAGCACAAAAGTACTTCTTAACCTGAACTACACAAGTCTGTAGACCAACATTGCTGAGGACTTGTTTATCCAGCTAGCTACCATAACTACTTGGATTGTAGCAAGTAAGTACTTCTTATGCTGAGCTACACATCTCTGTAGACCAACATAGCTGAGGGCTTATTTATCCAGGTACCATAACTATTTGGATTGTTTCAAATACAAAGACAACAGGAGTCTAGAAAAATCTTGTCAATTTTGAAAGACATCTTCTTGAATTTTGATTTAACTTATTTCTCTCACATTGTCTCATATAGTGTAGTGGTCTTTTCCTAGATTAGAAGGTAACTTTGCTTATTTTTTTTCTGAAAGATGTAACTGGAATAATATGAAATATACCAGGAAAGAAGGATCTGATCAGTTAATACATTTGTATATAAATATAAGTATATGATCTGTTGCTGTGAAATTTGTACTAAAATCAGAACATGGTTCAAAATATCCATGTATTAAGTTTAGATTCATTATACACAAATAGTAAAAAAAAAAAAAAAATCGATTCAAGTAAAGAATCTCATACCACCAATTACAAAGTTACAGTGAAGAATAAAAACCTGAAAATAATGGGATTCGTGCATAGGAAGAAATTCCTATACGTAGAAAAAAATTTTCCAACACTAATCTGAAAATATGTGAAGATTTACTATATAAAATGATGACCTATGGAATTAATGGAGAAATTTAATATTAGAATCATTATTTGTTTTACTTTTGAAAAATAATGTCATAACTGACTATGTAGCCCAGGATGTTCTCCATCTCCCAATCCACCTGCTAAGGTCTCCAGAATGCTGGGATCACAGGTACATACCACCATTCCTTGTTTACAGTAGTACTTTATATCAAAGCCTAGTTTAAAAAAAAAAAAAACCAAATAGGTCAGAGGAAAAATGAATACAGAAAAGGAAACCATAGAATTTTTAGAATTAAACACAGTTTTCTGTATAGCTTAAGGTTGTTTAAAATCTTCTTATCTGTGCTTATATTTGAATATTAGACATTATGTGAATGATAACAAGCTACATTCCTGGAATGGTGATAGTTGGTGAGTGGGAATGACACAGAGGTCCCCAAGGTGGGGGATGGGTTGTTTAGTTGGACTGGAGCAGGGTGGAGGGAAGAATCAGATGAGAAGGGGAAAGGAAGATGGGATTAAGGCAGGGAATGAAGGAAGAACAGCTAGAATTGCATTCAAGGGATGATACAGAAACCTAGCAAAGTGAAAATGTTCTATAACATATGAAGACGATCCTAATGAAGTCTCCAAATAATGAAGAAGGCAGAACCCCAATAGGCCATCTCTTGTCACCAAAGTTCCAGTAATGAGACTAGTTTTATTAAATGCAGTTGTTGTCCCAAAGGTCCCATGGAAATCTTCAAGTAGCCCAAGCTGTTGTCCAGAAAATAGGTTGTTCTTGACAAATTGTCAGTAAGGCTCTGTTGCTGAGGACAATAACCACACAACACGTTGAACATGGAGAGGTTGAGATGGTGCCTACATAGTACGTTTACCTCTATGTTCTAGTGTTTGTGACATAGAAACATACTCCACAGGCGATAAAGAGAAAAACAGAAATGCTAGCCCAACCACAAAACTTGTCCAGCCTCCAAAATATGCTAGGGCAATGATAGCACAAATCTTGTGGGAGTAGCTAAACAAAGTCTGATTTGACTTAAGGCCCATTCTGTAAGATGAAAATCGTACCTGACACTTCTTGGGTGACCGAGAACCAGAATCCTTATAACCTAGACACTTCAATAACCCAAAACTATTATTAAAAAATAAAAATACAATAAAATGACTCCTAATGATATTCTGCTATACACGTAGGTTGCGTAGATTATCGCCTTATTCAGCCATCATCAGAGAAGCTTCTGCAGCAGATGTTAACTAATACAGAGGCCCAAAGCTAGACATTATGCAGAGAGAGAGAGAGAGAGACAGAGAGAGAGAGAGAGAGAGAGAGAGAGACAGAGAGAGAGACAGAGAGAGAGATTGGGACACACAGTTCTAAACAAGATGAAGATGTTGCCATCAAATTCTTCCTCTTAGAGTTTAGGGAACCCCTTATGGAAGAAAAGGCAGAGGAGTGTGGGAGCCAGAGGGGATGGAGGACACCAGACAAACAAGTCTGTGTAAATAAGCTGAGCAAAACTCATTTCAACAGACAGAGACTGAAGCAGGAAGCACAGGTCCTGCTTGGGCCTGAGCCAGATCCTCTGCATATGTATATGTAGCTTTCAGTTTAGTATTTTTATGGGATTCCTGAGTGTCTTAGTTGAGGCTTCTATTCTTGCACAAACATCATGACTAAGAAGCAAGCTTGGGAGGAAAGGGCTTATTAAGCTTACACTTCCACATTGCTGTTCATCATCAAAGGAAGTCATGACAGAAACTTGCACAGAGCAGGAATTTGGAGGCAGGAGCCGATGCAGAGGCCATGGAGGAATGCTGCTTAGTGACTTGCTTTCCTGTAGAGCCCAAGGCTACCAGCCCACAGATGGTACCACTCACAAGGGGCCCTTCCCCCTTGATCATTTATTAAGAAAATGCCTTTCAGCTGGATCTCATGGAGGCATTTCTTCAATGGAGCCTCCTTTCTCTATGATAACTCCAGCTTGTGTCAAGTTGACATACAAAACCAGCCAGAATAACTGACTCCTTGTCAAAGTGACACACAAATACATCATTATTAAGCCTCAACCCTTACTTTTTTATTCATCTCCAAGATCTAAATAACTCTTAAAGTACCACAGTCTTTACAAATTCTTACATATTAAAATTTCAGTCCCTTTAAAATATCTAATCTCTTTTGAAATTCAAAGTCTCTGTATAATTCAAAGTCTCTTAACTGTGGACTCCACTAAAATACTTTCTTTTTCAAGAGGGAAAAATATCAGAGCACAATCACAATCAAAAGCAAAATCAAACTCTTAACTACTCCCAGGCTTCTGGGCTCCGCTAAGGGCTTGGGTCACTTCTCCAGCTCTGCCCTTTGAAGCACACACCTTGTCCTCTAGGCTCCAGTTGCTGGTACTCCACTGCTGCTGCTTTTCTTGGTGGTCATCTCTATGGTACTGGCATCTCTAAAACACTGCTGTCTTCTGCTGAGATTGGGCTGCACTTTCACAAATAGCCTCTCATTTCAAGCTTCCAAGCCTCAACTGCTCTACATGACCCCTTCAGTCCTAGAGCTTCACCTGCATCTGAGGCTGCACCTTCTTCAATGACCTCTTCTGGCCTCTCTCAGTGTCGTGTATCAGCTGCTGCCCTTCATGTTTCCAAAACCAGTACCACCTGGGTGACTCTTATACACTATTAAGTCTGGCTATCAACACAGTATACAACTGTAGCTGCCTGTCGAACACGGCTTCTCTCTGCCCCCAAGAAGCACTTCCCATAAGATTTCACCTCAGTGATACTGTTCTTTTCTTGATCACTGCTAATTTTTTAGCTCCAGCTAACCAGCATCAATTGTCCCACTAATGCAAAAATTTTGCTTTAGTAGTATCTTTTTAATCACAGCTGATTCTTCAGCCCCAGTCACCAAAACCACAGAAATTTCACAATCAAAATAGCCAACAGCCCCGATAAGGGTCTTTAATCTTCCCTCTGAAATTTCACAAGCCAGGCCTCCATCTTCTGCACTGTTCTCAACATTATCTTCCAAGCTCCTACAGAACATCTCACAGAGCTCTTAATATACCAATGGCTCTTCTACCTCAAAGTTCCAATGTGCTTCCACAGTCCTCCCCAAAACATGGTCATGTTGTCACAGGAATTCCCCACCTACACTGGTACTAGTTTGTCTTAGTCAGGGTTTGTTCTCCTGCACAAAACATCATGACCAAGAAGCAAGATGAAGGGGAAATGGCTTATTCATCTTATAGTTCCCCATTATAGTTTATCACCAAAGGAAGGCAGGACAGGAACTCATACAGGGCAGGAACTTGGAGACAGGAGCTGATGTAGAGGCCATGAAGGGATACTGCTTATTGGCTTGCTCAGCTTGTTTTCATATAGAACCCAGGACTACTAACCCAGGGATGGCACTACCCACAATGGATCTTCTTCCCTTGATCACTAATTGAGAAAATGCCTTACAGCTGGATCTCATGGAAGCATACCCTCAAGGGAACCTCCTTTCTCTGTGATAACTCCAGCTTGTGTGTCAAGTTGACACACAAAACCAGCCAGTACACTGAGTATGTGAATAAGTTTGTCTATAATCTTTGTGCCTTCTCTTGGGCATCTTTTCTTCTGTTAGTTTACCTTATCGAACTTTGACGCAATGGTTTTTGTTTTATCTTGTTATATTTTATTGTTGTTTTGTTGCTATCTCTTTGAAGTTGTTTTTTTTTTTCTGATGAGAGACAGAAAGGAAATAGTAGATCCAGATAGGAGAAGAGGTGGAAGGAATTTGAAAGAGTAAAGGGAGGGAAAACTGTAATCAAGATATATTTGAGAAAAAAAAAATCTAAATTTAATAAATGGAAAAATCAAACAAACAACAACAACAACAAAATCCCTTCCTATCTGCAACACGCAATCTACCAGTTAGTATAAGGTCAGCTCTAGGTTTGGGTCCAATGTTAGTTGAAACATTGAGAACACTTTTGTAGTCCTAACTTACTGCAACCCTTCTTTTTAAAAATCATAAATTGGTTTCAATTTTGTCAAACACTTTTTTCTTGTATCCATTGAAACCATCAGTTTTCTTCATTAGTTTATTAAGATTTCAAATATATTTATTTTCAGATACTATGATAGCCCTTGGAAGAAATTTAATCTTTAGAAGGACAAGTTATCCTTCTAAAACCAATCTATGTTAGCTTTGCTGATTCCTCTCTATTGTTGGTTCCTGCCTTGCTTTCTTGGTTTCTTCATTGCTTCTAAATGTAGCTTCCTTCCTTCCTTCCTTCTTTCCTTCCTTTTTTCCTTCCTTCCTTCCTTCCTTCTTTCTTCTTTCTTCTTTCCCTCCTTTCTTTTTTTGTTTCTTTCTTCCCTTATTCCTTCTCCTCACTCCTCTCTTCTTGGGGGCCATGTAAGTTGCCATGGCTACTGGGTGTTCATTACTAAAATTTTTATGTCCTATCGAGAAGACAGGTATCAGTTCCATTCCACTCATCCTTGGGTTTCCACTGTTCTTCGACTCTACCTCAGATTTCCCTGGAGCCGTGTAGATGGTAATGTAGATATCCTATTTGAAGTTATGGATACTCTAGGCACTATTCTCAGCACTTTGACTGCTTAAGGGTCTCAAATTTAACAATCATCCTTTGCCAAAAGGGTATTCTCAGACTACCATTGACAAATTCACTTATCTCTGTGTGTAAGAAGGCAATTTAATGGGTGCTTACTTGTCAAACCATCAGTATAAGATTCCCCACACAGCACTTATGAACTCTTTAGATGAAGGCTTGGATTGGATCAACCAATCCAATCAGAAGATAGTTAGTTGGTTGCATCTAAACATCCGTCTCACTATTGCACTCACTAGGAATTTTTGTCTATAGTTGTTGAACCTTTCCTGTGGAGGAGACATGAGCAAACAACTACCACAGATTAGACACAAATGGCACAACAAAGATATGATTTATCCCCTTAGTTGATATCAGCAGCTAGAGAATATATTTGTGTTAATCACCAAAGTTTAGAGTAAGCATTACTTCCAGAGATATGGGTGACTCAACTGTAGCTGGCAACAAAAATGCCAAACACAGCACTGGGTAATGACTTATGAAATCTTACTACATAATACATTTTGGCAGTGCAGCTCACATGAGAGTCTACTCTTCATATCAAGTCCTACTGTTTAGTTACTTTGAGAAGAGACTTTGTGAATTGTAAAATTTTCCAAGCTTTCTGACCCTGTGAGTGTGCTAACTGTTCTTATTGTTCCATGACAAAATTAATTTAAAGGAAATGGGTATGTAATACTTTATCTTTTGGTTTTCCTATTACTTTACTCATTTATTTATTTATTCATTCATTTCAAATCCTGCTCACTGCTCCCTTCTTTCTGTCACTCCCTCCCATAATCCTCCTTCCATTCCCTTCCTCTTCTCCTCTGAGAGAGTGGGGCTCCCCCTAGGCATCCCCCAACTCTGACACATCAAATCTCTGCAAGGCTAGGTGCATTCTTTCCCACTGAGGTCAGACAGGTAGCCCATCTAGAATATCATATCCCACATATAGGCAACATCTTTTGGGGTAGCCTCTGCTCCAGTTGTTCAGCACCCACATGAAGACCAAGCTGTACATCTGCTATATATATGCCTAGGTCCAGTCTGTGTTTGCTCTTTGGTTGGTGGTTTATTTTCTGAGAACCCTGGGTTGGTTTATTCTTTTGGTCTTTCTAGAGATTTCCTATCCCCTTCGGGGCCAAAATCCTTTCCCCTACCCTCATAAGAAGTTCCCCAGCTCCATCTACTATTTGGCTGTGTGTGTCTGCATCTGTGTGAATCAGCTGCTGTATGGAGCATTTCAGAGAACAGCCATGATAGACATCTCTTTGCAATCGTAACAGAGTATCATTAATAGTGTCAGGGATTGGTGCTTGTCCATGGGATGTAAGGGTCCCAAGTTTGTTGACATTTCCCTCAGTTTCTGTTCCATACTCAATCCCTGCATTTCTTGTAAAGAGGATAAATTTTGGGTAAAAGATTTAGTGGGTGGTTTGGCATCCCTATCCCTCCACTGGGGTTCCTACCTGGCTACAGAAGGTGGCCTCATCAGTTTCCATTCCCCTAATGTAATGTATCATAGCTAAGATCACCCCCATTGATTCTTGGGTGACTCCCTTAACCCAGGTCTCTGTTGTGTTCTTAGATGACCCCCATCTCCTCATGCTCACCTGATCCTAAACACCACTCATTCCTCTCCCTGTACCCTCCTCCACCAGGTTCCCTCCTTCCATCTACCTTTTTATGACTATTTTATTCCCTCTTCTAAATGAGATTCAAGTTTCCTTGCTTGTGCCTTCCTTCTTGATTAGCTTCTTTGGGTCTCTTGCATTTCTCTTACCCCATTTTTATATATGGGTTCTCAGCCCTGGAAATGACAACATAGATTACCTTCTGCTTATGTCTAAACATTGGGGCCTTATGTCATAACTGTAACTTATCTTCACATTCTTGAGTATTTATAAATCATTTTATCTGTTGCAAAAACCACATTTTTTTTATAGCGATTGGAAGAACAGGATAGCAGCAGTGATTTGTGAGTGTAAATACACATATTTTGACAGGCATATCATGTATATTTAACAACCTAGCATCTGCTTACCCCATCAAGGCCTATGATCTCATCACAATCTGACCTAAAGAATTTTGTATTGGCCTATAGTACCAGATTCATGCTTCCTTCTATATAACTGGCCATGAATCCAATCAGAAAGGGCTTGGTTGCACACATTGTGGTCTTGTCACAATTGTTCCTATAGGACACACTTTGCCTGATATTCTGGTACTGTAGCAAGTTATCTCCATAGAGCAAAACATTCTCAATAGCCCAAATGTCACATTATTGCTCCTGGGATTGCCCATATCTACCCAGGCTGGGTACCTTTGTTCATATTCTTTAAAAGTTACTTCAATTTCCTTTGGACAGTATTCCAAATATGTAAGATACCTAATGGTCATCACTCTGTAAAGTAGTCTTTTTACAGGTAATGATTAGAATCTCAGAAAGTTTATTTCTAACCATTCTAAATAAGTATCAGTTAACCTTCATTGACTAAGTAGATACTTAAATGAAATGTTTGCTACATTTAGTACACCAGAGGAAGGTCTCATCACTTGATCACTTGTTCCATCCAAAGAACAATTTTAGGTATATTGATTGACATGAAAGGTAGACTTCATTTTGCAGTACACAGCAGCCATCAGAGTTAAGATGCGGTCCTATTGCAACATCAGCATCCCAGGATAAGGTGGCTGGATCGCTTATAGAAAATTACTGCGAGCCATCTTCTCTTGATAGTTTTGGCAATTTATGACTCAACTACATGTTAGCCTAAGTCATTTAGACACATCAAAACCTCTTTAAGGTCTTAAAGATGATATTTCACCACAGGGCCCAACAAATCCAATAAAGATCTATACTAGGTCAAAATACCTACTGAACTACCTTTTATCTTTCTTGAAATCTCTGTATAAATACAGTTTTATTGAGTCCAGTAAAAAGGGAACCAAACACCATTCCTTTGTGTTAAAGTCATATCCATCTTCCTACTATTTTCTACTACTCTTTGATATTTATGAATTTCTTAGATGGTGTTTAACAATTGTCTGTACTAGCTTATGTGAGTCCGCAGGTCATGGCCTTATTATTCCCTAAAAATTTGCCGCCTTTGTTTAAAAGAAGGATAAGTAGATCTGTGACTTAGTTTCTTTGTTTCTATATTAGATATATCCTATCTTCCTCCATGATCCACATCTTCACAAGCCATGCTGTAAGAAGTATTGACTTCCATATTTAAAAGATCTCCATATACAAAAGTTCAAAAGCTGAGTAGTACCCAATTATCAAAATTTACTAAGTTGGATAAAGCAACAACATCTAAATGCTTTTTTAAAAAAGTGTGTGTGTGTGTGCGTGTGTGTGTGTGTGAAAGAGAGGGTGTGAAGGACCTCTTTGTTTTCTCTTTTGTTTGTGAATGAAATTTCTGCAGTGTTGCCCCAAATCTAAGGGTATTACCTTTGTGGATTCCTTAAAATCTGGCCACAATTGATAACTAGTACTATTTTCAAATGATGCTTTCAATGGTACTGCAAGGAGCTTATCATTATTGTGGTTGATGGTGTTTAACTCCAGCATCGTGTTCATGCCAAAGCAACTGTTTCTGTCAGGTAAATGGCTTCTTGTCCACTTTAAGAATGGCCTGGCTGCTTTGTCTCATGTTACTTTAATATATCATATTGCATGATATGACTACCTGGTAATGTAAGCTTGTGTTCATAAATGAAATTACTGTAATAAAGAACATGCTATGCAGCTCTAGCCACAGGAACATGCACACACACACACACACACACACACACACACACAATGTTTTATAAAATAATTTCTGGGAAGTAGAGGGAGAGAGGAGGGAGAGGGAAAAGAGGGGCCAGTTCAGATATGGGAGAGAAGTACAGAGGGTCAGGAATCTGAATGTAGGTGTGTAGCATTGGGGGAGGGGGAACTGGAGTTAGCCACTAGAAAGTACCAGATTCCAGGGACTCAGGTTCCCAGGACTCAACCGGGAGGACTTTAACTGAAATACCCAACAAAAGGGAGATAGAACCTGCAGAGACCATACCCAGTGGATAGCCACAGCCCCCAGTTGAGGATGGGCCACCCACCCACCTCAAAAATATTAATCCAGAATTCCTCCTGTCAATAGGAAATGCAGGGACAAAGAGTAGAGTAGAAACTGAAGAAAAAGCCATCCAGAGACTGCCCCATGTAGGGATCCTTCCCATCTGCTGACACCAAACCCAGACAACTATTGCTGATGCCAAGAAGTGCTTACTGACAGGAGTCCAGTATAGCTGTTCCCTATACAATGCCAGAGGCAATGCCAGATCCTGACCAATATAGATGCGGATGTACACAGCCAAACATTGGACTGAGCGTGGGGACTCCAATGGGGAAGTTAGGGCAAGGACTTTAGTAGCTGAAGGGGTTTGCAACCTCATAGGAAGAACAACATCAACCAGCCAGACCCCTCAAAGCTATCAGGGACTAAACAACCAACCAAAGAGTATACAGGGGGTATCCATCGCTCTAGCTAGATATGTAGCAGAGGGTTGCCTCATCTGCCATCACTGGAAGGGGAACCCCTTGGTCCTGTGTAGGCTGAATGACCAAGGATACGGGAAGGATAGGCCACTGAAGCAGGAGTAGATGTGTGGGGGAGCACCCTCATAGAGGGAGGGGGAGGGGGAGGGGATAATGGGTTTGTGGAAGGGAAACTGGGAAGGGAGATAACATTTGAAATGTAAATAAATAAAATAACCAAAGAGAGAGAGAGAAAACAATCTGAATAGTCAGCTATGCATTTGAGATTCTTTTGTGTTAAGGGCAGGTCTATAAGTGTATCATGTTTACATCCCTTTCTTCTTCTTTGCTTTAAAATTATTCCCATGTATTTCAAGTTTTAGAAGCTACTAAGGGGATTTTTAGTATAGGTCTAATTTTCTTGCTTTCCTTTGTATCCTGCAAGGTGTAAGAAACTATCAGCCAACCATCCCTAGTATACTAACCTCTTTTTTCTCCTTCTAAACCAGAACCTTTTCCCACTGAAATAATTTATTTACGTGGGCAAGTTCACTCTGGGCAGATGGGTCAGCCTCAGTTGCCTATAGGAAAAGACATTCAACAATCATTACAACCTGCTTACATATCTGTTCTATATTTATAATACTCAGAAACTGCACTATATTCTCTAACAGACATTTTATGGTAACCCCATTATTTAAAGAGATATACTTACCTCACATTATACAGCAGAAGAAAGGCTCTGTGAGATTACTGCAATGATACTCTACTCTCAGAGAGCATAGCATTAGTCATATGTCTTACCATCCACCTCAGGGAGCATGTAACTGTCATTCCAACAAGGAGGTATATGACCTTTTGTGTCATAGGAAAGGTAACCACATTGTGATTGCACTTAGAGACATTCAGATATATTAGTCTTCATGGCATTTCTCATCATCCATCATCTGGACCATACATGTTTCCTATCCAACTTGTTCTTTTTTTAATATATAAAAATATATATTATAATATATTACATATATTTCCTTATGAAGTAATTATATTGTGTGGCTTTTTCTTGGAATATAAACAAATATTTGTTCTCTCCAGCTAGAACACTAAGAGCCAACTAAGTATAGATTACAGAATCAGTAAGCTTATTGGGGTTACTTAAAAACAAACAACAACAACAACAACATTAACTAGGCATTATTTGCAGAAGTTCAAGTGACTCAATGGTAGCTACATTCCTGAAAAGCTCATTCCTACACAGGCAAAACTCATAAAAGCTGATTCCTTAGGCAGCTCAATTTATATGAGAGTCTCTTATTTCTATCAACTGTTACATTTTATATAAACTTGAACAGACAGACTGTGAATCTGGTAAGTTTCAGGAGCTTCCTGAACCTGACAAGCTGTATTAGTTTCTTGAAATTTATGAATTTCACAACTTATCTTCCTTCAACAGGGACTTTTTTTCATTTAAAGAAAGTACATATATAGCCATAATCATTTTTTGTCAGATATTTCATTCCGGTTTAGAAGTCAGTTATTCTTGCTTTATGGAATGATTTAGAAACAACAATTTCAATTTCTTTTAAAAAGCACTTTCTGCAATTAATCATACTTGTCCTTAACTTATTTGATACATATATCCAGTATCATTATCTATTCTTAGAATTTAAGTTGGGATATACAGTTCAGTGATTGAGCATTTGTCTAGCTTTTGTTCAATCCCCAGCACTGTTTTTGAAAATGAGAACAAGGAGTAAAAATAATTATGAAATTGAAAAAAAGGAAGAGGAGAAAATAAAGATAAATATGAAGATGAAGAAGAAAGCAGTGACTGAATATATTTTAAGACACAAGCAAGGATATTGGCATGTAAATGTATGAAACTCAAAGGCTAGTAAATAAGAACAATATTATGATTGCCATTCTGAACAGCATTCTAATCAAACAGTCAAAAGGCAAAGAGAATTTCAAAGTATCAAAGATAAAGTGGCTCATCATACACAAGGAAATTCTCTTAGAACTATCAATGGATTTCTCAAAAATGAAAGGGAATCTTACTATTCTGTTTCATAAATCTTGATGTAATGTCCAAGAGGTACTATTTTAGTAAAAGAAAAGAAAATAAAAGGAATCATTTTCACATCTTTAACAGATACAGAAATTGTTACCAATTCTGTCTCAAAAATTTGATGAATAAAATGATCAATAATGAAATAAAATTAGTATACAACATATATCTAAGTGAACACATATATGAGCCTATCATATGTAACACTTATATGTTTTGTGTATATGTGCACACATATAATATGTGTGTGTGTTCTCTGTGTAGGTAGGTTTATGTATGCTCATCTGTGTATGGATACATTTTTGTATAAATGCACTCACACATGTGAACACTGCCATGTGTATGTCAGAGACTCATGATAAGTTTTCCACTGCTTCATTTGTTGTGGCAGATTCTCTTACTGAACCCAGAGCTCAGCAATTTGGCTAACTCTTATGAATGAACATGAATCTCCTGTCTCTGTTTCCTTATGACTGAGATTATAGGTCAGTATCCATATTTTTTTCTGTTTTTTAATGCATATGCTAGAGATCTGAACTTTGGTCCTCATTTATAGCAGGTAGTTTATCTACTGAACTACCTTACTGTAATGCTTATTTTTAATAAAAATATGAATAGTGTTATCTTTTCAGTTTGTTAGCATGAATTTAAATGAATAAAAAACCATTGCTGGCGACAACAGCCTTGCTTTGACTTATACTGAAGAAACAGACTTAATAGTCTAAAAGCTCAGCAAATGCACACAGCTCATTGCAGAGTTATCAAGTAATGTAGCCCTAGATTGTTGTCCCAGAATCTAAAATGTCCAGCTTTCTCTATAGATACTGGCTTGGTAGTATTCAAAAGTAGCAAAAGCTTAAAATAATTCAATTCTTCTGAGAATTACAGAATTACCCTCACTATTGAGGCTTAAATTGAGAATATCAGTAAAGACCTGGTGCTTTATTTGGTATCAGGATCTTGAGTGAGAATATTTGAAAATCTTAAAAATAAGTGCTAGAAAAATATGTGTTTTTTTTTTTTAACTGACAATTACAGATAAGAAATATGAAGCGAAAAGAAATGCTATCAGGGCATCAGAAGTCATAGTAATAATCAATTTCGTACAAAAAAATTGTCCAATTAGTGAAAGTCACCTTTTCAATACCCTATTTGAGAGAAATTTGGAAGGAAATAATGAATAATAATAAAAAGGGAAAATGTTTTCCAGGGTTGTCCTAATTTAAGTTCTGTTGTTGGATAAAGCACCATGATCACAAGCAGCTTATGGGAGGAAAGTATTTACTTGGCTGACAATGCCAGGTACCAGTCCACCAGTGATGGAAAAGAGGACAGGAACTCAAGCATGAAGTTAAAACAAAGGCTAGAGACATGACTCATTAATTAGGGGCACTGCCTTAATTGTTCTGTTGCTGTGAAGAGATATCATGACCACTACAACCCTTAAAAAGTCAAACATTTAATTGGGGCTCAATTACAGGTTTAGAGGTTTAGTCCATTATCATTATGACAGGAAATGTGGCAGTGAGCAGGCAGGTATGATGTTGGAGAAGTAGCTGACAGTTCTACATCTGGATCCGTAGGCAGGAGGAAGAGAAAGATACTGGGCCTGGCTTGAGCATTTGAACTTCTAAAACCCATCTCAAGTGACACACTTCCTCCTTCAATGCTTCACCTACTCCAACAAGGCCATACATCACAATTCCTGACAAGTAACACTACTATCAAATGACCAAGCCTCCAAAAATATGAGCTTAAAGGAACAGTTCTTTTCAAACCTCCACAAGCCCATAATGCCCTTTCAGTGGAATAGAGTTGCAGATGGCTCATCACTGCCTGAGACTCCAGCTCAAGGAAATCTGATGCTGTTTTCTGGACTTTTTGCATACCTCTTCTAGTCTGTAAATACTTACACACAGACCCAGACATGGAGATGAATATGGATGGACACACACTCACAGACACACACACTCACACACAATTAAAATAAAACAATATTAAAAAAATAACTTAAGACAGAAACCACAAATCAAATACTTCATACTGACTTGCTTGAAGGATCCTGCTTCCCTAGCATTCTTGTATTACTTAGGACCACATATCCAGGGAATAGCATCACCCACAGTGAGGTAGGCTCTCCTTCATTGCTTAACAATCAAGACAATCTCCACAGAGAAACGCTTGGTCCAGTCTGATCTAGGTAATCCCTCAATTAAGATTTGCTTCTCAGGTGACCCTCGGTTATGGCAAGTTGACAGTTGAAGCTCACTAAAAGAAGGAAAGATTGATATAACCCAGACTTTAAATATAAACTGTCACATCTGTAGGTAAGAATGTCTGATTAAAGGTTATTTATGAAGACTGAAATTTTTGATATTATATTTGCTTTGTTTGAAGGAATGAAAAATATGAGTAATTGAAGTTTTTTGATTAAAGTAATAGTTTTTGGTACTAATAGACTAAATAGACATATAAAAATATAAAATTTGTTGGAAAATACTAACCTTAATATTAGATTTATTACTTGAAATCATTTACATCATTATTCAGTAACTTTATTAAGTATTATGGAATAATAAAATATTTAATATTCAGAAAGTATAAACTTCTACACAAATTAGTTTAGAAGTTATACAAGTTCATGGTACACATTTTGCTCCCATTTGAATAGAGATTATGTTGGACACATCAGTGCACTGAATATAAAGTTAAGAGTAGGAAGTATTGGGATACACAGGGACTGAATGCTGCATTCTTTAAAAAACTCGCATCGAAGTGCTTATGTGCCAGAAAGCAATGAAAAATAATGTATGAGTGGAAAAGATAAAAATATTCAATGACCTGGAGCTAAGGCAACAAACTGTAAGAGATAAGTCCAGGTCAGGCACACAAACATCATCTGCAGGGTCACAGTAAAGAGAAAGGTTGAGAATAGCATCTCTGAATGAGAATTTAGGCAATTACCCGTAACCCTGAAATTGACATTTCAGAGTAGTAGTTGTGGAGAATAATATTGATTTTCATCTTGATTGAATGCAGAGTCACCTAGGAGACAAGCCCTGTGACAACTTGCAGGCCCCATCAAGACTAGTGCACCATCTAACCATGCCTATGAGGGATTATCTTGATTACTTTAATTGATGTGGGAAGTCTTATAAAAGTGGGTGGCGCTGTTTTCTGGGTTTGGTTCCTGACTTCACAAAAGGAAAAAAAAAAAAATAGCTGAGTGTCATCAATAACTTCTTTCTGCTTCCTGAGGATGCAGGATGCACTGCATGAGCTGCCCGAACCACCTGCAACCCAAACTCCCTACTGTGATGTTCTGTATCTACAAGTTGTGACTCAAAATAAACTCTTGCCTCCTTGAATTCTCTCTCTCTCTCTCTCTCTCTCTCTCTCTCTCTGCCTTTCTTTCTCTCCTTTATTTATTTATTTTTTTTTTTGCTAATAGCAACAAGAAGAGTAACTAAATTTAATCAGACATAACCTTCAAACATGTTAAACTCACCAACTTGAAGTTATCTTGGACAGACAGTTTAAGCATTTATTTAAAACAAATGGGAAGTGATCCTGTAGAAGTTATGGTTAAACAAACAGACTAAGGAAAGAAATAGTTGTATAGTTAGCAGGTTAGTTAACCCCACAGAGATAAGTAAAGTCTTAGAAATGAAACTCTCAAGAATGCCATACTTGGGAATCATTTTTTTATATACACTGTGGGCGAAAGCACAAATGGTCAGAGACGGGAGAAAGTAGTATAATTTTCTATCTGTTTACTTTGAGTTTTTCCTGACTGTCTAGTCTGCACCTCATAGGAGACTGGACTTCTCTAGTTTTTAATTCATACAGTGAACACATATCAACATTGTAATCCCTAGAGGCAAAATTTGAAAAATGTGCCCATCACTTCAGAGATTTGACAGTTTTGCTGAAGACTCTAGTATTTGACTATTTAGAGACCTCCATACAGACTTCCATGTGGTCCTTCTATCATGCAGCTTTGTGCGGACTCTGAAATTAAGCACATGTAGGTCCCACAAGACTAACACAACACATGTATTTGCAGCATGCAATGCACTCATCCCAGAATAAAAGCAAAGACATACAAGTGCTAAAAGACAACATGATCACATTAAATGTGCCTTCCCCAAGCTAAGAGAGAACTTGTCACAGCAATGCCCTGTCTACATTGTGCAGCTCTGAATGGCACCCTTCCAGGAGTTGCATACTACTCCATTTAGCCTTCTATCCCTCTTTTGTAGAATTTATTCCATCATTCAACAGCTCAGTGATGTTCAGTGCTGTCATCAGAAAGCATACCTGAAGTTCAGTCTATTTTTCTAAGTGCTGCTCCATGTTAATGTTACAGTTTCCAAATATCCAAGAAGAAACTACTTTCTTTAAAGGGCACACTAGCCATAATTATTGTAAGAAAATCCAAAGGCTTTCTAAACTCTTAGAAGACAAACTTAGTCATTTGAAGATTAATTGTTTCTGGTATACCCTTTCTTGTAGCTGGAGTGCAGTACAACTGCAGGTGTTATATGCTCTGAATAATGATATTGAAATCATGAATAATGTGGAGGTGATGGTTTTATTTTCCTTTAATAGCTCAATGGATTATAAATCTGGTTACTTGAGAAGGAAAACTTCATCCTATTAAATATGGAACCATTTGTTCCTAAGCACAAACATTATTGCCGGGTAAGGAATGAATACTCTTTAAGAAAGAGAGTGTATTTTGTGTCAGAATATTTTGGGTTTAAGTTCTGTGACTGACATTGGGATCAGGGAAAACATTTGATGTTAGGCATTTGCTTTCAAGGATCTAGTCATCTGGGAATAGATGACAAATGAATAATTTGGTGCTGCCTTTTCTGAATGGCTGAAGTCAATGTAAATCACCTACCAGGCTGATGGTCTGATTTCTTCTTTACATCCCTTGAAAAGCTGCATGATAACAGTATGATGGTATATTTTGCACATTATGTGTAGCATGCATATTTAAGTAAAACACAATACATATCCTGATAGTTAATATATTATTATCTGCCCATCCACGTATACCAATAGTGGTTTAGGGACTGAGGTCACGTGGTAAAAGGGGCTCCATTTTAACAAGGAAGAGAAAAATTACACAGACAAATTTATAAGAGTGTAACAGAATTTCACTAGAATACAGACTATGATAAGATGATGAAAGAAATATGGAATTACTTTGATTTAGTGCTTTTTTATATTTAAGCCAGTATTAAATTGTCTTTTCAGTACGTTTTCTAGCACAGTGCTGGTCCCTTCCCGCTATCACACAGCCTTACAGCTAAATCATCTTTTAAGCAAATGTCATAGTTAGGCTTCTATCACTGTGACAAAACAACATGACCAAAGACAACTCTGGGGAGGAAAGGGTTTAGTTCATCTTACATGTCCAACTGAATAGCCCATCACTGAGGTAAGTCGGGATAGAAACTTAAGCCCAGAACCTGAAGGCAGAAACCAATGCACATGCCATAGAGAAGTGCTGTTTAATGGCTGGCTTCTCATGGTTTTCTCTGCCTGTTTTTTTCTTATAGGACCCAGTGGTGACACAGCCCACAGTGAAGTGGGTCTTCCCAAATCATTCAGCTGTCAAGAAAATCCTCACAGGTTTGCCCACAGTCTAATCTGGTGCAGACATTTTCTTTCTTTCTTTCTTTCTTTCTTTCTTTCTTTCTTTCTTTCTTT